>JAJPUD010002362.1:269339-310095 GCA_023553655.1 Myrmecobius fasciatus
ATAAGCTAGGGTAAATAAAATGGCAGGAAATACAGAATTAGTTATGTTAACTGTGAATGTGAATGGAATGAACTCTCCCATAAAGAGGAAGTGGATAGCAGAGTGGATTAAAAACCAGAATCCAACAATATGTTGTATACAAGAAACACACCTAAAACATAGAGATACATACAGGGTGAAGGTAAAAGGCTGGAGCAGAATCTATTATGCTTCATCTGAACAAAAAAAAGCAGGGGTAGCAATCCTGATCTCAGACCAAGTAAAAGCAAAGATACACCTAATTAAAAGAAACAAAGAAGGAAATTATATTTTCCTAAAGGGTACCCTAGAGAATGAAGCAGTATCAATACTAAACATATATGTACCAAGTGGTATAGCATGGAAATTCCTAGAGGAAAAGTTCAGAGAGATGCAAGAAGAAATAGACAGCAAAACTATAATAGTGGGGGATCTCAACCACCCTCTCTCAGAACTAGATAAATCAAACCACAAAATAAATAAGAAAGAAGTTAAGGAGGTAAACAAAATGTCAGAAAAGTTAGGTATGATATAGATAGATCTTTGGAGGAAATTAAATGGAAACAGAAAGGAGTTTATTTTTTTCTCAGCAGTCCATGGAACTTATACAAAAATTGACCATGTGTTAGGGCACAAAAACCTCAAAATCAAATGCAGTAAGGCAGAAATAGTAAATGTATTTTTTTCAGATCATGACAAAATAAAAATCACATGTAATATAAGGCCAGGAGAAAATAGCCCAAAAAGCAATTGGAAATTAAATAATTTTATCCTAAAGGATGAATGGGTGAAACAGCAAATTATAGACACAATTACTAATTTCATCTAAGAGAATGACAATAATGAGACAACATACCAAAATTTGTGGGATACAGCCAAAGTGGTAATAAGGGGAAATTTTATATCTCTAGATGCTTATTGGCATAAAATAGAGAAAGAGAAAAATCAATGAATTGGGCTTGCAACTAAAAAATCTAGAGAAAAAACAAATTAAAAGCCCCCAATCAAATATCAAACTTGAAATACTAAAAATAAAAGGAGAGATTAATAAAAATTTAAAGTAAAAAACTATTGAATTAATAAATAAAACTAAAAGCTGGTTTTATGAAAAAACAACAAAATAGATAAATCTCTATTTAATTTGATTAGAAAAAGGAAAGAGGAAAATCAAATTGTTAGTCTCAAAAATGAAAAGGGAGAACTTTCCACCAATGAAGAGGAAATTAGAGCAATAATTACTTTGCCCAACTTTATGCCAATAAATTTGATAACCTAAGTGAAATGGAGGAATATCTACAAAAATATAGATTGCCCAGATTAACAGAAGAGGAAATAAATTACTTAAATAGTCCCATGTTAGAAAAAGAAATAGAACAAGTCATTAATCAACTCCCTAAGAAAAAATCCCCAGGACCAGATTGATTTACATGCTAATTTTACCAAGCATTTAAAGAACAATTAACTCCAATATTATATAAACTATTCAAAAAAATAGGGAATGAAGGACTCCTACCAAACTTTTTTTATGATACAGACATAGTACTGATACCTAAACCAGGTAAAACAAAAACAGAGAAACAAAGACATGATGCATAAAGATAATCTAAGGGTCTTAATCTCCCAAGAGAACACAATAGGATAAAAAAATTAATTTAAACACTAATAGAGATCTTTCCAGAACTTCTGAAATCCTAATTGAAAGAATCACAGATCACTTCCAGAAAAGGAAATAAAAATGAAAGGTTGCAAATATCAAGATGCATGGCAATTAAATTGAAGAATTCAGTTCAGAAACAGTAAGTTTTATACACCATCAGTTACAAAGGAAATGACTTTTGAATAATGCAATACTATTACACAGTTTCTAGAAAAAAGAGTAGGGAATGAAATAATGTGTTCCAAAGAACACTGGAGTTCAAAATACATCTCAGAATGACCTATCTTGAAAACCTGAGCTCAACCATATAGGACAGAAGATGGACATTCAATAATAAGGAGGATTTTGAAACATTTTTACAAAGTAAACCAGAATTAAAGATATTATTTGCTTCTTGAACATTCTAACAGAGTAGGAATGGATATACTCAGATTGTAACAGCAATAGAGTGACTACAGAAAGATGAATAATAGATTTCTGTCTAAAAGAACACAAGGAAACAGCAGTGAAAGTAGAAATCCAGTACAAGTAAAAGTGAAGAGGTGGACAGAGGGCATTATGTACAGAACCTGGTGACACATTGCCTACAGATAAATGTTCCTTTTGTGGATCTACATTACAGCAAGGGAAGGCACATGAAAGATGAGAAGGGGAGCAAAGGGATAGAGAAGAGTGAGTAATGCTCTGGGATCAAATTAAGGGTTAAAAATGAGGGAAGATGAACTCTGTGGTCTCAGAAAAAGAAGCCAACAGGAGAGTGAGTGGATGACAGAGACTGAAAAGAGAGGAAAGAAAGATGACTTTACTTCAGAGGTGGGAGGGGTTAATTACTATTATGTATAAATGAAGATGAGGATGATTAAGGTCTATGGGATGCCTGTAAAATCAACTTGTTTTGGAAGGGAGGAAGGTGGACCTCTGTGGGGAAACTGGTACCTGGATGACTGGGTGAGTATACACAAAAGGAGAAAATTTCCAGTAAATGTAGAAAATAAAAGATCAATTAAAGTAAAATAATTGCAGAACATAATATAGTGTTTATAACAGAAGAGGGGACAAATCATAACTTAAAGAAACTCCAACTATAGAGTCGGAGGAAAAGATAAACTTAACTCATACTTTCAAATGTAAATAGATTAAATAATCTGATAAAATGAAAAAGAGTAACAAATTAGACAAGAAAACAAAACCCTACAATCTTTTGATTATAAGAAATATATTTGAAAACAAAGACATATTACAAAATAAAACTGAGGGAATGGGGGAAATGACTAAATATTAAATAAATCCAAAAAAAATCAGAAGTTGCCATCATTCTATCAGACAAAGCAAAAACATTCAACAATTAAAATGAGACAAACAAGCAAACTATATTATGAGGAAAGGAACCATAGACAACGAACTGATAACAATCATAAATTTATATGTTCTAATATTTTAGCATCCAAATTCATAAAGGAAACTGAACTTCTGAGTTTCAAGACATAAACAATAACACAAGAGTGACAAAAGATTTCATTCAATATCTTTCTATCAGTTTTGGATAGTCTGGATACGTTTAATGGAAAGATAAACAAAAATGAAAATATGGAACTGAACAAGTTTCTGGAGAAATTAGAGTTAAAAGATTAATGGAATCTTCTAAAAGGTACAGCAAAAAAATGCTTAATTATCTGTACCATTTAGAACTTCTACAAAAATTTACCACATTTTAAAGCACAGAAATATTGTAAACAAATGTAAAAAGGTAGAGTTAATCCATACTTTACAGATCAGAATGCAATTAAAAATAGAAATTGGCTCAGGGACCACAAACAAAAGACAGAGACTCAAATGAAGACTTAACAATGAAATCTCAAAGAATTAGTAGGTCAAAGAGCATGTCATAGAGATAATTAATGGCTATGTAAAAAAATGAAAATGATGAAACATCATATCAAAATTTCTGGGATGCAGTAAAAGAAATCCTCGGGGGAGAAATCATATCCTTACAATCATACTAAACAAAATAAAAAAAGAGGAGATTAATGAACTGAATGTGCCTTTTGAAAAATTAGAGAATAAACAAAACACAAAAAAATTAGATATTAAAAATTAGAAGGAAAATAGATGAATTGGTGAAAACCCCATGTAAATGATAAGTCAAACTAGAAGCTGGTTCTCTGAAAAGACTATTAAACCCTTTGCTAATCTGATTAAAAAGAAGAGGACAGAAAATCAAATCAGTAAGATATCAAATGAGCAAGATAAAATCAAGCAAAATCACAAGAAATAAAAGGAATAATAAAACATATGCAGAGTTGTATACTAATAAAAAATAGCTAGGTAGTACAGTGTATAGAGCATATGCACAGTTGTATGCTAATAAAAGATAGCTAGGTAGTACAATGTATAGAACACTGGACTTGGAATCAGGAAGACCCATCTTGATGAATTCAAATCTAGCCTCAGATACTTACTAGCTCTGTGACCCTGGACAAGTCACTTAACCCTGTTGACCTAAATTCCTCTTCTGTAAAATAAGTTGGAAAAGAAAAATGGCAAACCATGCTAATATCTTTGCCAAGAAAACGACAAATGCTGTCACAAAGAGTTGAACATGACTGAAGTGACTAAATAAAAACAAAATGCTAATAAAACTGAAAACACAAGAAACAGAGGAATACCTTCAAAAATATGAAGTACTCAATATATCAAAAGTCCAGTTAAAGAATTTAAATAACCCAGTCTAAGAAAAGAATATGGATCTAGCTGTAAAAGAATTATCAAAACAGGGTGGAAGAGAAACCTCCTGGATCCAATGGTTTCATCAGACAAATCCATCAAATTTTAAAAGAACAATCAGTACTTATTATTCACAAATTATTCTTCACATTGATAAAGAATTCTTTTAGGAGACAAATATAATCCTAATACCTAACTCTAGGGAAAGAAAACTATGGACTAATATCATTAATGAACATGGATTAAAAATATTAAAATCTGTCAGACTATAGTGATTTATCTAAGAAATCATTTATTATGATCAAATAGGATTTATACTAGGGATTCAAGAATGTTTCAATAATAGGAAAGCGATAAATATAATTAATCATATTAAACCAAAACATTCCAAATCATATGATCAGTTCAATAGTTGCAAAAAAAAGCCTTTGACAAAGTACAGTATTCTTCTATGTTAACCTGCAAAGTATAGAGAAAAGGGACCTTTCTTTTAATATCATAAAAAGCATCT
The DNA here is from genome assembly GCA_023553655.1 of Myrmecobius fasciatus. NCBI lineage: Eukaryota > Metazoa > Chordata > Mammalia > Dasyuromorphia > Myrmecobiidae > Myrmecobius > Myrmecobius fasciatus. The sequence continues at coordinate 274,250 of JAJPUD010002362.1, forward strand.
ACCCGAAAAGAAAAACAACTATCATATGAAATGGGCATATTTCAAATAAATACAGGAGTGAAGCAAGAATGCCCATTTTCTTCCCCTACCATTTTATATAGTTCTGTAAATGCTGGCAATAGCAATGAGATAAGAAAAAAGAATTAAAGGAATAATGATAAAGTAAAAAGGAAATGAAGAGACATATTCTTAACCAAATAAAAGATAGAAACAATTACAAAAGATAAAATAGATAATAAATAACTTTGATTACTTGAAATGGAAAAAATTCTATTTGTTTTCAATACACTAGGTTGTTTTTTTTTTTTCCAAAAACCCCAGGAAATCAGTAAAGATACCAATTGAGACAATCAGTAACTTCATCAATTACAAACAAGTCCTCAGAAAAAACCCCAACTCAACAACAAGTTTCTATATAGTAATAACAAAGCCCCCCAAAATAGAAAGTTAAATTCCATTGATAATAACTATAAAATGCATAAAATATCTTAGGTCAATCTCCTAAAGCACACAAAAGACTTATATAGATTCAAAGATTGTATAGATTACATATAGATTTTGTAGATTGAGAAATAAAGAGCAAACTAAATATCTAAAGGAATATTCAGTACTCAAGGTTAAGCTATGCCAATATAATAAAAATGACAATATTGCCAAAACTAATTTATACTTAGAATGCTAAGCAAATCAAATTACTAATAAGATAATTTACAGAATTTGATAAAATAATAACAAATTTTATTTGGGAAAAACCCCAGAAGATCTAGAATACTGAGTGGAATGATTAAGAGAAAAAAAAGTAGACTAGCATTTCTAGGCTTCAAATTATATTACAAAGCATCAGTTACTAAAACCACCTGCTATTAGTCAATAAATAGAGAGATAAATCAATGAATCAGGGTATACAAAGGAGAATCAGAAACAATGGAACTCAGTAACCTAGTCTTTAATGAAATGGAAAGCATAAAGTACTTAGGGAAAAAAAAAACTCATCTGATAAAAATGGGAAAACTGGAGAGTAATCTGACAAAATTAGGCTTAAATCAACACTTATACCACATCCCACAATATATTCTAAATAGTTACATAAATTTAATATTAAAGATCATAGTATGAAAAATTAGAAGAAAACCAGATCATATACTTCTTACAGCTATGGGTAAGAAATGTATTTTTAACCAAACAAAAGACAGACAGTTACAAAAAATAAAATAGATCATAGATAACTTTGCTTGAAATGGAAAAGTTTTTGCACAAACAACATTAATGGATCTAAGAGAAGAAGGAAAGTGGCTTAATGGGATTAAAAATCTTTGTATCAAATTTTTCTGATAAAGGCCTACTATCCAAGATATTATATCTATACACATATGTATGTATATGTATCTTATAGATAGTCCGCAATATATAGTTGAAATATGTAAACAGTTCTTAAAAGAATTTTGAAGAATTCACACATATGAAAAATGCTTTAAATAATTACTAATAAAATAAATGCAAATCCAAACAATCCTGAGAGTTCACCTCATTCTCTGCAAATTGCCAAAAATGACCAAAAAATGACAATCGTCTGAATGGGTTATAGGAAGATGAACACACTAATACATAATAGGTGGAGCTATGAAGTGGTACCACCCTTTGGAAAGCAATTTATTAATTATGCAAATAAAATGTCTAAAATGTCTTTATCCTTTGAACCAGAGACTCTTATTACTGTACTTATACCCTAAGGAGCCATTGGTAAGGGGGAAAAAAGTCCCCATATACATGAAAATATTTATAGTAGCACTGTTTCTTATAACTAAGAATTGGAAACAAAGTACATGCCCATCAATTGAGGAATGGCTAAACAAATTGTGGTACACAAATGTAATTGTACACAATTGTATCCTAAGAAATGATGTGTGTGATGAATACAGAGAATGGAAAGATGAACTGATCAAAAGTGAAATAAGCAGCAAGAAGAAAACAATATACATAGTAACTACAAAAATGTAAATGGAAAGAACACTTCAATAAATGAACAACTAAATAAATACAACAAAATTATATAGATCAAGTGGGACAAAAATGAAGAAATATGGGGAAACACCCCAATTTTCTCTTTCGTGGAAGTAGAGGTCCACAGTTATTACACAACACACATTTCTAGATTTTTTCAATGTATCAATCATTTGCATTGAGTTTTTTTCCCTCTCTAAAAAAAATGCTATGTCATAAAAAATGAGTCTTGGGAAAATAGATACCTGAGTTACTATACTGATGAAAAAAACCCAGCAAAAACTTATTTTAAAAGAAAAAAAGAAAACTACAGTTTTAATGTCTTCTTAATGATGACCTATTTTGTTGAGTCATGTTAAGTGAATAGCTTGTAAGTATAAAGGGTGAGAAGTGGAGAGCAGCAGATTTAGGCTGATAAGAAAAGCTTCCTACCAATTAGAGCTGCCCAAAAGAAAGTGGAACAGGATGCATCTAGAAGTAATGAGTTCCCCATTAAGTGGAAGCTCAAGTTTTTGGTTTTTTTTTGTAGGATTTTTTGTTTTAGGCACTTGTTGGACCATACACCTTCAGAGTTTATATAAACAAAAAAGCCTTTGCAATGAGAAATACCCAAGATCTATTTAGCCTGTGGTTGTATATTGAATAGAGGGATGATGGGACAAGTATAAGAGTATCGTATGGTCCTTCTTTACAACAGAAGAAACATTGAAAAGTCAAGGATATGCCCCAAATATTTTTTCAGCAAAATAAGCACTGAATTGGAGAAGTCAGAAAACTTAATTTTGATTCCTAATTTCTTTATCTATGACTATCTGTGTAACTATATGCAGTCACATGGATGACCTCTTTAGTTTTCTCATTTGTAAAATGGAAGTGAACAAAGCCCTATTTGGCTTATTTCATAGCATTTTTTTTGTGTGAAAATCAAATGAAATTATACACGTCAAAATATCTTTTTAAAGGGTTTTCTAAATTTTAAAGTACTTTATGCATGTTGAGAGGGCAGAGGGAGTGAGAAAAAATCCTTTATGGAAACTCATTTTACTGATACAGATCAAAACTGTCTATAATCCATAGACTCATAGACTTGACTGTAACATTGGGATCATAAGTGTCTTGCCTAAAGTCACACAGCTACTATCAATTAGAGGCAAGACTTGATTCTTAGCAGGTGTTCCTTACTCCAAAGCCAGTTCTCTAACCACTCCAAGACACTGCCTTTCATGCCTTGAAAGGATAACAATTTTTTTTCATTTTCCTTTAATAACCTGCTGTGAATTTATTGGTAACATCCAGAAATTTATCCTCTGACTGTTTGGCCTTCTTGATATTTTCGGCCTATATCATCTCAGTAGGGTTATAAAAATAGGTCTTCTTTTAAAATTTGATAATTTTTCAGGCTTAAGGAGAAAATGCCCTAATTCTAGGGCTCTGGTATTTGGTGAACACATCTTTGTGTTCTCACATTGCCACTTTTTCCAACTACAACCTCGTCCTTCCCAGACAAATGAGTTCAAAATATGGGTTCATTTTGTGTTAATGAGGCAAAGGCCATAGGTTCAAACCTGTGTGTAGGTGAGGAAAAGCTTATGGATCTATGAAACCCAACCCCATTATTGATTGCAAGGTAGCTCTGAGCTCAGGCATAAAGAATTGCCATTTTATCAAGTGAAATAGCCTTTTTCAATTCTGTTGGGGAAGTTTCCAACGTAAATGAGCCACCACAAATAATAAATATAGTAGAATTGCTCTATTGCTACTATCACTGGGCTCCCACTTTTTAGATCTTTTCATTGATCAACAAGGCTGAACAGATAGACTCCTTCAATGTCCCAGGAAATGACTAGAAACAAGAAGATTTAGGCAAGGACAATCTTAGGCTCCCATGAACTTTTGGTCAAATGGAATTAACATCATAGGATTTAAAACTGAAGGGGACTAATCATCTCTCCCAATCCTTTATTTTGCAGATGAAATAATAAAAAAAATTAAATGATTTTCACAGGATTACACAGAAAGTGAGGAATCAAGCATAGACTATTAACCTCTGATTCCAAATCCAAGGTTATTTCTACCATAGCACTCAGGTAGTGAAGTCAGCAACAGAATGTCTCCAGATGCTGGGTTGAGTTCAGACCATTTACTAATGAGTGAGAGACTCACAAAATATTAGAACATAAGAGATACAGGGATGTGCTGGAACCAGCTCGTACTAATTCATAAATCAATCATATTTTCTATACTTCTGAAATTAACAAACATTACAAATCAGGACTTGATTTATTGATTTGTTGATTGTCTAGATCTGAGAAAATGATATAGAAAATGTTAATAATGAAGATTAAACTTAAAAATGTGTTGTGTTTTTTTTCAGAGAGCTGCTTGTTAAACATTTATAGCTTATCTTTCTCTGTGTGTATGTATGCACACAGGGACCTTTCTTCATATGTATGTATACATATATGTAGGTACCTACATACCTAAATGTAGAAATATATATATAATATGTGTGTGTGTATATAGGTATATACATATACATATATTACTATTTCTGTCTTTAGAGCTCATGTAGCATTTTGTTTGTGTTTTCTAATGTGCTCATCATCATAAAACATTATGTTATTACAGCTATCTTAATTATCTGTGGTTAAGAGTAGAAATTCGTTTTTTTTTTCTTTGTCTTAACATGCTCAGTGACCAGCACAGTATTTGTATCATTGAAAATAATGTTGATTGATTAGGTGGTCAGTTGATGCAATTAGCCATGGGTAGAATGAACAGTCAACTACGTGGCACACAGCTCCAGGCTGGAACTCTACCCACTGGATTACATTTCCCTTCTCTAATGCATTTGTTCTTGATGAGTGAAATACACTTCTTCCTCATTTCTGTCTCTTCCTGTGCCTTGCTTCATTCCAAGCTCATCTGAAGTATCACATCCTGTAGGAAGCTGGTCTTGATTCCCCTGGTAGCTAAGTTAAGTTGAGTTAAGTGACCCTTCCTTGAAATTGCTTTGTATTTATCATTTTTGCATTTTCTACTTACTCATGTACATTCTTGTTCTTTCCCTTCAATAGAATGTAAATTTCTTGAGGAAAAAGACTGTTATTATTAGTTTTATCTCCCTGTACCTATTGCTTGGCACATTGGATCATAGAATAATAAATTTAATAAAAGGGAATTTAGAAGTCCAGATATTTTCCATATTTTAAAATGAAGAAAATGGCACCCAGAGAAGTTGTGACTTCCCATAGCAGTACTTAGTTGCTTATAGAATGAACAGTGTAAAATGAATAATGACTGAAATTCTTTCATTTGATTAAGGAATCATTCTTTTAGGTTATCATTAATTTTAATACAAATTATATTATAAAGTCATTTTGAGGTATCTTTCTAAAAGTGTCTATTGAATTAAAGAATGGACAAGGAAAGGGCAATTTCAGTGTACTGATGATAGTGCCTTTGGTTTCTTTTTAAATTTTTCTTAAACTTTTTTTTTAAAAGTTCTTTCTTTCCCTCCTGTCATGAAAGTAAAAAAATAAAATAAAATCTTTTGTCACAAACACATATTAGTCAAACAAAACAAATTCCCCAGTTGGTCATGTCACCAAAAAAGTTTCAATCTGTCATCTGGAACTTAGAGGACAACTTTGTACCAGGAGATCTATCAACTTTCATCATGATTTTTCTAGAATTATGTTGATCATTGCAGACTTTCAAAGTTGATTATCTTGACAATATTGTTGTTATTGTGTGAATTGTTCTCCTGGATTTACTCACTTCATTCTCTGTCAATGCTATAAGACTTCCCAGGTTTCTTTGAATCATCCCCTTCATTATTTTTTTAAAAGAATCAATAGTATTCCATCTTTTTCATTTATCATACTTTGGGTAGATGGGCATCCTGCCCCTTGTTTCCAGTTTTTTTTGCAACTAGAAAAAGGACTATAAATGTATTGCTATAAATACATATGGATTTTTTTCCTCTTTCTTTGATCTCTTTGGGATATAGATGTAATACTGATGTCATTGTATTAAAGGGTATACACAGTTGAATTTAATTCTTTAGTTTTGTTTAGGGATAAACTTGGTACTGGGAAATTCACTCTAAAACAAATATCTATTAACATTTGGGGGAATGGAAGGACCTGAATTTTTGTTCCATTTTCACCATTCAATCTCCTTGAATCATGCAACTCACCTCTCTAGACCTCAGATTCCTCTCTTGAAAAATAAATTGATTAGACTAGATGATTTCCTGAGGTCCTGCTGTAGCATTCTCATGGTTTAAGCTCTCTTCCATTTCTACATTTTGCATTTCATATTCAAAGGTCTTTGTCAGGGCTAGAGTTCTATTTCAGCCTCAATAATCTGAATATACAAATATTCTTCAATATTTGAGAATAAAGCTTCTAATTTCTCTATATTAGGATCCTAAATAAATATCCAACTTTTCCTAGTTTCCAGAAACTCAAAGAATTTGTGCTGAAGGGACCAAGAAGAAAAGATGGAAGGGGTGAGATGGGGGTGTCCTTATATACTGGCTAATGAAAAGACTTTGCTATATTTTTATTTTGTTTGAAAAATACCCAAAGTAAGGGGGAAATAATATTTGTTTGAAGAGAGTTCCCTGAGGGGGGAACCTAGAGCTCCGGGCCCCTCCTGCTGCTTCCTCTGGCTCCCAGTTAAGGTCATTCTTGACCTTCAAAGTCTTTGATTCTAGGATTCTTTTCTTTGGTGGGAAAGGTGGGGTCAGATTCATTTTTAATGTCTATTTTTGGAAAGCTCTCATAGGAGCTGAAAACAATCCATCAGGTGGTAGCCGCTGCTGTTATTAATCTTCATAAAATCAGAAATAATAATTTTAATAAGTGTTTCCACAGGGTGTTATCTCTGCCCAATTCTTGCTTAGTTGTCTGTTAGGTTAGTCAGTCACTTATAATAGCACTCATTTAGTCACTAGCTGGATCAGCACTTCTCCCCACCTGGTCAAACATTGGTTCTGGGCCTTTCAAGTCACACACCTCAGTTAGTGGTCATGAGCCTTGAGGCAGGAGAGCTGGTCTTCATTCCACTCCCTGCCCTCAGTTCCAAAATGAGTCCCATTTAGCTGATTGCTTTAGGGCCTGTAAGGAGTCTCATCAACTTCATCCATGCTCAGGCTTGCCAAGGTGATGATCTTTTGCCCTAAATCTGCTTCTTATTCTGACTTTACCATTTCTGTCAGTGGTATTGCCCTTGATTTTTGATTCAACAATCTATTTGATTAAATGAAAAAAAAAGCATTCACTAAACATCTCCTATGGGCAAAGCACCAGGAAGATAGAAGTTTATTTATTTGTTTTTTTAATGACATAGTCCCTGTCTTCAAGAGGTTTTTATTCTACATGTGAGAAAAGAAGGCTTTCCTGGCATGGGAGAAGGTAGAGTATAAATAAAGAGAGATTCTCCCCAGAAACTTCTATGTTTTCTACATGAAGACACACATAAAGCCAAAACAAAGCATGTCAAGAATCTATGAGAACATAATCTTGGGGCTAGGATTTGTGCAGATATATAATTCCTAGAGATATCCACAACTCTATAGTGAGACAGTATTCCGGATTGTGCTTGGAACTGGAAAGATCTGGTGGGGGTCAAATCCCACCTCAGATACTCACTAATTGTAAGACCTTGAAAATAATTCTCCGCCTCAGTTTCTTCATCTGTAAAATGGGAAAACAATGGACTTCAGGTCTTCTAAGGTCTCTTCCAGCCCTAAAGCCATGATTTTCTGATGATATGTTATCAGAACTTTTCCTAAGGAGAAATGTGGCTTTTATAGGTAAAGGAGGTACCGTAGGAATTGAATTTTACCCCTCTGATATGGAGGAGAAAGGAAGAACTAATTGGTTGGAGAAGGAGCACTGTAAGGAAAGAAAGGAATCCTTGTAATGAAATCCAACCAGACTGTGTGTAATCCTAATAACATTATTATTTTTAATTACAGTAACTAACCTTTCTACAGACCTTTAAGATTTGCAAAACAACCTTTTGAACTGAGTAGTACAGGTATTATTATCTCATTTTCCAGATGAGGAAACAAAGGTGTAAAGAAGTTAAGCAATTCTTCAGAGATCATGCAGTTAGTGTCAGGGTTGGAATTCAAACCTGCCTTCTAACTCCAGGCCCATTAAATCAAGAATAAAGTAAGGAAGGCTAAGGTAATTGAAAGGGAACATCTATCATCACCTTTTGCCTGGACAATTGAAAATGCCTAATTGCTTTCTTAGTTCTCAGTTATTTCTCTCTCTAATCATCCTCCACAGAGTGGTCAAAAATAATCTTAAAGTATAGGTCTGGCCATACCACTTAACTTGACTCAGTGATCTCCTGTGGCTCCCTGCTGCTTCTAGGATAAAATTAAAATTCTTCAGCTTTGCCTTTCAAATTCTAGCCAATATTCCCAGATTTATCTCACATTATTTCCCTTCACAAGTTTTATGTTCCAAACAAATTGGCCTACTTGCCAAATGGTGATCAAATACTCCCAAACTGGGCATTCTGTTGCCTACAAATCTTTGCAAAGGCCATCCCCTTGATACCTGTAATATATTCTCTCCTCACCTTTGTATCTTAGAATCTGTACCTTTTTTCAAGATTCACTTCCAACAGAAAACTTTTTAAAATACCCCTAATTTTCGGTACTTACTCACTTCTCAAATCATGTTAACTTGTCAGTTCATACATCCTCCAATAAAACGTAAACTTCATGAGGTCAAGGACCACTATTGTCTTTACTTTGTCCCTCCCTCTTCCAACTGCCAAGTACCACCTTTCATAAAAAAGCATAAATGCTTCTTAAATAAATGAATAATAATAGAGATTAGAACAAGCAAGATGCACAGAGTTTTTAACTGATGTTGCCAGAGAGTGGGGAGAAATGAGGAGGTTCACTCTGAGATAGGGGTAGAGAGAGAGACAGAAAGGCACAGAGTCAGAAATAGAAACATGGAAATAGACACAAGAGGTACAGACATATATAAGAACAAGAGAAACAGGTAAAGGGCAGAGACAGGGACAAAGATAGAGATGGACAGGGTCTGAGAGACAGAATTATAAGCTAAAGGGATGGCTAGAGAAGGCCTCTGAATGGAAATGTTGAAATTCACTTAAAATATAAGGGGAGGGGAAAGCAGCACAGCATCCAGGCCTGTCCCTCAACAGAACTTCTGGTTCAATCATCTGTTCTCCTAGCATGTTCAATCATCCATTCTCCTAGCATGATTTTATTTCAGGAGTTCATTTCAGGGATTACTCTCTTAGAATCTGAATTATATGTTGGAGGGGATGTGGGAGGGCTGGGACACTGATGCATTGTTGGTGGAGCTGTGAACAGATACAGCCATTCTGGAGAACAATTTGGAGCTATGCTCAAAAAGTTATCAAACTGTGCATACCCTTTGACCCAGCAGCATTTCTATTGGGCTTATATCCCAAAGAAATCATAAAGGAAGGAAAAGGCCCCACATGTGCAAGAATGTTTGTGGCAGCCCTTTTTGTGGTGGCTAGAAACTGGAAATTGAATAGGTGCCCTTCAATTGGAGAATGGCTGAATAAATTATGGTATATGAATATTATGGAATATTATTGTTCTGTAAGAAATGACCAGCAGGACGATTTCAGAGAGGCCTGGAGAGACTTGCATGAACTGATGCTGAGTGAAATGAGCAGAACCAGGAGATCATTATACACGGCCATAACAGTACTATATGACGATCAATTCTGATGGACATGGCTCTCTTCAACAATGAAATGTTTCAAACCACCTCCAATTGTTCACTGAAGAAAGCCACATACACCCAGAGAGAGGGATGTGAAATGTGGACCACAACATAACATTCTCATACTCCTTGATTGATGTTTGCTTACATTGTGTTTCCTTTATCTGATATATCGTTTGTGTAGACAAGATTTTTCTTGCACAACAATGACAAGTTTGGAAATATGTATACATATATTCTATTTGCCAATATTTTAACATAATTAACATGTAGTGGATACCCTGCCATCTAGGGGAGGGGTGGGGAGTTGGGGGAAAAATTTGCAACGGAAAGCTATGTAAGGGTTATTGTTGAAGAATTACCCACACATATGTTATGCAAATAAAATTTAAAAAAAAGAATCTGAATTATATAAGAATCTTTGAACACACTGTCTTATCCTACTATATACCTTAAAGACAGTTGGACTTTGGAGTCAGAAAAACATGTGGCTTTACATTTTTTCTCTGACATTAATTGCTGCACGAACATAAGCAAGACTCTGAACTTCCCCGAGTCTCAGTTTTCTTGTATGTAACATGGGGACTATAAAACATGTATACCTACCTTACAGGGTTATCATAAGAAATTACTTGGAAAATCTTTGGGAGCTTTTGTTTTTAATAAAATAATTTCCTTTACTAAACAAACAAATAAATACAATCATTTCCCTTTCTTTTCCTTTCCCATTAATATTGACAATCACTTGCTGGGTCAGCACTTTTGAAATGATGAAATTCAGCCCTTCTGTCAGGTACCACACTCAGCATACAAAGGCCAAAGTCTGAATAGTATTCAGCTTAAAGAATAGTAAAATGGAACTCTTGATGTGTGTGTGTATGTACATATATGTGTGTATCAATATATAGGTAGATCTGTAGATTTACTGTATAAATAGATACACACAGAATGACAGAAACAGAGAGGCAGAAAGACAGACACACTGTTATGAATTAAAGGGATAACTAGGGAAAGTTACTTAATAAATATGTTGAATTCCATCTAAAAGAACAGAAAAAGAATCAAAAACACAGTTTTATGTAGATATTTGTAGATATGTAAATATATTTATATGTACATATTGGTATGTGGCTATACACATGCACACACATGCATGTATAGCTGTACATATGAATATATTATATATATATACATATATATATATATAAACACATGTGCATACTTTGTTGTTTCTGCTTCCATATACCTGTATTGTGTCTATGAAACATAAGGTCATATCTGGAAAATATTCATCTGGAACTCTCCTCATGCCCAGCACATGGCTTTGTGCAAATCAAGCTGAATCTTGCTTCAGGATCAGGTCAGTATTTTATTACTTCAGACCAAGGACCATTAGAAGATTACAGCTGCTAGAGTAGTTTTAAAATGATCTTTAGAAATAAATTACCAGGGGCAGGTAGGTGGCGCAGTGAATAGAGCACCAGCCCTGAAGTCAGAAGGACCTGGCACAGTGAATAGAGCACCAGCCCTGAAGTCAGAAGGATCTGAGTTCAAATCTGGTCTCAGACACTTTCTAGCTGAATGACCCTGAGCAAGTCACTTAGCCCCAATTGCCTCAGCAAAAAGCAAAAAAGAAAAAAAAAGTTTCTTTTTTTTTAATTAAAACTTTTATTTTCAAAATACATACATGGATAATTTTCAATATCCATCCCTACAAAACCTTGTGTTCTATTTTTTCCCCTGCCTTCCCCCATCCCTCCCCTAGATGGCAAGTAATCCAATATATGTTAAATATGTACAATTCTTTTTTACATATTTCCACAATTATCATGCTACACAAGAAAAATCAGATTATAAGGAAAAAATGAGAAATGAAACAAGATGCAAGAAAACAACAAAAAGAGTGAAAATACTATGTTGTGATCTACATTCAGTTCCCACAGTCCTTTCTCTGGGTGCAGATGGCTTTTTTCGTCATAAGACCATTGGAACCAGCCTGAATCAGCTTATTGTTGACAAGAGCCATGTCCATCAGAATTGATCATCATATAGACTTATTGTTGCCGTGTACAATGATCTCCTGGTTCTGCTCATTTCACTGAGCATCAGTTCATGCAAGTCTCTTCAGGCCTCTCTGAAATCGTCCTGCTGGTCGTTTCTTACAGAGCAATAATATTCCATAACATTCATATACCATAATTTATTCAGCCATTCTCCAATTGATGGACATCCATTCAGTTTCCAGTTTCTAGCCACTACAAAAAAAGGGCTGCCACAAACATTCTTGCACATGTGCGCCTCTTTCCTTCCTTTATGATTTCTTTAGGCTATAAACCCAGCAGAAACACTGCTGGATCAACAGGTATAGCATGAGTTTCCGAGAGCAACAATTGGCAACATTTGAAAGCTGATTTCATAAGAGAAATCATCAAATGAAGATGCTTGGAGTGCCCTTTCCTTGCTTCCCTCTCCTAACTGTTGAATTCCTCTTCAGGTTGGTAAAGTCCAACTCAAATGCTATCTTTTGGCTTTTGTGGCATTGCTTTCTCTTGGCTCTTGTCCTGTCATTCTGACTACTCCTCCTCAGTATTTTTCCTTGGTTCATCCTCCTCCTGCCACCTAAGCATCAATATCCAAAAGGCTCTGTTTTGGACCTTCTTATCATCTCTCTTATACTTTATCACTTAATGATTACGTCCAATTTTTGTGAGGAAGGGAGGAAATTGGGGTTCACTGACTTACTCAGGGTCATACAGCTAGTAGATGTCTGAACTTGGATTTGAACTCAGGAATTCCATATTCCAGGGCCATTGCTCTATCCACTGTTTCACCTAGCTGTCCTAATTCCATCCATTCTTATATGTTGCATTATTGCCACCATACAAATTGCCACCCAAATGCATCAATCCATTCATCTATCTATCTATCTATCTATCTATCTCTCTATCTATCTATCTATCTATCTATCCATATACACATATCACCCTCCTCTCTCTCCTGAGTGGATATAGAAACCATCTTAAATTTAGGAAAATCTGTATTTAAGTTATACTTCTGGTGCATATTAGCCATGTGACCTTGGGAAAGATGCTAACTCTTTAGCATTCAGTAGTAGGGGCAGGGGAATGTTGGATTTGGCATCTAAGCCTGTGTATATGATACATATAGACATATTTGCATATCGAGAGCAACCGACAGACTGAAACCTGTTGGTGAATTAGGGGAATGGCTTAAGTGTATGAAGACTTTCCTGGTAGAATGGGTAGATGAGAACAATTTGTTCCAACAGCCATGAAGGCAGCTGATTCAGACAGTGTAGGGCTCTTAGAGCTCAGTCAGACAATGTCCTTATGCACTACATCCCAGGTCATTGCCAGTCATCTTGACTTTTTCTTGTCACTAAATTTCAATGACTCTGGAAAACATAGCAAGGTCAACTTTGTGCAATTCTGCCTCAATTAAATCCAATTTGCTCACAAGTCAAGACATCAACCAGAGATGTTATTGGTCCTCTTTGAAAATGAAGAACAAACACCAACAATGATCAACAATAATCACCACTGCCAACATATTTGTATATGTCTGTATTCAGATGAATGCAGCTAAGGAGTGACATTAAAATCCTCACTCTGCTCTTTACAATGTCTTTAGGTTTCCTCAATTGTAAAATGGGGGTAAGGGAGATGTTGGACTAGAAGGTATCCCAGTGCTGTCCTATTCTAAATTTATGATCCTATAACTATATTTGATCTAAATCTTATATTCCATACTTACCCAATTGCTTCTGAGCTCCCACTCTCACTTTTCCTTGCCAGATTCAAGCTCAACAATTGGTGCACAGGAAGCAATTAATGCCAGTTGAATTGGGTAGTGTCTGTTGAAGCTTTATCTGATTGCATAAATTGACAGCACAAATAGATAGGGCTAATAGTTGTTAGTTATGTATCAGATAATAAATCTCCTTTTCTGGCATTATTATTCTAATAAGACGAGGTCAAGAAACTTCTGGCCCAGCTGCAAGTGCATGGAACAAATAGAAAGGTCACCCAGAAAATTTTTTAACCCACTAAACCTATTGGGGTTGTTGTTCAAGTTTCAGTAATGTCTGATTTGTTGTGAACCCATTTGGGGTTTTCTTTGCAAAAATACTGGAGTGATTTTCCATTTTCTTTTTCAGATCATTTTACAGATGAGAAACAGAGTTAAGTGACTTGTCCAGGGACACAGCTACTAAGTGTCTGAGATTATATTTAAACTGGCTCCAGGCTCAGCACTCTATTCTCCTATAAAGGATCATTAACCAAAGCAGAGTCAGAATAATAAGAATGAATGTCTTCTCTGTTTCATGGTATGGCATGAAGACTAGGAGCAAGGGAAGGAGACAGGCAAAGATCTGGGGGCCAAAGAATACCATTGGATGGCAGTGTTTGTGTCAGCTGAGCTGATGGAGTAGTGTGAAAAACTCCCTCAATTTGGAATCAGAAGATTTCAATGGTGTTCTGGTAAATGTTAACAACTGCCCCTCTAAAACTAATAAAACAATAAATCAAGTCCTGATTTGAAACATTTGCTGATTTCCAAGGTATAAATACCCACACTAAAAATCTAATAATCAACTCTCAGAATTCTCTAGCAAATTTCTGGAAGACTTCCAGCTATGTCACTAGCTTCAGTCTTCCATATCTGTAAATAAGAAGCCCAGTGTAGCACAAATATAAGTATGTATGAAATCAAAAGACTCAGAAGACCTGTATTCAAATCCTGGAAGTTCTGAATACTGGGTACTGGACATTTATTCCTCTCGGGACTCTATGTGATATCCATCCATTTCAGTACTGGGATATTGGAATGATGATACTTACATCATCTATATCATAGGTAGTTGTGAAGAAACCACTTTATAAAAATGGGGAAACCTGAAATTTTATTCTTTTCAGAAGCTGTTTGTTGGAGTAGGATAATGAATGAAGCGTCATTAAACACTAGAATCCAATCCTAGGACTCCTGCTTGCTAGTTATGTGATCCTGTGCCAGGTACTTAATATCTTAGAGCCTCAGTTTCCCCAATTCATGTTTCTAATTCAATAAATGCCCACACTGTGCAAGGTTCATCTGCAAAATGAAGATAATTATAGGTGTACTAGCTTCCCCACAGTATTGCTGGAAGGAAAGTATAAGCATTTAGACACTATAGAAATCTGAGTAGATGTTATTAGATATGTAGATGTAATTTTTGAGATGATCAAAGAGGTTAACTTTTCTACTATCTCTCAAAGGAAGAAGCCTCATTGGACCATAACTGGAGGGAGAGGAAGGAAACAAGACTTTATTAAGCCAGATCAGCTAGATATCACAGTGAATAGAACGCTGGAAATGGAGTCAGGAATCTCATCTTTCTGAGTTCAAATCCAACCTTAGATGCTTTCTCTCCTTTCCTCAGTTTTCTCATCTGTAAAATAAGCCGGAGAAAGAAATGACAAATACTTTACTATTTTTGCCACAAAACCCCCAAGTTGGGTCACAAAGAGTCAGATGCAATTGAAATGACTGAACAACTACATGTGCCAGTCACTGTGCTAAAAGCTATACAGATCTTATCTTATTTGATCTTCACAGCCACCCTGGGATGCTTTTATGATCCCCATTTTGCAGTTGAAGAAACTGAGGCAAACAAGAGGTAAAATGACTTTGCTCAGGGTCACTCAGCTAGAAAGAGTTTGAGGCTGGAGCAGAACTCAGTTTTCCAGATACCAGGCCTGACACTATCCATTATGCTGTCTAGTTTGATTTAAGAGTTCAGAAGACCTGAGTTCAAATCCTACCTCAAATACTTGCTAGTTATATGAAAACTCAGGCAAATCATTTAACTTCTTTTAAGCAGGGATAATAATAGTGCTTACCTCACAGACTTGTAAGGGTGAAAAGAGATAATGGATATAGAGTGCTTTGTATTAAACATGTCATGTAAATGTGAAAGACTATGATTGTTATTAGTGAAAATTTAGTCAGTATCCCCTCCAAAAAGGGATGGAGCAGAACAAGTCTGTCTCTCACTACAGTTTTTTTTTTTGAGGAAGTCCTGTGTGTTTTTCCTTAAAGGAAACTTAGTTGGAGATTATGAAGGGCCAGACATAGAAACCACTTAAGGAAATTTCATTTCCAAAGTCACCATGCTTTCACTCACAAACTGAGTGATATAAAGTGATAGCTGGGTTGGCAGGTAAGCCAAGGCCTAATCACAGGCTCTTTCTCGGTTCAGCAAGCCCGCCTTAATTGCAGCTCCTGCTTTGAAGAATTCCTACTTTCATTTTCAGAATTGCTTCCTGGCTTTCATTCTTTAAATGAATTTACTTGATGCAAAAGCTGCCAAATCCCAGTGGGGAGGAGGAGGCCCAAGGACCCTGACAGCTCAAAATGTCTGTGCTAGGGCCAGGAAATCAAGAGATCATAAATTTAGAGAACTAGAAAGTACCTTAAAGGCCATGGAGTCTAACTCCCTTTTATACTTGGGGAAACTGAGGCACAGAGTAATCAAGTGATTTGCTCAGTCTTCCTGACTCTAAGTCTAGACACTTAAGCCTGTTATATGGTATATTTCCTCTGATGGAGAATTCCTCAGAGAGAAAGGCAGTTAGGAAAGTGAAAATCCTAAAGACCCTACCATAGTAGCAGTTCTTATTTTGGCATCTATGAGTTACTTTTTAAAAAAATTTAGATGATTATAATATTCTTGCTTACTTGGTTTGTTGGTGATCTTATTTATACTTAAATGTATTGTGTTAGGCATTTAAGACATTATTCTGAGAAAGAGATAATGGAGCACCAAAGGAGTCCATGACACATAACAAAGGTTAAGGACTGCTGATACATAGAGTGCTCAGTTGAAGGAACTGAAAACATTTAGCTCACCTCCATATATTTACCCAAGTGTTCAAGCCCTTGCCCAGAGGATACTTTCTCCTCATCTTTACCTTGAAGAATACTTCTCTTCCTTTATGACTCATTCAGTTTCCATTTCATCCACAAACCCTTCCCTGATCCCCCTGGTTGAAGTTATTCTCCTCTCCAATTTTCCTAGAGCACTTGGTTAGAAACTCTTCTTTGTCTCTACCAAATTCTACCTTAGACTACACACATCGGTGTACAGGGCATATTCTCATACCTCCAAAATTGCATCACAATCCTCAAAGACAAGAGCCATATTATTTTCAAGTGTTTTTGATTTTCATCTCCTCATAGGATACTTGTCAGGCATTTAATAATAGTATCTAACATGTTATGTGGTATTTAAAGGTTTGTGAAAAACTATGTACATATATGTACATTTATGTGTATATGTATTTGTGTATGCATTTATGTATATATAAATGTATGTTATGTGTATATGTGTGTCTTGTCAGGCATTAAATAATAATAACTATCATTTATATGCATTTAAATGTTTATAACATACTATGTACATATGTATATGTTTATGTGTGCATGTATTTGCATATGCATATATGTATATATAAATGTTTGTATATATATATATATATATACACATATATATACACACATATAATTTCAATTCATCTTTACAATGACCTCGTAAGGTCATGTGCATTGGCTGTCCTTCATGAGTAGAATGCCTGCTCTCCTCTGCCTCTTGGCCATCCCTCTGTTAATTATTTTCATTTGATCCTGTGTAACTTGTGCATATGTAGACATCTACATGTTGTCTTCTTTATTAGATTGTTAGTTTCCTGAGGACAGGGATTGTCTTTATTTTTCTTTGTATCTGCAACAATTGGTATAGAGCTTGGCACACAGTAGGCACTTAATATATGTTTATTGACTGACTGGAGGGCAGGGAGGAGAAGGTACCTCTGTAGTGGCACCTGGTGGTAGAAGGTGGGTCAAAAGCATAGAGAGGAAAGAATAAAAAATGGCTGTTCTGAGCCCTTCCTCAAAATGAAGGCCCCTAAAATAACTCACCAATGAGAGAAGTGTTTGAGCATTGAGGAAGCTTGTTGCCAGGTGAGAAAGACCAGGTACAAAGGAAAAGTTCCAGGGTGAGAAGGCAACTGAGTTGAGGGTCAAGTCCAGGATTCAGAAATACATTCAGAAGTAGAATGAAGTTTCAGGTACAAAGTGAGCCTGTATTGTGGTATGGCTGATTTTTTTTTAATTAAACAGACTAGAATTTCTGTATTCCCAATGACCAAGATCCTTCTCAGAATGGTTCCACCAGGAATTCCATCAAAGCTCCACTTGCTAGCAAATGGCACCATAGAATTGAAAACTGGAGGGATCCCATGAAGATAATCTAGTCCACCTTCCTTCCCTCTTTGACAGAGGAGAAAATGGAGGTCAGAGAAGATTATCAGGCAGCAAAGTCAGGATGTTTGGATTCTTATCTGCAAATATGCACAGGCTCAAAGGACATAAGACATGGGAGGGGTCTTATGGGACAGAAGTGTCAACAACTAATTCTCTTTTTTTTATTATTTTTTTTATTTGCAAAACATATGTATAGGTAATTCTTCAAGATTAACCCTTACAAAGCTTTCTATTACAAATTTTCCCCCCCTACTCCCCACCCCTCCCCTAGATGGCAGGATATCCACTACATGTTAATTATGATAAAATACTTGACAAATCGAATATATGTATACATATTTCCACACTTGTCATTGTTGTGCAAGAAAAATCATATCTACAAGAAAAAAAATCAGATAAAGGAAACACAATGCAAGCAAACATCAATAGAGAGCATGAAAATGTTATGTTGTGGTCCACATTTCACATCCCTCTCCCTGGGTGTATATGGCTTTCTTCAGTGAACAATTGGAACTGGTTTGAAACATTTCATTGTTGCAGAGAGATATGTCCATCAGAATTGATCATCATATAGTCTTGTTGTTGCCATGTATAATGATCTCCTGGTTCTGCTCATTTCACTCAGCATCAGTTCATGCAAGTCTCTCCAAGCCTCTCTGAAATCGTTTTGCTGGGCATTTCTTACAGAACAATAATATTCCATAATATTCATATACCATAATTTATTCAGCCATTCTCCAATTGAAGGGCACCTATTCAATTTCCAGTTTGTAGCCACTACAAAAAGGGCTTCCACAAACATTCTTGTACATATGGGTCCCTTTCCTTCCTTTAAGATCTCTTTGGGATATAGGCCCAATAGAAATGTTGCTGGGTCAAAGGGTATGCACAGTTTGATAACTTTTTGAGCATAGTTCCAAATTGCTCTCCAGAATGGTTGGATCCGTTCACAGTTCCACCAACAATGTATCAGTGTCCCAGCCTTCCCACATCCCCTCCAACATTTGTCATTATCTTTTCCTGTCATTTTAGTCAATCTGACAGGTATGTAGTGGTACTTCAGAGTTGTCTTAATTTGCATTTCTTTGATCAATAGTGATTTGGAGCAACTTTTCATATGACTAGAGATGGTTTTAATTTCATCATCTGAAAATTGTCTGTTCATATCCTTTGACCATTTATCGATTGGAGAATGGCTTGAATTCTTATAAATATGAGACAATTATCTATATATTTTATAGATGAGACCTTTATCAGAACCCTTAAATGTAAACATGATTTCCCAATTTATTGCTTCCCTCCTAATCTTGACTGCATTGGTTTTGTTTGTATAAAAACTTTTTAACTTAATTTGGTCAAATCAACAATTAATTCTCAAAATAAAATAAAAATGAAGATACTTGGATGCCCATCAGTTGGAGAATGGTTGAATGAGTTATGGTATATGAATGTTATGGAATATCATTGTTCTATAAGAAACAATCAGCAGGATGATTTCAAAGAGGCCTGAAGAGACTTACATGAACTGATGCTAAGTGAAGTGATTAGAACCAGGAGATCATTGTACACAACAACAGCAAGACTATACAATGCTCAATTCTGATGGACAAAACTCTTTTCAACAGCGTGGTGATTCAGGATAGTTCCAATGGTGTTATGATGGAGAGAACTATCTATACCCAGAGAAAGGGCAGTGGGGCTGAGTGTGGATTACAACAGAGTATTTTTATTTTTTTATTGTTCTTTGCTTGCATTTTGTTTCCTTTCTCATTTTTTTCCTTTTTGATCTGATTTTTCCTATGTAGATGATAATTGTGGAGATATAGATAGAAAAAATTGCACATTTAACATATATCACATTATTTGCCATCTAGGAGTGGGGGGAAGGGAGGAAGAAAAAATTTGGAACACAAGGTTTTACAAGAATGAGTATTGAAAATTATCTATGTATATGTTCTGAAAATAAAAAGCTTTTTAAAAATGTAGATACTTTTAAGTTTACTCTACAAAACCTTAAATCTATATACATCAATAAAATAATAAATCAAGCCCTGATTTGTAGAATTTGTCTGTTTCTAAGGTATAAAAACTTACATTGAAAATTTAATAATTGGTTCTCTTGAGTCAGTTAGAGCTGGTTCCAGCATCCTCTTGCCACAAATCAACATTTACCTGAACTGATAACCTTTCTGCAGTATCCCAAATGATCAGCCTATGTTTGAAGAACTCCAGCAAGAGAGAGCTCACAGACTCCTGAATTTGGGATAATATGCCGCAGACCCTCAGAGCGTTATCTAGCATCGTGTTTTCTGTTAGTGGAATAAGTGTTTTCATAGATAAAATCATGGACACTTGAAATGAAAAATGAATACATGAATTTTTTCTTGGATGACTCCTACACAAGTTCTGAATGTAATTCTCAAAGACCAATTAACAAATATGTGGAACCAAGACAAAGAGGAAGAACTCTTTTGGTTGCATGTATTAAAATGTTTGCTAAAACATAAAAGGAACTAATGTGAAGGATCTTGAAATCAACACAGAGTATTTAGAAGTGATATAGTAAGGTTCAGTGGGAAGATTTTCTTTAGATTGTGAGCTCCTTGAGAGCAGGGATTGTTTTATGTTTATTTATTCTGTTTTGTTTTGCCTTTCTTTGTATCTCTGCTAAGCCAGAATTTATCACAAAGACTGGCACATAATAGGTACTTAATAAATGTTTGCTGACTTGGTTACTTGAAAGAATACTGACTTTGATATCAGAGGACCTGGGTTCAGAATTCTGTCTGTGAGACTATCCATGTGAGCTTGGGTAAATCCGTTAGCCTTCCTGAAATGAGGAGGTTGAACTAGATGGTATCTCATGTCCCTTCCAAATCTAGAAGCAGGACCTTGTGAAGATACTGAAGATTTTCAGGCAGGGGAAGCATGTAAAAGAAGTTCATTTATATATGATTATGTCAACAGATCCATGATCTTTTTGTACAGATTCTCTCTTCGTGGTACTCATCACAGCCTCTTTATACCTTACTGTGTACATTTCTTGTGTGCATCCTTCCATGAAACCTTCAGAGATCTACCCAATTCCTGGGTCTTTTAAGATTTTGACAATCCCAATGCAGTACCCAGTCAGTATCTACCTCTTATCCCTTTATCACGTTGGGGGAGTAGGTGATAGTACAATGGAGTAATTTTAGAACAGTTTGAATGGCTAAACCAGAAGAACAGACATTAATATCTAGTTTCAATCAGATTCAACATCAACTTGAAAGGAATTCTCCAATGGAGAAGTCCAGGAATATATCTTTAGCTTTGTACTATTTAACAGTTTTTAACCAATCACTTTGCTAATGGTATAAATGTAATGCTTCTAAGATTTGTAGATGACATAAGACTATGAAAATTATCTAGCAAGTGGGAATGCTAAAATCAAGATCCAGAAATAACTCCCCCAAAACATTCTACTAAACATAACAATTTAGAATATAATTAGTAAATGTATAAAATCTTGTTCTTAGGATTAAAACATTAACTATGTAATATTGGGGAAGTACTACTAGATTTTTTTTGTGTGTGAAAAAGTTCTAGGTGTTTTAAAGGACTGCAATCTGAATATGAATAAATAATATGACATAGTAGCCAAAAGAGTTTATTCAAATTCTTCTTTGAAAGGGATGAAGCACAAGAAAAATGTAGATGTCATTCTTGACTCCCCACTTTCTCTCATCCCTTGAATCCAGTCTGTTGTCAAATTCTTTGATTTTACATTTGTTTGGAATATCTCTTACCTGTCCCCTTCTTTCTAACACAATAATTATTCTTGGTATAGGCCCTTATCATATTATGTATGTGTAATGGCCTTCTGGTTGCTCTCTCTTCTTTGAGTCTCCACCTGTTCCAATTCATCTTCCATTCAGCCGTCAAATTGATCTTCATAAAATGCATTTCTAACCATCTCCCTTCCCTCTCCCAATTCAATGAACTTCAGAGAATCCCTCCCACTTCCAGAGTGAAGGACAAAATCCTCTGACTTTTAAAGCCCTTCATAACCTGACCCCTTCCTACTTTTCCAATCTCCTTTCTACCCTCCACATACTCTTAGATCAAGTGACACTGGCCTCCTGGCTATTCTTTACACTGATTTCTCATTACTTCAGGAATTTTGACTAATTTCTCCCTTGCTATAATGCTCTCTTTCTTTATCTCTCTCTCTCCTGTCCAAAACTTTTATGAGCAGAAGACCATCCTATGAGATGAACTAGTCTCTTTGTACTTCTCACACATTACAATTATCTCATTTCTGTTCCTTGGTACTAGCTGTCTCCCACAGCTAGAATGTTCTACCTTCTCATCATCACCTCTCAGAATTCCTGGTTTTCTTTAAGATTCAGATTAATTGACATCTTTAACATAAGGTCTTTCCTGGTCCTTCCCTCCCTAATTCACCAGTTTCTGTTGCCCCCACTCTATCCTCAAAGGTATCTTGCATCTGTTTTGTTTGCATTTTGTATATATCTATTGACAAATATACCTATTGCCAGCATACCATTGCATTCCCATGCAATGCCTTTCCCATTAGAATATATAACCTTTTGGGGGGCAAGAATTGTTTTTCTTTCCTTTGTATCCCTCTCAGGTACATAGTAGGAGCTTGTTTTTGGTTTAATTAAATTTTATGTTTCTTTCACATTCACAATTTTCCCCTTTCACCAGCCCCCCTACCCCAATTAAAAAAAAATTAAAATCACATTTTACAAACATGTTTAATCAAGCAAAATACTTATATATTACAAGTTGAAATACCATGTATATGTATAGAGACAGATGATATATCTATACATCTTTCTATCTACCTCTATATCTATTTTAATCTATAGTCTGATTCTATAATCTCTCTCCAGAATTCATAAATCTTTCAGAATTATTTTTTACAAAACTGCTTTTAATGAATAAATGGTTCTCTTGTTTCTGTTTGTTTCATTTGCATCAATTCATGTCTTCCCATGTTTCTCCAAAACTATTCCTTTATTATTTCTTATAGCACAATAGAATACTAATACAAGCATATAACATAACTTATTCAGTCCAATTGATGGCTGGTCTTTCAGTTTTCAAATATTTGCTACTACTAAAAGAAATTATATATAATTTGAGACATATGGATCCTTTTCTTCTTTCTTTTATCTCTTTGAGATATAGACTTAATAGTAGTATTGCCAGGTGAACAGACATATGTAGTTTATTTATTTTTGGAGCATAGTTACAAATTACTTTTCAGAATGGCAGGGCCAATTCATAACTCCGTCAACAGTGCATTCATGCACTTTATTATACTCTCCAACATTCATCATATTTCTCTTTTGTCAACTTTGCCAATTTGGTGGGTATAAGGTAGACTTTAAGAATTGTTTTAATGTGCATTTGTTTAATTATTAATGATTTAGAGCTTTTCTCCAACTAGTCGTTAATAGCTTAGATGCATTACTATGAAAACTACTCATATTCTTTGACCACCTATCAATTGGGAAATAGCTCTTATTCTTATAAACTTGAATTAGTTTCTGATATTTCTTAGAAATAAGACCTTTTTCACAGAAATTTATTGCAAAAATTTCCCCTTCCCCCAATTTATCTCCTTCTTTTCTAATTTTACTTGTATTATACTTGTCAATTGTCTGATAATTTATGTAGTGCTATATGGTTGATCATGCTCCTTTTTAATTTATATATGTCCTTGAATTCTTTTATACTACTTCTTATGGAGAAGTCATTCTTTTGGATTACTTGTAATTAATTCCTTTGAGATCTGGTATTTCGCTCTCTGCAGCCATATAACATCAGCAGGAGAACTGGTGTGAAAAAAATCATCTTTAGTTTAAGGCAAAAACCAGCATGAGATCATTGGAAGGGCTGTGGAATTTGTCAGATGGTTTCCAGACTGCTCTCTTCTTTCTCTGCAATTCTGAGCTCAGAACTCCATCCATCTGAAGTTTCTTACCAAAGATGTGGTACTGACAGATTAACTGAATGAAAATTTATCCAACTTTATGTCATAATCTAGGCAATATGCATCCTTCAACCATATGGTTTTTATTCTGTGAACCAGTAGACCAATGTCTTTTGAATAGCCATGAATTTCATGGAGAAGCCTCTATAATGTTTTCATACCTTGTGTAATCAATGCAATGTCATCCATATGCAGGAACATTTGGGGAACTTTCCTATCTATAGAGAACCCTTTTACCATTTGACCTTTGAGCAGGAGTTCTTCCAAGACACCAATAAACAACTTTAGCTTTTCTGCTTTATGCCCAGTTTGATAATTGACAATCAAAAGATTGCGTAACATTGATTATATCTAGCTTGTCAGCAAGCCCTTACTGAGTGCCTACTATGTGCTAGGTATTGTGCTAAGGACAGAAGATAAAGAGAATCATGTAAGATGAAAGGCATCTTTTAGAAGGGGACGACTTAAGCCTGGATTCTGTTTTGTAGAGTTAACAAATTAAAAGAGCAATGAAAGCAGTGAGAATTTCATTGTAATATTCAGTCAATGGTGTGACAATGGAGAGACTCCAGGTTTCCTTCTTTTATTTCGTCAAGGATACCACTGACATGCAGAGATCATTCTTAGAAAGATTTTATAAAGGAAAAGTAACATGTGGTCTTCTCTCTTCTGCTGGCAACAGTATGTTTTGTGGTGTGCTTTTCCCTATTTGTTCATTGACCATTTTTACTATGAAATATCTTCAAAATTACTATCCAAAGTACCTTTAAAATTGTGTTGGCTTTATCATGGATTTTCTCTGTATCTATTTGGTCGGATCAAGCTGCTCTTTCCAATTATTTTCTTGAGTGCTACTTAGCACATTGTGGACTGAGGTGTTAAGAGCCCAAATATGGTAGTTCTATTGTCATTAATAATGAGAACAGGTTGCAACAGAAATGTTGATAGATCTTTATTTCACAACTATGTGCTGCCTCCCTTTCTGCTTTAATCTATAAATTAGCTTGGGACAAGAAAGTTTTTCTGAGTCTTATCCAAATTTTCTGCAGGTTTATTTTTCCCTTCCCTGTTTTCTGAGGTGATAATGTTCATATTCTTTCATCAGTTTAATACTTTATGTTTTGCAAATGAGTTTGTCTTCTAAACTCAAGATGCCCTTGCGTGTGTGATACTTCTCCACTTAACAAAGACATAAAGTGCTTTCTCAGTGAGAAAGTTTGGGGTTCTTTTGATCTCCTCATGGCAATTATTTTTACATTTGTTGAACTTTTGTAAGAAATGGTGATAAACAAAGTCAATGTCTTTACTTTTATATATTTTCCATTTTTCCAGAGTCCACAGTTTATTTATAGTTGGGCTGGAGATGGTGATATACAATATTATCTTTTCTTATAATTTAATATTAATTTTGATCATTAACAGTTAACAATCTGACTGCATACAAGCAGTCAATTCTGAATTGTTTGCTATGGATTAACATAATCAGTTTTTCTTTTTTCTGTTATTCTTTCATTCTTTCCTCCTTCCTTCCCTCCTTCTCTCTTTTCTTTCCTCCTTCCTTCTTCCCTTCCCCTCTTCTTTTCTTCCTCACCTCTCTCCTTCCCTTCCTTCCTTCCTTCCTTCCTTTTTTTCCTCCTTTCCTTCTTTCCTTCCTTTTCCCTCCTTCCTTCCTTCCTTTTTTCTTCTTTCCTTCTTTTCTTCCTTCTTTCCTTCCTTTTCCCTCCTTCCTTCCTTCCTTCCTTTTATTTGTGACGAATGTTTCTTGCTCATTCTATCATGTGTTTCCTAATTATCTTCTTGAGGAAAGTTTGTGTGATATATCAACCTGAGGGTGCTGAGTAACCCATAAGTCTTTGATCTTTTTTATTTCTTAATGTTATGCCATATTTGCCAAGATTTTTTTTTCACATTGTCTCTTGTTCCCATCTTCACACAGAAATCACCAAGTAATAAGGTAGATATTAACTTTGAAAGTGTGTGTGTGTGTGTGTGTAACTCTGTGTGTGTGTAAAAATTCCTTAGTTCTTTTGTAAATGATGCTGGTGCTCATGGGCTGAAACTGTCTTCCTGCTGATCCCCTGTGCCTAACCTGAATACTTCAAGGCAAGGTGACTCTTTGATAAAAGGTTAAATAAGATTGATCCAGACACTGATCCCTGGGGTATCCCCCACTGGTGACACTTTTTCATCCAGAAAAAATATTTTCCTTTATCATCAACTTTTGTTTAGTCTTATGGGATCATAAATCTAGATCTGAAATAGACCTCATCCTTTATCTATAGTATTTAACTGTTTTCAAACCCATATACATTAACCTACCTTAAAAAATAAACCAACAATCTTTGCTGTGGAAATTTGTGGTGAATTTTTTTATAGTATAGATTAAGTCTCATGCACTTTACTTCAATTTACCTCCCTCTTATTGTTGTTCAGTTGTTTGTCAGTCATGTTTGACTCCTTGTTTCCCCATTTGGTGTTTTCCATTTTTTTTCAGCTTATTTTATAGATGAGGAAACTGAGGCAAATGGAGTTAAGTGACTTGCCTAGAGTCACATACCTTCTAAGTATCTGAAGCCATACTTGAGTTTTCCTGGCTTTAGGCTCAGTGTGATGCCCGCTGTACTACCTAACAGCCCCTCTTGCATGCCATACTTACTTACTTTCAGCAGTCTTCTGCAACCTATCTCTCCCATGTCTTTCAGTCTTTTCTCATGCTATTTACATCCATGCAGGCTAAAACCAGACTTAATTCCCCACCTGCTTTCTATGACCAACTTCTGAGTATTTGCTCATACTACTCATTTTTTAGGGTAGGGATATCCTTCCTCTTACTATTCCCTGTTGAACTCCTATGTATCATTATAAGCCTTTCTCAAATTCTATCTCCTTTGTTAGTCAATCAGCCAACTAGCTGTAACTAGTAATATCTCCTGTATGCTAGGCGCTATACTAAAGTACTGGGGATACAGAAAAAGGCAAGAAAACCCCTTTGATTTCAGGGAGCTCACAGATCAATGAAGGAGACAACATGAAATTATAGAGGATAGACTAGGGGTTGTTTCAGAGGGAAGGTTCTGAGATTAAGAGAGATTTGGAAACACCTTTTATAGATGGTAGGGCTTTAGCTGAAGGAAGCCAGAGGGTCCAGAAGATATAGAGGGGAGTGAGAGCATACTAGTAAAAATTCTCAAAGTGCTGGGAGTGAGGGGCTGCAAAGAGGTATGCATCTCTGCCTTATAAAGTAAAATATAAGAAGACAGATAAGGTAGGAAGGGGCAAGTCTAGAAAGACTTTGTAGTGATTCCCTAGGTAATAGGAACCGTTAGAATTTATTGAATACTAGGGATGATATGATTAGACTTGATATTTAGGAGGATTATTTTGATAGGTGAAAGATGGACTGGATTGGGAAGGGGCTTGAGACAGAGACCAAACAGTAGGCTATTGCAAAAGTCCAGATGTATGGTGAAAAGCGTTGAGCTAGTAACAGAGGAGAGAAGAGACACAAAGGAGAGATGTTACAAAGATAAAATCAAATAGAACTTGGCAACAGATTGGACATGGTAAAAGAGTAGGGGATGATAGGAGCCAAGGGTGACATCTAGGCCATTAGTCTGAGTGACTGGGAAGATGGTAGAACTCCTAATAGTAATAAGGAAATTAGATTGAGGGGAAGGTTGATGGGGAGAAAGAAAATGAATCTAATTTTTGTCATGTTAATTTTAAGATGTCTATGAGGTTAAACATTTGAGATGTTTAACTGGCAGTTGGAGATGTAAGGCTGGAAGTCAGGAAAGATATTATGACTGGATAAGTAGATCTGAGAGTCATATGCATAGAGATGAAAATAGACATCATAGAAGCTGATGAGATTAACAAATGAACTAGTACAAACAGCAAAGAAAAGAGGGCCCAGGACATGTGCACATGTCCTGAATGATGGTCAAGGAAAGTAGGCAAAGAAGAAACAGTCAGATAAGTAGAAGTAGAACTAGGATACAGCAGAATGATCAGAAGGGACCACTAAGCAGAAGAAAATTATTGATAGTATCAAAGCTAAAGAAAGATAAAGAAAGGTGAGGATTGAGAAAAGACCATTAGATTTGGCATTTAAAAGATCATCATAACTTTGGAAAGAGCATTTCAGGTGAGTGAAAAGGGTGAAAGCTAGATTGTAGAGAAGTAAGAAGAGAATGAAAGAAAAAAAAAATGGAAGTACCTAATGTGGACACCTATCTGCTCTCTCTTGACAATTACTTTTTTTCTTCTGAATCTCACGATACTACTTCTGTGTTATGACATACTTCACTGATTCACTCTCCAAAAATAGTGTTATGGTTACCTATAAATTATTCCTCCCCCCAACTAGGTTATATTTTCTATTGAGCACAAGGACCATGTCTTATCCAAACTTTGAATGTCCTGGGTCACAGTATTTGACATAGAAATTTTCTAATAAATGTTGAAATAAATTCAGCTGAGATTTTTATACCCAATCAGTACTCTATTTCAAAGGCAATCTGAAAAATACAAAATATCTTGATAGGACCAACCCCAAATTATACATTTTTACACCTATCTTCTTTTTCAAAAGTAGTAATGCTTCTCTCAGCACTTTTTCCAGTTCTCTAAAAGACAAACATCTGAATACAGCTCGGTTCAGATTAATGTTAATAACGAATCCCATGAAGTGGTTGCATTATTCAAATTCATAGTGCATATTTCCATTAAGCTGGAACCAATTACAGTAGTTTGCATAATTATAACTTTGAATTGTACAAATTTGAATACATAGCACTACTTCATGGGATTCATTATTTGCACTAAGTGGGGCCTACCAATTTGTTAATAGGTTTTATATAGGAGTGAATTTTAGATCTAGAATTGTTCAGTCCAAAAACTCTTGTTTCTATCATATGCATATCCCTGTTTAGTTCCACCCACCCTAGTGATTTTCTGTCTTATGCTATATTGGGATCAGTTGAAGGAATCTGGTATGTTTATCTCAGAGAAGATAAGGCTTTGGGGGAGAGAACAAAATTCTTGTCTTCAACTATTTTAAGGGCTGCTATTTAGAAGAAAGATTAGATTTATTTTGTCAGCTCCAGAAAGCAGAACCAAGATCAAAGGTCAGAAACTACAGGAAGAAAAATAAAAACCAAAATTTCATAACAAGTAGTTGTTCATAAGTAAAATAGGTAATGAGCTCCCCATCACTTGGAATGTTCAAGAAGTGACTGAATGAACATTTGTAAGTAGTGTTATAAGAGAGAATTCCTTTTAGGTAGGGGTTGAGCGTCTGCTGATGTTTCTTCCAGCTCTAAGATTTTGTGGTTCCTTGATTCTTACCATATTATCTTGTAATTGGTCAGTTTGACATATTGTCATTGTGTACTACTCTATGCTTACCTCAATAAAGCTACGAGCATGTTGTCAATGACAGTGCCTTTTATTCCTTATTCTTCCTTTTCCTATCAACATCCATCAATGCCTTCCCAATACCTCCTCAGTTCATTGTACTCATTTGTTTAATAAATTATTTTTAGTTAATAAACCATTTTCTGAACATCTTTTGACAAGCCAATACTTTCCATCTAAGAGTTCAAAAGACTAGAGGAGTAGGGAAAGGTTTCTGGGAGCTTTTGCCTCACTTTTCATAATCACAGTCTTTTTGTATTCATAGAAAAATGAGACAACAACCTAAGCTTATTTGAATATTTATAATCTTTTTGTTTCCTATAAATATTGAAATCTGGTCATTATATTTGGGATTGTTAGAAATGAAGAAATTAAATTGGGAAGGTCACTCACTTATTAAACTTGATGAGAGATAGAATGCTTGCTAAGGGAAGATCCTTGATGAATATTTTCCACTTATCTTTCCAAGGCATTTACCCTCCCCCACATTCCAAAAGCTTTGAGAACTCAGAGTGAAGCTGCCCAGAGGCTCATTCTATTGATGCTGATCTTTAAAAATAGAAAAATATGAAAAGTATTGAAAAGTCAAGAAAATGATTTTCTATTTTTCCTGACAGAAATTAGCCACACAGAATTTTCTTGAAGTTATGAGGAACACTAGGGTAGTTAAGAAAAATTATGTTGGAATAGAAGCCATGCATAATTATTGTTCAGTCACTTTTCAGTCATATCCAACTCCTTTGAATACCTCTTGAGATTTTGTTGACAAAGACACTGGAGTGATATGCCATTTCCTTCTCCAGCTCATTTAACAATAAAGGAACTAAGGCAAATAGAATTAAGTGACTTGCCTAGGGTCACACAGCTGATAAGTATTTGAGGTTGAATTTAAACTCAGGTTTTCCAGACTCCCCACCCAGTGTTCTATCCTCTGTACCATCTAGCTTCCTTCTCTTTAATGCCAATTGCTTTTTAAAGTATATATTAAATTTAATGAAGTAATATAAATATTGACCTTCTTGTGTACACCTACTTTTGAATATCGTTCTTTTCTTTTCTGTATATATATTTTAAAACACATTTTATTCATATTCTTTCTTTTTTCTGTATTATTATCACTATCCACCTTCCCCCCCCACAATTCACCCCTCCCCAAATAAAAGCACATTGCCCCTGTCTGAGAATGTATTTGTCATTTTGTACATCTCTGCCAAGGGATGGAAGGAATGTTTCATCTTTGTCTTTCTGGAGCTATGCTGGTCAAACTTCTTATGCCTTTCAAAGTTGTTTTCCCTTTATATTATTGTAGTCATTACATAAATTGTTCAGTATTTGTTTACTTCACTCTGTGTCAGTTCATACAAGTCACCTCAGATGTCTCTGAATCTGTCTCTTTCATCATTTCTTAGTTAATAATATTCCATTACATTCATACAACATAATTTCTTCAGCCATTCCTCAATTGATATGCATATGCTTTACTTCCAGTTCTTTGCTATGATAAATAGTGCTGGGATAAATACTTTCATACATAATAGGTTTTTCTTTCTCTCCTTGATATATTCCTAGTATTGAGCATATATTCCTAATATTGATATTATAGGGTATGTACAACTTAAGTGAATTTTTAGAGTATAATTTCAAATTGTCTTCCAGAATGGAAACTCCAGCACCCATGCATTATTGTGTATTTGTCCTTCCACAGCTCCTCCAACAATTGTGATTTTCCTCATCTGTTGTTCAGTCATTTTTCAATCATGTCCAACTCTTCATGACTCAATTTAGGATTTTATTGGCAAAGACACTGGCATGGTTTCCCATTTCTCAGCAATTAGGGTTAAAACTTGCCCAGGATCATACAACTAGGAAGTTTTTGAGAATAGATGAGGAAGATGAGTCTTCTGATGTCAGGTCCAGCATTCTATCCACTGACCCACCTAATTGTCCCTTCTCATCTGTCACTTTTGTCAATCTGCTGGGTGTATATCCTTATTCATTCTAACATATGAATGACTCAGACTCTCTTAACCCTCCCAGTAGTATTTGCATTTTGAAAGAGGAGTCCTCATCCAAATGAATTCCTCATGGGAGACATTCCAGGAAATATGACAAGATGGTATTTAGAATGGGGGGTAGACTTTTGGGGCACAAGATGCTTCTTGAAGTCTTTTGCAGGATTATGCAGAAGTCAGCTCTCTGAGGACATCATCATCATGTTCAGCTCTCATACCTTTATACTGGAGATAGTGAGGCTAGAAAAATTCTCTTGGAACCTCATTTAAAAAAAATCTCTTTTCTTAGTCACCTTCATCTCTAAGCTCAAAGAGGTTTGGAGCTTTAGCCATTTTTGAATCTCCTTATTAAATATAATCTTTTCCTCAGGACAGACCAAGAAGGACATATTCATATATATGTATGTTATGTATTCATACATGTGTATAGGCATGCATATATGTGTATGTATATATGTATATAATTTCGCTTATTTTTGACATAATATTATTTTATATATATTAGTATATGTATATTGCATTCATTTTTTGAATAATATTATATATATTAGTATATGCATATTATTTCATAAAATGCTATTATATGTTATATATAATATAATGTATATATAATATTATATATATATATAATATAATCATATATATAATGTGATTAAGTTTGTGGTTTGAAAGTATAAATATTCAGTAACCAAATGATGTGTTTGCAGGGACACCATTTATTTAGCACTCAGACTGTTATGCATGTGTAATTTATCAGACACAAGGAGGGGTGCCCTGATAGAGAGAGAAAGGGGTGGGGGGTTGACAGGGTGTATTTAAAGGCTCATAAACTGTTGCAAATAGCCTCCTTCTGCCTGTTTAATAAATAATTCCCCAACATGACCACTGTCCTTTCCTTTCCTCCCTGGCGGATGATGGAGATGATGTAAGTGTCAGGAGTCCAAGAGACAGCATGATTATTCCCAGTCCAGAGTCACGCGAAGCTCACATCTGTGCTGGCCAGCAGCAAACAATATATTTGACTAGTAAACCAAGCAAAGAGGACTTGGAAATCAAGGTCTGGGAGGGGGCTGGAGAAAATAACATGCTTGCGGGTGGTGGAAAGGGAAGATGCTACCTGAACCATTTTGTTAAATGATTTGTTGATTTATTTATTTTTCTTTCTTATTTATTTATTTCCCTCTCTACCTTTACCCTTACCATGAGTACTCTTGTACAAAAATGTATGGATAATAAGGATTGGATCCAAAAGAAAATAGAAAAACAGTAAGAAGGGGACATAAATCCCCTCTCTTCCTGAGAACCCTCAAAGTTTCAGATTTTTCAGTGACTTCCCACAAGAGATGAACATTGTCTACCATTTTCATACACTGGGTTTAGCTTGTTACTGAAAAATCAAAGATGAGATATAATAAGCTTTTGGAATAGTAACCATATTTTCATTTTTTCCACAGTCAAGAACTTGTTTCCAAGGGAAGTTCTATAAGCCCCAGCCTTGTAATCCTACACCTATTTGGGGAGCCCATTGAGCCCTGGGGAATTCTGGCTTAGGTCCCCCTTCAATGCCAGCCTCTCTTTTCATCTCCCCCAGCATATGCTTACATCCAAATTGATTGTGGGACTGAAAACAAGACTGGCAGCTAGTCAGGCACATGCAATCCAGCTCTGTTTTATATTTGCTGGGGAGGACAACTGCAGAGCATATGAGAGCCTGCAAGATGGATACTGTCCTTTCCCACTGCTGATTGTTCAAGTCTCTTTCCCTATCGCTCCCACTCCCTCTAGGCTCTGTTTTCTGGTCCTTTCAAGATTCAGTCAGTTAACATCATGGTAGGTCATTGCATAACTCCCCCCCCTTTTTTGACTCAGTTTATTATCCCTGCAAACAGGGATAATCATCATAATTAACTTAGGTAAACCCACAGAGGGGAGGAAGAGAGAATGATAATTAACGTTCAGAAAATGTTTTGAGCCCTAGAGTGGAAAAGCACTGTTGGAATAGAGTGGAGACTGGGCAGATAATTACCTCCTTAGTTTAAAATGTCTATCTTTCAATCATCACTTGTCTTAGAACTGAAAAAAGGTGAAGCTACCCACGGATAATCTTCCTATCCTTCCTCTTCAGGATGGGGCTATGTGTACTTTATTGAAAGTTAACTATCCAAATGAACATCATTTCTTTCCAAATACTGTAAATTCTAATCACGGCTATAACCTTGTGGGGGTAATTGACAGTAACACAAATCTTCCTTCCTCCTGCTTTAATGATGACAATAGCTTCTGTAATCATTTTGTTGGTGTGCTTGAGTGCTTCAAATTTATGATGTGCAGGGGGTCCTATTTTCAGCCCATGCCTGAGACCATCTTGCTGGCTGGCAAGACTAGGAGAAAAAGCGCCAACTTATACTGGGCAGACTTAAGATATTCTAGTCACATAGCCGGGAAAGAAGCCATAACCCCTGTGCATTGTTACAATGAGAGCATTTCATTTTGTTTTTGAAATGCTGTTATTACACTCAGGAAATCTGCAAAGAAGCCTTGACAGAGCATGATCAAATACCTGAACTTGAGACTCAACAACATTTACTTAGCAAATGACATTTTAGTGCTGAAAGTCAAATTTGCATACTAATTAAACTCTCTCTTTAAAACATTTAGACTTTTGGCCTCCCCACCTTCCCATGGTGACAAAGATTATTATTATTATTATTTTTTATTCTCTCCTGTCAAAGGGAGCGTGCTCTTTAAGGTGCTGGCTAGATAACACTTTCTATGAGACTTTCCTTGCATTTTGTGTGGAGGACACCAGACCAATGTGATATTCTCTTGTTCTCATGCAGAGCTGAGAGGATAAAGTTTTCGCTGCTGAAGAAACAAAATGCAGTCCTTCCCTCCCTACCTAATTTTGGAACATAAAAGAGGGAGAAGTTTTCTTTCTTTTTTTTTCTTTTTTTGAGACATCACAATGGACTTGTGAGGACCATTGCTCCTGCCCTTTGTGAAGCAGGAGGAGGTCTGTCTGGGTTCTCAGAACTAGCCACCAAGGTCCCCCACACCTACCCTCAGCTTGGCTAAATAGGTTATAAAGGATGTTTTTGAGCTAGGATATAAATAAATGAAAGGCTTTCTCCTTCCTCTGTGGGGAACCCCTCCCAGGCCACATAGTCTCTCTCACCCTTCAGTTATGTCTTGGATCCTCACAGGTTGAGTCTGAGGTGAATCAGACCAGATGGGGCTAGCCTCCCTTTCCAAGCCCTGAAATAGTGCTCCAAAACTTTCAAATAGAACATACTTGTAGAGTTCATCAACCTAGGGCAGACTTGCTCTTTATGACCAAGTATGTGGAAGCCAGACTCCTCACTCTGGCTTTCCACAGTTAGATAAGCTGGGCTCTTGATTTGGGCCAACGACCCTACTTAGATCACCAGCTTTTTTCTCCATTCCAGATTACCTAGAGAGAGGAGATAAAAGCAAGACAGTGCTGAAGCTTTAGTCCCAATTAGAATATAAGCTCCTTGAGGGCAGGGTCCACATTTTTGCCTTTCTATGAATACCCAATGTTTAATAAATGTTTATTGACTGACAGATTGATGATAAAGCTGATTTTTGAAAGAAGGCTAATCAAGAGAGTCAGGTAAGTTTTCTTTATGGCAGAACAGTACAGATCTGAAGAGAGTATGGTTATGGGAGAGCATCCAAATTTGAGCATTTACTCTAGGGATAGTTTAATGCATTAGGCTGTATTTTTAGCCACTAGAGATCTTAGTCACAGCCTACACCACCTACACCTATGACACTCTCAGATGATTGACAACAGCTTTATTCTGGACTGTATCTTCTTATCCTTATTATTCTTTCAATTATATTTGTCTGCTGCTAGAGGCAGCTAAGGGTGCAATGGATAGACCACTAGATCTACTCTAGCCTCAGATACTCAGACCCCAGATAAGTTTTTTAATTTCTATTTGCCTCAATTTTCTCAATTGCAAAACAGGGATAACATTAGCACTCGGGATTGTTGTGAGGATAAAATGAGATAATATTTATAAATTATTTTTCAACCCTTATAGACCTATATAAAAGCTTATTATTATTATTATAGGCTGAAAGATCTTTGAGAAGATATGGAGCCCTGGGGCAGCTAGGTAGTGCAGTGGATAGAGAACCAGCCTTGAAGTCAGGAGGACCTAAGTTCAAATTTGACCTCAGACATTTAACACTTCCTAGCTGTGTGACCCTGGGCAAGTCACTTAACCCCAATTACCTCAGCAGAAAGAGAGAGAGAGAGAGAGAGAGAGAGAGAGAGAGAGAGAGAGAGAGAGA
>JAJPUD010002362.1:312117-327707 GCA_023553655.1 Myrmecobius fasciatus
GTAGGAGGGAGGGAAGAAGGAAAGAAGAAAAAGAAAAAAGAAACAAAAGAAAAAAAGTGAAAGAAGAGAAAGAAGGAAGCAATTTTCCAGAATTTGCTATCTGGAACTAGCACTCACTGAATCCAGGATTACTTTCATGTCTCAGTGCACCACTGGAAAGGGGATTAGTACAAGTCTTTGGGATGAGCCATTTGCTATAAGCATAAAGAAGAACTTCCTAATAAGAAAAGAGGCAGCATGCAAAAAAGAAAAAAAAATGGATGACCTTGGGAGACAGAGATCTCCCCATCATGAAATGTCATCAGGCAGAAGCAGCTACATACTCTGTTGGGGATATAGCCCCCTGAGATATGGATTTGAGACAGATAGCCTGTGAGGTCCCTCTCAATTCTGAGATTATGTTATTCAATAGAGCCTGAATATCAGAAGCTTATTCCTGGGAAGTCACTGGTTCTGGCAAATATTGTCTCTAAACTGAATAGGAGGCTAACTCTGCCCAAAAAGGCATGAATCTGAAGAAACCCCAAGACTAAAAAAACTCCCCCCTTGCCTTCCAAAGTGCAACATTACTGAGGAGCCTAAGCTATTTCTTTGTTTCTTATTAGATGCTTAAGGAGCAACTATTAAAAATGACTTGCTTTTGAGGATGGAATTTTTTTCTGCATTTGGTAGATAATGAAAAACAACTGAGATTCTATTTTGGAAAAATAAAATGCCACAGAGAAAGACACTTCAAACTACAAAAAGCAAATTCATTTTTCCAGGACAGAACTCAAAAACTCACAAATATTTCATTTTTAAATTTAGCAGAACAGATCTTTAAGGCTAGCTCCCAGGCTCCTGCAAAAGAATACAACCAAAGCTGGTCAGGGTATCTTTTTGTAACCTCTGGACACTGCTGTTTTAGCCACAAAGGCTGATTTTCCTGGCCCTCAAAGCTCCTAAGAGCATTGAGTAGAATGGAAACAGAAGAAGAGAAGCAAACAAAGCACAATTTGATTTAAAATGTTCTGGGCTGTGGTATTGGGAATAAGTAGGCAGTAGAAAACTAGTTATTTCAGCCTGTTCACATCAGGTAAACAATGATAGCCCTTCTGAGGGGTCAAAGTTGACCCTTAAAACTATCCAATTCTAATGGCACTCATCTCTCACAGAATGAGGACCAAAATCCAGCTATTTCTGGAGTAATTTGCTGGGAACCCTGTGTGAACACTGAAGGGCAGAGCCATACTTTGGAGAAGGGATGGGAACTTGGGCCAAGAACTGGCTTAGTCCAAAGCCTCTTCTGCTAAAGGAGCCTTTTGTTTGAAAAGGGAGCCTGATGGATGCACATTGTTCCAGGGCTGTCATATACCTCGGAGCTTTGATACCTCCGGAGGCTACCGAGGCATCAAAAGCATGCCATCTGATGATGTCAGTAGCATACACAGCCCTGGGGCTTTAAATCTTAATTATATCTGCTACTGTTTACAACGTATAATTATTGATGTTAATTTACAGGGTGATGTTACACTTCTAGCCTCAAGTTATCTTTTTGGCATGTAAAGCATGTGTGTGCTCACTCACTGATTTGACCCAACACAGTCAAATGAAATTTCTGAACCAGCTTCACTTGGGTGTCAAGGTATATATGATCTATTCATTCAACAAACATTTATTAAGTGCACAAATCACTTTACTACGAGTTGGAATAGCAACAAAGCTTAGGGTAGCTACATCTTTACCTTCATAGAACTATTAGGAAATAAGAACTAACATTTCTATTAGTGCTTCAGGGTTTGCAAACACATTACATGTAGTCTCTCATTTGATCCTCACAATAACCTTGTGAGAAATGTTATAGATTCCAGCTTCTTAAACTGTGGGTTCATGATCCTACATAGGGTCTTATAACTGAATGTGGGGGCTGAAAAATTCTGATTTATTTTCAGCAAGTGTTTGATTTGTACACATATTTTATATATGTTTACTGGAGTCACGTAAAAATTTCTCGGGCAAAAAGGAGTCACCAATGGAAAAAGTTTAAGAAACCTTGTTATAGATAATCAAGCCACAATATTGGAGAAGAAATACAGACTCTCACAAAAGTCAGGGAAACCTGGATTCAAATCCTGCTTCTGATACATTGTGTAGCCATAAACATGCCACTCCTCTCTAAGATCTAGTTTTCTTATTTGTAAAATGGGGACAATAAAACTTGTCAAATTGTTATGAGTTTAAAAGGAGATAATGTATATAAAGTACTTTGTAAAACTTAGTTACAAAATGTCAAATATTGTCAAAAATTTTGAGTTTAAAAGGAGATAATGTATATAAAGTATTTTGCAAAATTTAAATAGCTACAAAATGTCAAATATTATGTGTGAGTATTAGTCTGTTACTCCTATACCCAGATCAGACTGCAGTTTCTAAGCCAGCCCTCAATATGAATATCCACCAGAATTTCCACTGACTTCACCCAGCCCAGGCACAGTTCATTATTAATCATATGAGTTGACCTTAAAGATCTGGTTTCAAATTCCACCTCTGACACATACTGACTATGTGTCTCCAGACAAGACATCTTATCTCTTAGAGTTCTATTTAATTCTCTAAAAACCAAGTGGCAGACAATGTACCAACACCCACTGGTTGAAGAAATTTCCTTACAGGGAATTTCCCATAGTAATGAAATCATGGGTCCAATTCCTAACTCCTTCAAATATGTTGGAGAGAAAAGACTATATGAGGGAGTGGGGAGAGTAGGAAGACAGCATGTGAACTGGGTTTTAAATAATAAGTAGGAATAAAAAGGGTAAAAGAGAAAAAATTAAAAATTTTAATAATAAATAAATAAAAATTTAATAATGCAACTAATTTTAAAAATCCACTGAGTCTTGGCAGTATGGTGCTATGAATAATCAAGAAACTGGAAGTCACAATGCCAGACTACTTTCTTGATTATTCCATTAGTTTGTTGTGTGACTTTGGATAAGTCTCCTTTCTTCTTCAAATCACATTTATTCATGTGTAAAATGTATTAAAATTTTATGTATGAAATGAGGCTAGATGATCACAAGGAGCTCCCTTCCAGTTCAGAAATTCTCTGAGTCTAATCAATATAATTTAACTGACTTCATGAACTCCTCTTTAGGACAGAGAGCTTGGTAGTTTAAACAAGTTTGTTTGGAGGTATGGGTAACTTTGGCAATGGTTGGTCCTCCATAACAAAACCTCACAGATTCTTAGGCTCAATGCCAAGAGCACTGCTTTGACTATCAACTGAATCACTCCCAGGAAGATGGTGAAATCTCTTCAGCACCTGAGGAGTCCCAAATGGTACCCTAACCTTCTAGTCTACACCCCCTCAGGGCAGTGCTAAGGTTTTAAACTGTTTATTTTCATGTTGGAGGTAATGAGTTCTTACCTGTGCAGGTGTAACCTTCTAATTGCATGGCTGTTCATTTTCATCAACTAGTCAGCCCTCTTTCTCAAGTCATTTTTGTAATCCCTGACATTCAGAATTGCTCATTATTCAACAGGCGATTGGGGGTGGGGATGGGAAGAGAGAAGGACAAAGTGGCTGTCATCAAATATATGAGGAGCTTTCATACATTAGAAGGATTAGGCTTATTCTGCCTGGCTCTAAAGGGCAAAACTGGGGAAAATTGCTGGAATTTGTAGGGTTTCATGTAAAGCAGACCTTCTTAACATTTTCAGCTTTCCAAAAATTGAATGGGATGTCTTGGAAGGTAATGATTTCCCCATTCATGAATGTCTTTAAACAGAAACTGAATTACTACTGCAGATTTTTTAGAAGGCATTCACATCTCAGAGGTGGGGATTGGGGGTATAACCCTTGAGATTCCTTTCAGCTCTGAGATTCTATAATTCAAAATTTCATGTGAAAGATATTCATCCAGTTTAGGGAGAGATAAGCTCCTTTTCTTTCTCTTCTTTGTCCTTTTCTTTCTCTTCCTCCCAATATTTTAATAGGTGCCTAATTGTTTATCCTGGAAACTGTGACTTAAAGCAGATCTGGATTTTCTCAGAACCAAATTCATACCTTGGAGGGTTATCAGTAATAATGTTCTTACCCAACATTTCCCCAGGATAAAAGAATGCAGAAATGAATATGGACTCAGTTCCCTTGCAAGCTACCATACTCACAAAACATGAAAAGCAGAAGATGAAATAAGTTTATTGGACCAAAATACAAGAATACAAAGAGTCCTCAAAACCACCTATCTAAGACTGTATGTTTTAGTTATTTGCATTTGTGTCCTATTTCCTAACTAAAGTGTCAGCTTCAATAACCACTGTTCTGTAGTGGAAAGATTTGGAATTGGGTCTTTAGCTCCTATTCTATCACATTTACATTTTCTTTATCTGTAATATGAGGAGGTTGGACTAGATTACTGCTAAGATCCCTTCCAGTTCTAAACCTATGATCCTATGACTCCCTGAGCCTAGAACATTTTCCCCTCTGAGGGGCTATCCTCCAGGGTCCTTTACTCCTCCATACTTCTTCAGTCTTACAATGCCCTCTGGGGATGAGGTACTCCTTCTTTCAATGGAGAAAGACCCAAGGTAGCTAGGGAGTCAAGTAATCTACTCATCTGATAAACTTCCTTTTCCCCAAGGGCCAATGTGGTCATTGTAGACCAGCTGTTCTTTACTTGGGGTCTAGTGATAGATTTCAGGGAGTCTATAAAGTTGGCTGGAAAAAAATACATCACTATTTTTACCAACTTCAAAATGAAATTTAGCATTTCCTTCAATTACAGACATAGGCAACAAACCATTATTTTGAGAAAGGCTTTGTTGATTTGACCAGACTGCCAAAGAACTTCATGACCCAAAAGAATGGATATCTGTTCTGAACATATAGAACTTCCCTGGTGAGAGGGAACTTAGGGTGGCTAGATTTGATATTCCCCAAGCTTACACTGTTCACTTAACTCACAGTTCTAAGTAAGGGTTGAGCTCTGATCTCTTTCATTTTTATTCCTGTTCCTCTTGGCTCTTTGACTGGAATTCATCTCCTGTCTTGGATTCCTAGCCATAATGGTCCTTAGAGCTCCCTTTCCTTTTTCTTTTCAGTCTCTCTCTGTCTCTGTCTCTCTGTTTCTCACTGTGTCTCTCTTTCCCCCTTTTTTTTCTCTCTTCCTTCTTTCTCTGTCTCTGTCTGTCTCCCTCTTCTCCTTTCTCCTCCCTTTCTCTCTTTCTCCCCCTCTCCGATTGTCTCTTTCTCTGTGTGCCTTTCTCTTTATCTGTTTTCCCCCTCTCTGACTCTGTGTCTGTCTGTCTCTGTCTCAGTTTCTGTTTCTGTCTCTCTCTGTTTACATGTCTCTTTATGTGTTTGTGTGTCTTTTTCTATGTTTGTCTCTGGGTGTGTGACTTTCTGTCTTATCTCTGTCTCTGTTTTTTTTCTCTCTGTCTCTGTCTCTTTTTCTCCCTGACTCTCTATATCTGTCTTTCATTCTCTGTCTCTGTCTCTTTCTCTCTCTGTCTCTCTCTTTCTGTGTCTGTCTGTTTCTTTCTGCCTCAGTTTCTGTCTGTCTCTGTTTCTATCTCTCTGTTTCTGTCTGTCTGTGTATGTCTCTATCTCTGTCTCTTTCTATCTTTCTCTCTCTCTGACTTTCTGTCTCTTTGTCTTTCATTCTCTGCCTCTGTCTGTCTGTTTCTCTGTTTCTGGGTCTGTCTGTCTTTCTCTGACTCTGCCTCTCTGTTTCTCTGTCTGTCTCTATCTGTCTGTCTCTTCTTTCTTCCTCTTTCTCTTCTCCTTCTAAGTGTATCACCCATTCAATCCCTCATCCCTACTGAAGTTTTGAAACACTGTCACTCTGTGGCTATTTCATTCTACCACAGCACAGTGACAATATTATTTATTTTCATCTGCTGCTGCCATTGCTTCCAGGTCCTTGAGAATAAGACCCCTTGGGCCAACATGAGTTGAACTTAGTCAACATATTTTCAGATTTGTTTCTCAGGTCTATAGTTCTTCCAGAGTAGCACACTGAAGGGCCATTTGGGCAACTCTGAAGACCTACTGATTTTTCCTTCTCAATTGAAAATCTCCAGTTTTCACTCTTACCCAAGTTAGGTTGCTCAAATCCCATTCGCTTTTTCTCTGCCTCATTGTTGTGTGCCACCTATCAAGTGCAACTCCTATCTTGCTTGGGATTTGAATTTTGAGGTTTTTTGGTGATTGTTTTGTTTTGGTTTAGGTTGGGTTTTTTTTTTTTTTGCACCTGTGGAATAACACTTGCATACTTTTCCTTTTACCAGTTCTCTTCTCTTCCAACTAGTACCAAGTCCCAAAAATTACCCTGTGGCTTGAAGAAACCTCCAGATCACACTAGGAATCCCAAAGGGAATGAGCAGAGCTGTGAGCTACTGCCGGCAATCTCACCTCCATGGCAGATATTTCTGTTTCTGTTATGAGTAGCTTTGTCCTCCCAGTTCACTCTGTGCAGGGCATTTTAATATCTACTCTCAGAAGGAAAACAATCTAGACAGAGAGTACTGAGCTAGACAAAGTCTGGAAAATGAACAGCCTGCAAGGACATCTAGCTGTCTTGTAAATCTTCCCGGTTGTCACTGTAGGGCCAGCTGGAATGAATTCATCCATCAAATATTGTCCAAATGACTGGGAGCTTGAGATTCAAGTTAACCCCTTGAATGAATGGGAGCCTAGCCTCCTTAACTTCTTTACCATTTACATGGAGCCAGAAACTAACTCTGGCTAACTTGTCTAGAATTTCCCAGATTTCTTCAGCTATGACTGGCTTAGACTGTTGAAAACCTGTTGAGAGCGCCATGGCTCAGAGCTCAGAGTTGATGGGAACTAAATAAGAATTTAAGCATTAGCTTAGGATATTGTGACTAATGAGGAAGTCATGCTGTATGGTAACATGGAGAAGTGGAGAGAAAGCTAGTCTTGGGGTTAAAAAGACCTGGATTCTAATTCCATCTAAAGTATTTACTAACTCTGTGACCTACTGGAAGTCTGAAGATTTTCTGAGCTTCACTTTTTTTTTCTTCATAAAATGAGGAGAGGGATTGGCTCAATAATTTCTAAGGTCTTTTCTAACTCTAAATCTATGATCTTGTGATTTATGATGCTAGGATTTTTCAAATCTTTAAGTTAAAGTTGTTATAGAAATCTAAAATGGGCTTGGCTGGTTTGAGTGCTTTTTTTCTCAATCAAAATAATAGAACAGTAGCATTTAGACCCTATATTCCCCTTGTGGGATATAAAGGGAGCAGCCAGATGGCTCAGTGGGTAGTCAGTGGATAGACTCCTCAATGGGAGTCAAGAAGAGCTGAATTCAAATTAGGTCTCATATACTTCCTAGCTATGTGATCTTGGGCAAGCCATTCTGTTTGTCTTAATCCACTAGAGGAGGAAATGGCAAAACACTCCAGTAACTTTGCCAAGAAACCCTAAGGACAGTATGGTTCATGGGATTATCTAAGACTGAATTGACTGAACAAAAATAATAACAATCTGGAATATAAATCTTATAGGCGTCTTTTATTTTTTTGCCTGAGTGCCTTAGCTAGACTAATGCTCAAAAACCAGGCACATTGTTATCACCATACTCAAACTCTTTTCTCTCTACACTCCCAGTTTTATAGGATCTGCAAGAACTTGTCCATCTCAGAGAAAATTGCTTGCCTCCTTGAATGCCAATTAGCAGACAGCATGTATGGATCAGATCCTGCACTGGTAGGGAGGTGATGAACCGGTGGCACGTAAGACTGTAGCATGTTCTTCAGGACAAATTCTTTTTTTTCCTGAGGCAATTGGGGTTAAGTGACTTGCCTAGGGTCACACAGCTAGGAAGTGTTAAGTATCTGAGACCAGATTTGAACTCAGGCAGGACAAATTCTTATTTATACCAAAGGAAGATGAGAAAATAGAACAAGGAAAAATATTTCTAGTTCAACTCCAATTCATACCAACTTTAGGGTTGGGTACTGACTGGAAGGTATCTAGAGTATTTATTTTACATAATTTTCTTTCATCTAAAGCTATTGTCTTATTATTTACATATAACAGCAATTATCATCATCATCTTCATATTCCTCCTCCTTTTC
The DNA here is from genome assembly GCA_023553655.1 of Myrmecobius fasciatus. Classification (NCBI taxonomy): domain Eukaryota; kingdom Metazoa; phylum Chordata; class Mammalia; order Dasyuromorphia; family Myrmecobiidae; genus Myrmecobius; species Myrmecobius fasciatus. The sequence goes on from JAJPUD010002362.1 coordinate 320,203, forward strand.
ATCATCATCATCATGATGTCATGAAAATATAGCAGAGATCCTTCCTAAAGCTGGTAGTCAGATTTAGCACCAATAGGCCTTAGATTTGATCCTCATAGACTAAACTGTTTAGTAAACAGACTTTGGCAAGCTGTCCCTGAGCTAGCCAGTTACATCTCCCCTAGGACTATACTGAGAGATTTGGAGTATTTCTCTTCACTCACACAAGTGGCTTTGGCCCTCACAGCCTTTGCTCTATTAAGCAACCTGACTTGGCAGAGAGGCTAAGCCAAGTTGAGGGTAACCCCTAGGCCTCAATTCCATTAGTGAGTAGGTGTGAAGTCTTCCCCCAGTAAAATCATAATAATTTGTTCCAATGGCCATGCAGGAGGCTGAAAAAGGCACTGTGGAATGGTTAGAGCTTGGCCATACTTCAAAGACTTCAAGGGCATCCCCTGCATCCCTGGTCATTGATAGTCATCTTAATTTTTGTCTTGCCATTGGACTTTGTTGACTTTGGAAGAGAGAGTAAGACTGATGACTTTGCAATTCTGCAGTACTTAAATCTCATACATTTGCAAGTCAAGACATCACCCTTCGAAATCATTGGTCCTCTCCCCATTACAACAAACAAGTCACCAGTGGCACCAAGGACTAACATCCCAGTGCCATATAACTATTTAATACCAAATAGCTCTTACAAAGGGATATTTACTTTCAAGTTATAATAAGAATGAACACATATATATTTCCTCCACTATCTCCAAGGTATATTCTCTCCTAGATTACTTCAGTCTTTAAGGGGAGAAGGCTTAATTTATCTTGGTTCCTACATAGCATTGGACCTACCAAGTTCATGCCGAAAACTACGTCTGCTTTAGAGTTATTCCCAAAGAGAACTCTTTCCTTCAGGATTCTTTGAGGAACTCAGATTCCCAAACCCTGGCTCCAAGATTTCAGAACTCCTAAAGGTTCATTCTCTTGACCTTTCAAATCTCATAAGGTTGGAGCCCCCAGATTAATCTCTTCCCCCTTAAGCAAAAGAACAAACACAGATACAACAAGATGGAGGCCCATTTTCACAGGACCACATATCAGCCATGGAGGGAAAAGCCTCAAGGTCTCTCTCTTTACAGCACTGTTTCTCACTGGACAATACTAGGAGAATCAAACCACCTGTAAGGGAGCCAGAATAGCTAAATAAAAAGGCCAGAAGGACCTAGGCTGAAGATGAGTGATCTTTTTTAAATGCCTCACTATCAACCACAGGTATTTCTATTTTCCATCATCTTGTTTCAATTAGAATCAGGCTCCCCAGCATGCTCTACATAGAGAGATATCATCTGAAACATTTTGTACATGTAGCAGTACCCTATTACATGTGTTTACTTTATCAGGTTCCTGTTGCATGCTGTTCATGTGATAGGAACCCTTATTTAACCTAGAATATATCTTAGATTTTATATAGTGATTAAAAGGTAAATTCCTTAAAAATAGAAGGGATTATTTCATTCGAGGTATTTATATTCCTATTACTGAGAAAAGTGCTTGGCTCTTTGTGATCTCTGTGTCACAAAGGTTCTCTGTGACCTCTAACATTAATAACAATAGCTAACATTTATATTCAGCTTATGATGTCCCAAGTACCATATTAAGTATTATTTCAATTATATCTCATTTATATTTCTATCACTGAGGAAAATTCCCGGCACATAGTATGTGTTTTATAATCTCTAACATTAATAAAGATAACTAACATTTATATAGTGCTTGATATGTCCCAAGCACTATACTAAGCATTTTTTAAAATTATTATCTCATTTCATCCTTCCTGCAATCCTGGAAGGTATGCTATTATATACATTTTACAGATGAGAAGACAGAAGTAAACAGTGGTTAAATGTCTTACCTAAGATCACATAGCTAGTAAGCACTTAAGGATAGATTTGAATTCAGGTCTTTCTGACTCCAGTTCTGGCCACTGTGTCACCCACAACTTAGTCCTTTGGATTAATGGAGATAGCCCAACAGAAAGAGTTCCCAGGAATTTCATTCAACTTGCCTAAAAAATAGAGAATGAAGTCACTCTTTGGTTAAAATAAGATACCTAGTACATTACCAAAAGTTCAAGGTCCTAGAGATGTCCCTTTGAATCTTGTTTATCCAGTTCTTAAGACAATTCAAAGATTTAGGATTTCATCAGTCTGGGTGTTGTCTCCACCAACACCATTCTCAGGTAGGTAGGTAAGTATCATGGTGTAATAGAAACCGTGCCAGACTGAGAGTAGGGAAGAGCTAGACTCAAATACTGCCTCAGACATTTACACAATACATGAATCTAAGAAAGTCATTTAATCTGGTTGAGTCTCAGTTTTCTCGTATGAAAAAAGAAGAGTTGCTCTTAATGGCTGTAAAGAACTCTTCCAGTTTTAAATGTGATTTAGAAAGTTATTGACCTGCTGTGGTCTTTTGGTTTCCTTCAATCCTCACAAAAATACCCCAAACTTTTCCTACTTGGAAGGAAATGCCAGATCTTGGGCTCAATCTTGGAGAGTCCAGAGTTATTGCCATGTCTTGACGTACTAGAAGAAGATATTGTTAGAGATAGGGGAAACTCATAATTAGACAGTTATATATTTATATCTAGCTAGCTATATGTATACATGCATATATACATATATTTTCTCCTAAAGAATATCATATATTACATTGCCTTTGTGTTCTCACATACCTTTAGTATTGAGCACATAGAATACTCAATAAATATATTTTAAAACACAATGGAGTTTTCATGAAAAGGTAAGAAGGATGCAATGGGGAGAGGCTTTGATGACAAATCAGGGATGATTTAGAGATTTCTCCAAACTGCTGAGAGGGCTTGAGATCATAGCATGTGACAATCAATTTAAGAAGTGAGAGATGTTTAGCCTGGAGAAGAGGAAACTTAAATAGGGATATGCTAGCTATCTTTAAGCATTTGAAGGGCTGTCATATTGCCAAGGAATTAGATTTGTTTTGCTTAGATCCAAAAGGCAGAATTAAGAACAATGGACAGAATATTTTTAAGCATATTTCAGCTTACAGAGAAAAATTCCTAAAAGAAGTATTCTCCTAAACTGAAATGGGCTTTCTCAGGGTTGTGGGGGGAGTAGTGAATTTCCTATCATTAATGGTCTCAAATGAATGAGAATAAAAATATTCATTACACATTTACTTAATACAAAATATCCCACTGAATAATGGGTTTTTACACATAAAAAGTGGAGACAATTCCCATTTTCAAGGTGCTCACATTCTGATCAGGGAGACAACACACATAGGAAGTTTTGGCTACAAGTCAGATGAAAAGGTTGTTTGTTCCTTGGGATGCAGGACTTCCCCATGCCTAGCTTTAGGGAATACTTTTAAGGAATAGTCTATCCTATCCTTTGCTGCTAAACAGATTTGAGAAGAGGAGGAATCTCTTACTCCTATTTTTCTCTGGGAGGAGAAGAGGGTCCTTGGTCCCAAAAAGGGACTTTTCTCCTACCCCACTAAATTTGTAGCTGTATTTTCTAATACTCTTTGGAAATTTGGGATAGAGTAGAGATGTGGTATGTCCTCTCAACCCCCCTCTTCTCCCTAATTTACATGAACCGAATGGAGCCTTGAAAAGGGAAAAATGAGCAGATTGTGGGAGGAGAGATGGCTCAAAGTTATACTAGCCTCTGTGTTTTATTTAATAAAAAAGCTTGCAACTGTGAAAAAACACTAGGGTTCAGTGAAAAATAAGGTGATTCATTGCTAATGTCACTTCTTCTGATAATACCATACCTGTTTCAGAAGTTGAGCCATTTGGTAGGGTGGGAGAATTCTTCCCACCTTCCCAGCAAAACCTAGAATAGATGAGTGGCTAGTTGCAGGCAGGGGTTGCCCAAGGCTTGCCTCATTATGAAGGATGAGCAGATTAATGAGTTGAGGAAGCAACATGTGCAAAGGGAAGCTAAGAGAATGCTGTGCACTGCAGGTGAATACTACAGCCATGTAAGGTATCATTAAGCAGGGAACAGAAGTAGTCATTAATTTATTTCATGGGTAATTATTTTTCTTGGCACATTTTTTTCTCCATCATTGTCTCAGGAAGTTGGAGCAATATCAATACCCCCTGAAAAGAGACCTGGGCAGACTACTCCACAGGGCAAGCTTTCTATTCCTGATCTTGACCTTTTGTTCCTGGGACAAAAAGCCTTGGGAGGGGACAGTGTTGGAAGAAGGGAGAAGGGAGACCAGCTACTGTAAATGTCTCCCTGGATTCTCCTGCTGGGATTTCATCACAATTCCTCTCCAACTGAAGACCTCTAGGGGAGAAACCTTGAAGAAAATGTTGATTTAATTTTTGCTAAATTGGGCTCACCTTTGCAAAACAAAGCATAATAATCACAGCTGACAGACACTTAGCTCTTTTATCTCTATTACCTCATATCTTACAAATATCTTATATCTATTATGAGGACCCTCACAGTAGCCCAGAGAGGTAGATCTAATAGGTCTTGGTCAAGGTTAATAGGTCTTATCTCCTTTTAAAAATTAAATTTTAAAATTAAAAAAAAACCGAGATTTAAAAAAATTAATTTGAAAAAATCTGAGGCTCACACATTACATGTCTTGCCCATATTAATATAGGTGGTGGATCTCAGAAAAGGGATTTGGAACCAGGTTTTTGTGACTTCTGGTCCAATATTCTCCAATATTCCATAATTTTGGTACTTGTCCATCTGGCTTTGCAATTAACTGGGCAGGTTACATGGTGCAAATGATTTTGTGAGCTCTCCTGTCCAGGAAACACCTCCCCCATCTCTACTTCCATTTCAACTACCTTATTTTGGACACTCATCTCTTTCCCCCCACTATATGGTAGGATTGATGGCTGCTCTGTAACTATATTCCTATTTGATTTTCTAATCTCTGATCCAGTGTTTTTCAAAACAGTGGTTAAGACTCCCTGGTGCTATTGAATGTTCAAAGGAGTGCTCAGTCAACCAATTGGAAAGTGGGAAAATGATTGCCATCCTACTCTTCTCTCCTCCACCTCAGTCAATCAATTGTGACCTTGTCTCCAATAAAATTACACCACTCCTTCCAATACTCCCTATTCTGTCTTCTTCCATGCTAGCTTCTTCCTTTGGTGCTCTAGCTATATACCACACAGGAAAGTGTCTGTATAAATTAATTCAATCGAACTATTCAGGAAAAATTTACCATTTCCTCTCCTCCTTATTCCCCTGTTATCTCATGGCTAGCCCAGGCAAAAGACTTCTCTCTGCTCTGGAGTAATGGCCAGTTATTAACTTTCCCTTGTCCAACAGGTTCTTCACTTTTTGGTAAGAGAAAATGCCTAGCACAAGACAAACCTGTAAAGATGGATTGTGATTATATTATCTTTTCCTCCAAAATTCATCCTTCTAAGCTTTCCCATTTTTGTCAGGAACACCACCATCTTTCAGCTTTCCCTTATTATCTTTAACTCCCCTCAGCAAAATCTTAGCTGAGAATTCAAGGTCTGAAAATTTTTAAATTGCCAAAGCTGATGATTTTTCCTCAGTTCTTTTCCTTCTTGATCCTTCTGTAGCAATCAACATTATTAACCTCTCTGACCTCTTGGGGACTTGATCATTCCTCTCTGGGCTGTGTGATACTTCTCTCTCTTGTTCTCTTTAAATATTTCTTTACAGTTTCCTTTGCTGGGCCATTATTCATATTTTGTTGTTGTTATTGTTGAGTCATTTCAGTTGTATCCAGCTAACTCCATTTGAGGTTTTCTTGACAAAGATGCTGGAGTGGTTTGTTATTTTCTTCTCTGGCTTATTTTATAGATGAGGAAACTGAGGCAAGTAAGGTTAAGTGACTTGCCCAGAGTCACACAGCTGGTAAGTGTCTGGTGCTGGATTTGAACTCAAGAAGATGAGTCTTTCAAACCCAGCACTCTACCAACTGCCCCATTATTCATGTTCTGCTTCCTAACTATGGACATTCCCCAAAGATCTGCCCATGGAAGTCTCTTCTCTTCTCACTATACTCTCTCAGTTGCTGACTTCATCAATACTATGCAGATGATTCCTTTGTAAGTCTGGATCAGCCACTAACCCCAATTTACCTAAATTTCATAATCTATAAAATGATCTGGAAAAGGGAATGACAAAATACTCCAGTATCTTTGTCAAGAAAACCCTAAATGGAGTCACAGAGATTCTGAAATGATTGAATACTAAAAAATAAACATTAGTTCTCATCTTAAATATATTGAGAGGATATGCTTAAATTTTCTTTTTCTTGGAAGGGTGAATGATTTAAAAAGTTTGAAAATTATTACTCTAGTTTATCATCTTGTCATTTCATTTTTCTACACCATTTTCAGAAAAATCTTCCTAACATATTATGATCTCATCTTTCAACTCAAATATTTTCCATTGATCATAGAGTAAGATTTGCATATTTGATGCTGGCATTTAAGGCCCTCAAAAATTTAACCTACTTGGGGGGGCGGAGCCAAGATGGCAGAGTGAAAAGGTGACTTTATGCCTCTCCTCTGATCTTCTCTCAAATCAACAACAAAATAAGCCTCTGAACTGATCTTCAAGTCAACGAACTCAGAAATATTTGGGCACGGCTCTCTGGAGAACTTCATATCAGGTTAGTCGGACTGGGACAGAGAGATAAATAGACGACCCCTGTGCAGGCCGGAAGTGAGGGTGGGATTCAGCTCAGCTCATCCTGGAAGAAATTCCAAACTCCAAACTCCAAATTCCAAACACCTGGAGTTTATCTGAGGCACTTGGGACACTCTGCCCTGATTGGGGGCAGGTGTTCTGGCAGACTTGCCTTGTTTAAGGAGTAATTCAGTCTTAGTCCTAGCCCCCACCGGCCCAGCACCTTAAGTCAACTTGCCGAAGTGCCCCAGGGCAAAGCGTCTTCAGCCGCGGTTTTTTTTTCCCCTACCTTAAAGAGATATCCACGCTGTCTAAAAAAAAAAAAATGATGAAGAAGCAAAAGAGAGCTCTCACCATAGACAGCTTTTATCAAGGCAAAGAAATGACCTCAGATACAGAGGTTTCTTGAGACAAAAATCAAGAAAAAAACAGCAAGGACCATCACTGGTCCCGGTTTCAAAAGGCCTTTCTGGAAGATTGCATAAGGAACCTCAAAAGAGAGCAGGAGAATAAATGGGAAAATAAACTGAAATCAGTGCAAGAAGGATACAGTATCTTGCAAGAAGGATATGATGCCTTGCAAAAGAGATATGAAAAAGACACCAATTTATTAAAAAATAAAATTAGTGAAGTGGAAAAAGAGTGCAATGAACAAATTGGCCAGTTACAAAAGGAGCTTAAAAAGGTAACTGAAGAAAACAACACTTTAAAAATAAGAATTGAACAAATGCAAGTGAATGACTCACTAAGACGTAGAATCAGTCAAACAAAAACAAAAAAATGAAAAATTAGAAGAAAATATGAAATATCTCCTAGGAAAAACAACTGACTTGGAAAATA
>JAJPUD010002363.1:0-16110 GCA_023553655.1 Myrmecobius fasciatus
TGTTTGTGGCAGCCCTTTTTGTAGTGGCAAGAAACTGGAAATTGAAAGGATGCCCATTAATTGGAGAATGGCTGAATAAATTATGGTATATGAATGTTATGGAATATTATTGTTCTGTAAGAAATGACCAACAGGAGGATTTCAGAGAGGAGTGGAGAGACTTGCATGAACTGATGCTGAGTGAAATCAGCAGAACCAGGAAAACATTATACACAGCAACAAGAATATACGATTATCAATTTTGATGGACATGGTTCTCTTCAACAATGATGTGATTCAAACCAGTTGTTCTGCGATGAAGATAGTCATATACATCCAGAGAGAGGCCTGTGGGAACTGAGAGTGAATCACCACACAGCATTTTAACACTTTCTGTGAATATTACCATGCATTTTGTTTTCCTTCTTAGGTTGTTTTTTTTCCTTCTTCTCTTTCTAGATCTGATGTTTATTGTGCAGTAAGATAACTGTATAGATATGTATACATGTATTGTATTTGCCATATAATTTATCCTATTTAGCATGCATTAGATTACCTGTCATCTAGGGGTGGGGGTGGGGGGAAGGAGGGGAAAAGCTTGGGAAAAAAAGTTTTTGCAAAGGACAATGTTGAAAGGTCACTCATATGTTTTGTAAATAAAAAGCTTTATTAAAAAAAAGGAAATAAAGTGGTATGGCTGGGTCAACGTACTGACATTTTAATAATGTTTTGGATATAATTCCAAATTGCTCTCCAAAAGAGTTGAATCAATTCACAATTCTACCAACAATGAATTAGTGTCCAATTTTCCGGCAGTGTTTGACCATGTATGAGTTAATAAATAAATCTACAAACTTCCCATTGTCACAACTTAAGTTATATACAAATAATAATAATTTAAAAAAAAGAATGCTTGGGCCATCCCTTTTCAAAGAAAAAATCTTATTTGTTTAGAGACATCTTAGCTTAGTTAGCTGCTTTAACAGATCAATTTTGGCTGTGGCCTCCAACTTAAGTGTTTGAGAGCTACTACTTGAGATAGTGAAGGGTTAAGTGATCTCTTCAGGGTAACAAACAGTATTTTAAAAGCAAGACTGGAACCCATTCTTTCTGACTCAGAGAACACACAGCTTTCTTTCCACTATGCCAGACTGACCTTTTATCCAGGACTAAATATTTCTAAAGATAGAGTTCATGAGAAACTTCACTTTTTCTGTTTCCAGACTCCCTTTTGAAATTCCCTGTCATGTTAACATTCTTATTTCATGCTATAGAATTATCCACAGATGAAAATAAGATATTTGAAAACTCTAATTGCTTTAAAGCCCACAAAACTCTTTTCTATTTTAAAAGACTAACAATGTCACAAATGGATTTATTATTAATTCCTTCCAGAGCATCACTCTATGTGACATGTTAAACAGTACCAATTTCAATTTATTTCTCACCTCAGGGTAACCTCGAATCTTAGATTAATGTCATTTGATAACTGAATGCAATTTTGCATGACATATTTTCAGTTGCCACAGACAATGCTTTGATGAACACCTTTAAAGTAGAATAAATAAATCTCTTATGCTATAAAACAAATGGCTTGGTAAGCTTTTTGCAACCACAATGAATATTTTCAGGAATGAAAATGTCAACAAGAACTTCCAAAGATAATTAAAATCTCCCACTGGTGGTCCTTTATCTGCATACAATACATTGGTTCACATTCAGACTGGATTCTTCCCTCCTATCCATACAACCAGGTGCATATAATGATCTAGGTGTGGCTAACACACAGATGAAAAGAATTGTCAAAATTTATAAGTTGCATCTCAAAGTCATGGGAATTAATTAGAATGAATTTAACTCTAAAGTAATCAAGCATCATTGAAATGTCTAAAGTAGGGCTTCTTAAAATTTTCCCACTCACAGCCCCTTTTCACTTGAGAAATTTTTTATGCAATTCTAGATATATAGATATATAAAATAGGCATACAAATCTGATTTACTGATAATAAACCATAATTTTATGCCATAAACCATAATTTATTCAATTATGCAACCCCATATGGGCTTGTGATCCAGATTTTAAGGAGCTAAAACACATGTTGGCAAACATATGTATATATGTGTATATATAAGTATACATAAATGTGTACACACACTATATATACATATGTATATATATGGGTGTGTGTATATATATATATATATATGTCATCTGTAAAAATAGAACAGAAAATACAATGTTCCTATAAACTTGAAATGAAGCACGTCATAATGGAATTTTAAAACATCCTGGCATCCCAATAGAGTTACTCAGATATGCTTAAAATGTAACAAAAGAATAAGTAAGCTTGAATGTTTTGAACTACCTATATACAGAAGCTATGTGGTACAGCAAATAGACAGTATAGCCTGGATTCCTGGAAAATCTGACTTTAAATGTAGCCTCAGATATTTACTATCTTGATATCTTGGACAAATTACTTAATTTCTATTTGTCCCCATCTTCTTAAGCATAAAGTGGAGAGAATAAGAAATAACATCTATCTCCTAGGGCTATTGTAAGAATCAAATGAAATGATATTTGTAAAGCTTTCTTTATATAGTACATGCTTAATAAATGTTTATTTTGGGCAGGTAGGTGGTACAGTGGATAGAGCCCTAGAGCTGAAGTCAGGAAGTCCTGATTTCAAATCTGGCCTCAGAAACTTAACACTTCCTAGCTGTGTGACCTGGGAAAATCGAAAAAAAAAATTATGTTTATTTCTTTCTCTCTTTATCCTTCTCTGCAGAAATAATTTGTATGTCATACCTTATACCAAATATAATCTCCAAATCGATCCATATTCTTGATGTAAAAAGTCACATCATAAACAATTAAAGGGACATGGAAAATTTGTTTGTTAGATCAATAGAGAGAAAAAAATGGTAAAGGGCCATAAAAGATTAAAATGGATAATTTTAATAACATAAAATTAAAATATTTTTGCACAAAAATTCAATGAAATTAAGACTTAGAGAAACATATATAACTGGTGAAAATCTTTTCACTGTTTCTCTAATAAAGATTGACTCTCAAGATACATCAAGAGTGATTAGAATTTTTTTTCTAGTTCCCAGTATTTTTTTTATTAAAGCTTTTCATTTGTATAACATATGTATGGGTAGTTCCCCAGCATTGATCTTTACAAAGCTTTCCATTACAAATTTTACCTCCAGTCCCCTCCCCTCCCCTAGATGGCAGGAAGTCCACTACATGTTAATAATGTTGAAATACTTGACAAGTTGTGCAAGAAAAATCCTATCTAAAAGAAAAAAAAAAAGAAAGTCAGAGAAAGGAAACACAATGCAAGCAAACCTCAATAGAGAGCATGAAAATGTTATGTTGTGGTCCACATTTCATATCCCTCTCTCTGGGTGTATATGGTCTTCTTCAGTGAACAATTCGAACTGGTTTGAGACAATTCTTTGTTGCAGAGAGCCATGTCCATCAGAATTGAGCATCATATAATACCGTTGTTGCTGTGTATAATGATCTCCTGGTTCTGCTCATTTCACTCAGCATCAGTTCATGCAAGTCTCTCCAGGCCTCTCTGAAATCGTCCTGCTGGTTGTTTCTTACAGAGCAATAATATTCCATAATGTTCATATACCATAATTTATTCAGCCACTCTCCAATTGATGGGCATCCCTTCAGTTTCCAGTTTCTAGCCACCACAAAAAGGGCCGCCACAAACATTCTTGCACATGTGGGGCCCTTTCCCTCCTCTAAGATCTCTTTGAGATATAGGCCCAATAGAAACACTGCTGGGTCAAAGGGTATGCACAGTTTGATAACTTTTTGAGCATAGCTCCAAATTGCTCTCCAGAATGGTTGGATCTGTTCACAGTTCCACCAACAATGTATTAGTGTCCCAGTTTTCCCACATCCCCTCCAACATTCATCGTTATCTTTTCCTGTCATTTTAGCCAATCTGACAGGTGTGTAGTGGTACCTCAGGGTTGTCTTAATTTGCATTTCTTCGATCAATAGTGATTTGGAGCAACTTTTCATATGACTAGAAATAGTTTTAATTTCCTCATCTGAAAATTGTCTGTTCATATCCCTTGACCACTTATCTATTGAAGAGTGGCTTGAATTCTTATATATATGAGACAATTCTCTATATATTTTAGAAATGAGGCCTTCATCAGAACCATTAAATGTAAAGATGATTTCCCAATTTGATGCTTCCCTCCTAATCTTGTCTGCATTCGTTTTTTTGTACAGAAAGTTTTTAACTTAATATAATCAAAATTATCTATCTGGTGTTCAATTAGGAGTTCCAGATCTTCTTTGGACATAGATTTATTGCATCTCCACAGGTCTGAGAGGTAAACTATACTATGTTCTTCTAATTTGCTTTCTTTATATCTAGATCATGAACTCATTTAGATCTTATCTTGTTCTGTGGTGTTAGGTATGGGTCAAGCCCTAATTTCTTCCACACTAGTTTCCAATTTTCTCAGCAGTTTTTTGCCAAATAGTGAGTACTTATCCCAAAAGCTGAGGTCTTTGGGTTTATCAAACACTAAATTGTTAAGGTTATTGCCTAGATTGTCCTGATAACGTATCCTGTGCCACTGATCGACTGCTCTATTTCTTAGCCAGTACCAAATGGTTTTGATGACCACTGCTTTATAATATAGTTTTAGATCTGGTACAGCAAGGCTACCTTCATCTGCCTTTTTTTTTTCATCAATCCCCTTGAAATCCTTGACCTTTTGTTCTTCCAAATGAACTTTGCTACTATTCTTTCTAGATCTCTAAAATTATTTCTTGGAAGTTTGATTGGTATGGCACTAAATAAGTAAATTAGTTTGGGTAGTATTGCCATTTTTATTATATTCGCTCTGCCTACCAATGAGCACTTAATGTTTTTCCAATTGATTAGGTCTGATTTTATTTGTGTGGAAAGTGTTTTGTAGTTTAGTTTGTATAGTTTCTGACTTTTCCTTGGAAGATAGATTCCCAAATATTTTATCCTATCATCTTCTATTTGGAATGGAATTTCTTTTTGTATCTCTTGCTGCTGAATTTTGTTGGTAATATATAAAAATGCTGATGATTTATGTGGATTTATTGTAAATCCTGCAACTTTGCTAAAGTTGTGAATTGTTTCTAGTAGTTTTTTAGTTGAGTCTCTAGGGTTCTCTAAGTATACCATCATGTCATCTGCAAAGAGTGATAATTTGGTTTCTTCATTACCTACTCTAATTCCTTTTATCTCTTTTTCTTTTCTTATTGCTACAGCTAACATTTCTAATACAATATTAAATAGTAATGGTGACAGTGGGCAGCCTTGTTTCTCTCCTGATCTTACTGGGAATGGTTTTATTTTGTATCCATTACATATGATGCTTGCTGATGGTTTTAAATAGATGCTACTGATCATTTTAAGGAAAACGCATTTATTCCTATACTCTCTAGTGTTTTTAATAGGAAAGGGTGTTGGATTTTATCAAATGCTTTTTCTGCATCTATTGAGATAATCATATGGTTTTTGTTAGTTTGGTTATTAATATAATTAATTATGGTGATAGTTTTCCTAATATTGATCCACCCCTGCATTCCTGGTATAAATCCTACTTGGTCAAGATGTATTATCCTGGAGTTAACTTTCTGTAATCTTGTTGCTAAAATCTTATTTAAAATTTTTGCATCAATATTCATTAGGGAAATGGGTCTATAGTTTTCTTTCTGTTTTCACCCTACCTGGTTTAGCTATCAGCACCATATCGGTCTCATAGAAGGAATTAGCAGTATACCTTCTGTCCCTATTTTTTCAAATAGTTTATATAGTATTGGAATTAATTGTTCTTTGAATGTTTGGTAGAATTCACATGTAAATCCATTTGGTGCTAGAGATTTTTTTTAGGGAATTGATTAATAGCTTGTTTCATTTATTTTTTTTTCTAAAATGGGGCTACTTAAATAATTTATTTCTTCTTCTCTTAACCTGGGCAATCTATATTTTTGTAGATATTCCTCCATTTCATTTAGATTATCAAACTTACTGGCATAAAGTTGGGCAAAGTAACTCCTAATTATTACTCTAATTTCCTCTTCATTGGAGGAAAGTTCTCCCTTATCATTCTTGAGATTAACAATTTGATTTTCCTCTTTCCTTTTTCTTATCAAATTAACTAAAGGCTTATCAATTTTGTTGTTTTTTTCATAGAACCAACTCTTAGTTTTATTTATTAATTCAGTAGTTTTCTTATTTTCAATTTTATTAATTTCTCCTTTTATTTTTAGAATTTCCAATTTGGTATTTAATTGAGGGTTTTTAATTTGTTCTTTTTCTAGTTTTTTTAAATAATAATAATTATTTAATAATAATTGATCTTTTCTTTCTCTATTTTATGCAAGTAAGCAACTAGAGATATAAAATTGCCCCTTATAACCACTTTGGCCGTATCCCACAAATTTTGCTATGTTTCTCATTATTGTCATTGGATGAAATTATTGATTGTGTCTATGATTTGCTCTGTCACCCATTTATTCTTCAGGATTAGATTATTTAATTTCCAATTAACTTTTGGTCTATTTTCTCCTGACCTTATATTGCATGTGATTTTTATTGCATCATAATCTGAGAAAGATGCATTTACTATTTCTGCCTTTCTGCATTTGATTTTGAGGTTTTTATGCCCTAACATATGGTCAATTTTTGTATAAGTTCCATGGACTGCTGAGAAAAAAGTAAACTCCCTACTGCCTCCATTCAATTTTCTCCATAGATCTATCACACCTAACTTTTCTAACAATTGGTTTACCTCCCTAGTTTCTTTCTTGTTTATTTTATGGTTTGATTTATCTAATTCTGAGAGAGCAAGGTTGAGATCCCCCACTAGTATAGTTTGGCTATCTATTTTTTTCTTGCATCTCTCTTAATTTCTCCCCTAGGAATTTGGATGCTATTGCACTTGATGCATATATATTTAGTATTGATATTGCTACATTATCTATGGTACTCTTTAATAAAATATAGCTTTCTTCCTTATCTCTTTTGATTAGATCTATCTTGGCTTTTACTTGATCTGAGATAAGGATTGCTACCCCTGCTTTTTTTTTTTGTTCAGCTGAAGCATAATAGGTTCTTCTCCAGCCTTTTACCTTTATCCTATATGTGTGTCACTATGTTTTAGATGTGTTTCTTGTAGACAACATATTGTGGGATTGTGATTTTTAATCCAGTCTGATATTTGCTTCTGCTTTATGGGAGAGTTCATCCCATTCACATTCACAGTTAGAATAACTAATTCTTTATTTCCTGCCATCTTATTTACCCAAATTATGTTTTTCCCTTTCCTTTCACCTTTCTCCCCTCCCCCCTCCTTAGTATTTTGCTTTTGATGACCCCCTCCCCCAAACAATTCTCCACCCTTTAGATCCCTTTCCCCTTTTTTTACTCCTTTCCCCTGATTCTTCTGTTTTCCCTTCTATTAGTTTATCCCTTTCTTTTCCTCCTTTCCCTCCCACTTCCCTCTAGCAACAGACAAGTTTTTATGTGAAATCAAGTGTCTGATATACACTTTTAGAGCCCAACCTGATGAGAGTAAGATTTACACAATGCTCATCTCCCTCCCTTCTTTCTCTCAATTATATTAGGTTTTCTTTGCCTCTTCAAGAGATTTTACCTTGTTTTTACCTCCCTTTTTATAGATCTTATTTTACCACTTTTTCCCTCTTTTCCCCAGTATGACAACCTTTCCCCCTCTAGTTCTCTTTTTCATATTATCAAAGTAATATCTAGTTAATTGCACCCCCAAACTTTAAGTATCCCCCTAGTAGAAATAAAGTTCTCAAGAGTCCTTTCCTTTTTTTACCTTTTTATGCTTCTCTTGAGTTCTGTGTTTGGAGGTCAAATTTTTTGTTCAGATCTGGTCTTTTCATTAGAAATAGGTGAAATTCACCTATATCATTGAATGACCATCTTCTTCCCTGGAGGATAATGCTCATTCTAGCTGGATAGGTTATTCTTGGCTGTAATCCAAGTTCCTTTGCTTTTCGGAATATCTGGTTCCAGGCCCTTCAATCCTTTAATGTAGAGGCTGACAGATCCTGTGTGACTCTAATTATTGATCCTCGGTATTTGAATTGTTTCTTTCTAGCTGCTAGCAGAATCTTTTCCTTGGTGCTATAGTCCTGAAATTTAGCCACGATATTCCTTGGGGTTTTAATTTTGGGGTCTCTTTCAGGAGGTGATCGGTGAATTCTTTCAATGGTGATTTTGCCTTCTGATTCTATGATCTCAGGGCAGTTTTCTTTCAGGATTTCCTGGAAGATAGTGTTTAGATTCTTTTTTTCATCATGGCTTTCAGGAAGTCCAGTAATCCTTAGATTATCTCTCCTAGATCTATTTTCCAAGTCAGTTGTTTTTCCTAGGAGATATTTCATATTTTCTTCTAATTTTGCATTTTTTTGTTTTTGTTTGACTGATTCTTCAAGTCTTAGTGAGTCATTCACTTGCATTTGTTCAATTCTTATTTTTAAAGTGTTGTTTTCTTCAGTTACCTTTTAAAGCTCCTTTTGTAACTGGCCAATTGAATTTTTTTGCTGATTGCACTCTTTTTCCACTTCACTAATTTTATTTTTCAATAAATTGGTGTCTTTTTCATATCTCTTTTGCAGAGCATCATATCCTTCTTGCACTGATTTCAGTTTATTTTCCCATTTATCCTCCATCTCTCTTTTGAGGTTTTTTATGCAGTCTTCCAGAAAGGCCTTTTGAAAAGGGAATCAGTGATGGTCCTTAATAACTTCCTCTGGAATTTTGTCTAAAGGAACCTCAGGATCTGGGGTCATGGCTTCTTTGTCTTGATAAAAGCTGTCTATGGTGAGAGCTCTCTTTTGCTTCTTCATTTTTTTTTTAGACAGTGTGGATATCTCTTTAAGGTAGGGAAAAAATGGTGGCTGAAGATCTTTGCCCTGGGGCACTTTGGCGAATTAACTTAAGGTGCTGGGCCGGTGGGAGCTAGGACTAAGCCCGAATTACTCCTTAAACAAGGCAAGTCTGCCAGAACACCTACCCCAAACTCCAAGTGCCTCAGATAAACTCCAGGTGTTTAGAGTTTGGAGTTTGGAGTTTTTGCCATAATGAGCTGAGTCCCACCCTCACTTCCGGCCTCCACGGAGTCCACTGTTTATCCTTCTGTTGGAGTTAGACAAACATTATATGAAGTTCTTCAGAGATATCAGCAAGCAGTGTCCAAATATTTCTGAGTTCGTTGACTTGAAGATCAGTTCAGAGGCTTATTTTATTGTTGATTTGAGAGAAGATCGGAGGAGGACACAGAGAGTCATGTTTTCTCTCCACCATCTTGGCTCTGCCCCCCTGATTAGAATTTGTAAGAAAAAAATAACTATTCCCTTATTGATAAATGGTCTAAAGATAAAAATTCATGTTTCTCTTAGGCAGAAACCTAAGTTATTTATGACCATGCTAAAAAATGTTCCACATTATTTCTAATTAGAGAAATGCAAATTAAAGCAATTCTGGGATTTAATTTGATACCTATCATATTGGCAAAGATGACAAAAAAAGGAAAATGGTATGTTTTGGAAGGACTATGGAAAACTAGACTTATTTGTGCACTTCTGATACACCTGTGAATAGATACAGTAATTCTGGGAAAGCATTTGGAACTCTGTACATACACACACAGTAAGAAGGATGTTTCCTTTGCCTTTACTGTACCACTGTTAAGGCTATGCTCTACTCAAAGGAGATTTAAAAAATAGGAAAAAAAAGTGCTATAAAATCAATGATATTTATGACAGATTTGTTGTGAATGCAAAAAAGCTTCAAAGTGAAAGGATGCCCATCAATTGAGGAATGGTTGAATAAGGAAAATGCCGTACTAAATTATTACGGTATTATAAGAAATGAGAAAATAAATGATTTCTGAGAAATATGGAAAAACTTCAAAATTGATGTAAAGTAAAATGAAGAATTCAAAGAAAAATTTATGCTATAACCAGTATTAATATTATGAACAATCATGTAAACTTTTTAAACTGATGAAAACTGAAATGATCAGAAATAGAACAATTTATACAATAAGAACAATGTAGAGATAAATTGCTTTGAAAGATTTTAGAATTATTACTATGATCTTCTAGTATTAACCAAGAGGTTAATAATGAAATATATAACTCTTTTAATAAAGAGGTGATTGATTTATGGTACAGAATGTGTGTGTGTGTGTTTGTGTGTGTGTGTGTGGGTGTATGTACCTAGGAGGTAGTTTTATTCTCTCCATTTTATAAGACATATACACACATACACATTTATGGGTATGTATACACACTTACGTTTATAGACACATAGGTTCTCTATATAATAAAATCCACAGATAGTATATAATAAACCATATATAGGTACATTTACATTTGTATACACACACAGATACATACACACATACACATATATATATGTATGTATTCTGTATCATAAATCTGTCACCTCTTTGTCAGGAGATAGCCTGTTTTGTCATTTACCTTTGGGAATCATGAATAATTTTTTATAAATCATAATTCTTAAAGCTTTCAAAATTTAAAAAAAAATTATTATGTATTTATGAATGTATGAATGTGCATATGTGTATATGTAGTTATGTCTGTACACATATGTCTTTTGTATATACATACATAGTCAATGTGGGAATTTATTTTGCTTGATTATGCATCTTTGTTACAAAGAATTTTTTCTTATCTTTTTTTTGTTAATTGAATGGGAAATAGGAAGAAGAGAATATAGATTTTTGTTAATTTGAAAAATAATTATAATAGAGGGTTGGGGGGGCTACATCTGTGGAATGTTGTATGCACTTTCCAAGGAAGTCACTGTATTGTTAGTTATGAGCAGGTCGGAGGTATAGTTGATAGAATATCATCCTGGAACCCAAGTTCAAATTTGCCTCAGATAGTTATTGCCTATGTGACCTTGGGCAAGTAAATCAGCCTGCTTGCCTCGGTTTCCTTGTATGTAAAATGAACTTTAGAAGAAAATGACAAATAATTGCACTGTTTTTGCCAAGGAAATACCAAATAGAGTTACTAAGAGTCGAACATGACTAACTTGATTCAGCAATTGTTATTTATTATTGATTGTTTTCCTTTGCTGCAAGACAGCTCTCACTGTGTAGAGTAACATGTCCATGTTTGTAATGAAAAAACAAAACAAATCAACAAAACAAAACAAAAAATTAAATGATGAAGACATATAAGGACTTTTCTTCTTTGAAATTTTCTAATACTAAAGGTCCTTCTTATTTCTATAACTCAATTATCCTTTCTAGTGGAGAGTTGTGAAGTATGTGACCTATGGACCACATGTAGCTAGCAACCCCCGTATTGCCTGAATCAGATTAAAATGTAATTGGGAAATGTTATATTTATTTATAGTTGAGATAGGAAAGTACCAAATATCTGCCTTGGGTGAACATTTTCTACCTCTTTAGCTGATGTCAGGCTTTTGT
Source organism: Myrmecobius fasciatus (assembly GCA_023553655.1). Taxonomy (NCBI): domain Eukaryota; kingdom Metazoa; phylum Chordata; class Mammalia; order Dasyuromorphia; family Myrmecobiidae; genus Myrmecobius; species Myrmecobius fasciatus. The sequence goes on from JAJPUD010002363.1 coordinate 11,503, forward strand.
GTTCTTTGTTCCAAATGAAGGTCCTGATACTTGTTACAGAAATAAAAATTTTAACTTGCTAGACCCTATAACTGAATTATAGTAATGAGACTTCTATATCAAAAGATGCCATTTCCATATCCAGTACTACTTAATTTATTTTGTTAGACCAAGAGCTTTTTAAGACCTGTTTTTCTATTACTTATGACCAAGTTGCAGTATTGTATCCCCAGTATTTTATTTTTAAATCAAACCACCTCTTAAGGATATTCATCAGCTTCTAAAACTTCATTTAAAAATTACCATGGCATATGGAATCTGAATTATAGTTGAAAATTAACTAGCTTCATAAAAGAGTAAATTATTCTAATAATATCTATAAATAGAGTAGCAGTCCCAATATAGAAATGATTTTTTAGCCTCATTGCCACTTGCTACTTTCATAAAAGCCATTAGGAAGAAACAAAACAAAACAAAACAAAACTATGAGAGCATGATTTATTTATTCTTTTTTTTTTGAGGGTAGAATAGCTATTAAATAATCTATGGTTTTAAAATTAAAAGAAGGAACAAAACTATTAATTTTTCTACCTAATTCCCAAAGGAAATTAAGTCTAGGGAAAGATATTATTATCTCCCCCCTTCTTTTTCTCTCCCCCTCATCCCATCTTTTATAACCCAAACTCTTTGTCTTCCTTTGTACTACATTATCAAAAGCTTCACCCATTATAAATTTATTTGAATTAATAGTCATTGTCTTTTTAAATACAAATATGTCTGAGAACTTTAAAGGAGTCATTTTATTTAGTGATTTTCATTGGACATGGTCACTGGCTTTGAAGTAGTACAATAAGATTTTTTCTCTTTTCACCTATCAATGAACTAACTAAGGGTCACATATTTATTACATATGGACAGCTAGGCGGTATAGTGCTCAGCTGAAGTCAGGAAGAGTCATCTCTGTGAGTTAAAATTTGGTTTCAGACAGTTCCTAGCTGTGTGGCCCTATGTAAATCACTTAATTCTGTTTGCCCCAGTATCCTCATCTGCAAAAAGAACTGGAGAAGGAAATGGCAAACTATCCCAATACCTTTGAAAAGACAATGCCAAATGGGGTCACAAAGAGTCAAATACAACTGAAAATGATGAATAATAACAATTTATTAAACAAGCTGATTCTGTGCCAGGCATTCGGTATACAAAGACAAAATAAAAGCAGACTCTGATTGAAAAGAGCTTACATTCCATAGACTGAAATAATGTGTACCTAAATTTAAAATGGAACATAGGGTTAAGTTCTGAACCTGAAATTTCACTGGCATAAGCAATTCTTACATGAAGAAACTTCTTTTCCAATGCAAGAAGGCATATTATCTAAAATTTATAGTCTTTTTTTGCTTTTTTGCTGAGGCAATTGAGGTTAAGTGACTTGCCCAGGGTCACACAGCTAGGGAATGTCAAGTGTCTGAGACCAGATTTGAACTCAGGTCCTCCTGACTTCAGGGCTGGTGCTCTATCCACTGCATCACCTAGCTGCCCCTAAAATTTATAAAGGAAAGTTCTGTACCTACTATGTCATAACTAAAATACTTTTAAGAGGTAATATTTGCTGGAGGTGGGAGGCACTATCAGCTGGGGGAGAAGGGAAGATCAGGAAAGGTCCCATATAGGATAGCCTGAGCAAAGCACTAGAGAGCAGTATATTATATACATACATATATAGGATATATAAATATACTATATATATTTATAAAGGATATATATATGTATATATATTTACACACATATATAGGGGATATATAAATATGCTACATATATTTATAAAAGATATATATATATAATATATATATATTTATAAAGGATACATATGTATAAATATATAAAGGATATATACTTATAAAAGATATTTACATATATCTAAAGGAAAGGGAAGAGGTCAATCTGGCTCAACCCATCCTACCTCAAAGGGAATAATATATAAATAAGCCTGGAAAGGTCGGTTGGAGTCACATTGTAAAAAGGCACTTGCCTTTGATCCTCCAAATGAGGGCTCTGCATTATAGTTTATTGGGTAAGGGAATGTGTCACTTAGATCTTTGTTTTAGAAATATTAGTTGACGACTCAGTATAAGATGAATTAAAGAGGAAGAAACACTAAGAAGGGATTATAGCAATAGTCCAGGGTTAACACTTCACAAAAGGGGTGTTGATGGTTTACTAGGAAATATAAAAAAATTGAAATGTAGGATTTGGTGGCTAAAAAAGTTAGGTAGGGTACTAAAAAACATAAATGCGGCCTTGGGAAAAGGATACAAAAAGTCAGGTGTGATTGTGCCAAAGACAAATTATACTCTATTAAGAATTTTTGCCTGAGGTCAGTTCTACACTGAAAGTGAAAAGAAATGACATTATTTCTTCTCTTTGTTGAGAAAAATAGTGTAGTACATAATAGAATTGCAATAAGGAAGATTTACCATATATGTAAATTTTGCCTCTGAAACTTATCAACTAGGAGCCACAAATATTTTTTTCTTTTCTTTTTATGTTTTTTTAAAAATAATAACTTTTTATTTTCAAAATATATGCAGATATAGTTTCTAACATTCACTTTTGTGAAATCTTGTAGTCCAAAATTTTCTCCCTCTTCCCCCCCCACTCCTTCCCCCTAGACAGCAAATAATTCAATCTATGTTAAGCATGTGCAAAAAGTTTCTTTTTCTTCACATCACTTTCCTTATATCTAAAATATAATATCTTCTTCACCAGTTATTAAGAAGTTCAAATGACATCATGTATATGTAAGATTTTCCCTTCTTCCTACTGGGGCTGATTTGTCTACTTTATAATGATGATGGAGATCAGGTCTCCAGAGAAATTGGCTGCTACTACTTTTAGGATTCTAGCAATAATCTTGTGAGTCCTTATGTTCCTAATATTAGGGAACAAGTCTCTAAATGATATGCTTTTCCTTAATGCTCAGCTTGTAGAATAGGTTCTTTAGCAAAGGCAATTACTTGAATGGTGGAGCAAGACCAATTGTCAAAAAAACATGCATTCAAATACCAGGTGAATACTCCCCCCCCCAAAAAAAAATCCTAAAGCATGGGTTAAGAGGGGAAACTGGACACAAGCTTAAAACAATAGCAGTAAAGCACAGGAGTTTGAACAAACATGGCTAAGACAGTTCTGGAACTGCAGGGATTTGATGTTCTTTTTCTCACTGAAGGATGATCACAATGTCAGCATAGGGTGATGGACACCAGCTGGCTTGGCTCTTCAAAAGACTGTGACTGCCCAGGAGTTCTGGGGAGGCTATACTGTGCTCAGACAGTGTCTGCCAGCCTGGACTCAGCTGCTGGTTCTTCAGGGGACAGTGTCTTGTTAGACAAGTAGCTTCCCTGGTTTGCTTTTTTGATGGAAAGATGTAAACTTTTCCACCTTCAGCCAATGACTTGGCTGGATAGGACTTTATTCTCTTTAGCTGGAATGTTAACATGGTTTTTCTGAGTTAGAATAGGGTCTGTCAAACTATGGCCTGAGGGAAAAATCCAGCCTGCTGCTTGTTTTCACACTGTCCACATGTTAGGAATGTTTTTTTGTTTTTTTTTTTTTTTTACATTTGTAAATGGTTTTAAAAAATCCAAAGAAGAATAATATTTTGTGAAAACTTTATGAAATTCAAATTTCAGCATCCATAAATAAAGTTCTATTGGATTACAGCCATGCTCATTAGTTTACTTATTATTTATAGCTGCTTTTATGCTATAATAGCAGGACAGAATAGTAATAATAGAATGGTATGTGATGATCTCATCACTTCACACTGTTGCGGGATACACTACAAATCCCAATGACACAGCATTTCAGTTACCATACTGTGATATTTTATTTTTAATTACCAGTGCATTCCCATCTTGTCAAAAAAGAGTAAAGAAGAGCAAAGTGGACTTCAGATATTGCACTTATAAAGCACAATGGAGTATAGATTATTTTCTTATCAAATTAGATGGCAAAGCATCGTGTTTATTGTTCAATAAAACTGCAGCTGTGCTAAAAAGAAAAAAAAAAGTCAATATATATCGACATTACCAGAGTAAGCACTCATAACAATATCCCCAACTCAAAGGAAAGCAATGGTCTGAAAAATTCAAAAATTTCCAGTAGAATTATTTGGTAACAGCAGAATTTCTTGACCAAAATTTAAAAAAAATATGAAAAAAAAGAATTTAGCCAAAGTAAACTTCTGATTGGCTCATTTGTTATCAAATAAGGATTAATTAATTTATTTATTGTTTGAGGTAGCAGCAAAAAAAAAAAAAAAAAAAAAAATCCAGATAGGGCAGCTAGGTGGCACTGTGGATACAGCACTAGCCTTAAAGTCAGGCAGACCTGAGTCCAAATTTGACCTCATACACTTAAAACTTCCTAGCTATTAGCTATGTGAAACTGGACCAGTCACTTGACCCCAATTGCCTCAGCAAAAAAAAAAAAAAAAAAAAATGTTCAGACAAAATGAATTTAAGATTATTAGGATTAGGGGCAGCTAGGTGGTGCAGTGGATAGAGCACCAGCCCTGAAATCAGGAAGACCTGAGTTCAAATGTGGTCTCAGACACTTAACATTCCCTAG
>JAJPUD010002363.1:16210-39633 GCA_023553655.1 Myrmecobius fasciatus
CAAAAAAAAAAAAAAAAAAAAAAAAAAAAAAAGATTATTAGGATTATTAGACTTTTGAGTCAATTAAAATCTTATGTTCTATATTGGATTACTTGTTATCTAAGGGATGAGGTAGAGAAAAGGAGGGAAAACATTTGGAACACAAGATTTTGTAAGGGTGAGTGTTGAAAACTATGCATTTATTTTGAAAATAAAAAGCTAAAAAAATCAAATGTTTCTGCTTTGAGATCAATATTTGGCAGTACCTATTGGTGTGAAAAGACATTTTTAAGGATGAAATATGTAAAATCTCATTACAGATCAGCATTAACCGATGAATAATAACAATCAATTTGGGTAGGATCACTAACTTTAAATACCAATTCAGCAAAATGTTATTCCCATTCTCACCAAAGAATCTCATTTTTTCTCACTCACATTACCAAAAAATATACAAATGTGATTATATGTTGAATTTTGTATATAAAATATTGTGGAAATTTGTTTTCTCTTTTGTTATAGGACTAAATATCCTCATTTTTCTCACTTGGCCTTCAAAGGCTAAAATATTTATTATTTTGTCCTTTACAGAAAAAGTTTGGTGAACCCTGAGTTTGAGTACAGTAGAGATTCTAGGTTAATGACTTTTAGCACAGCAATGACCCAGTTCTTAGCAGAGTGCCTGGCATATATATAGTAGGAACTTAATAATTGTTTTTATTTTAGGATCAGTAGAAATCCATTCATTTTGACTCTCTTTGAGACAGATTTCCAAGGCTGTTTAGAATCTCTAGACATGAAAAATTCTTCCTAACTGCAAAGGCTCTCTTCCTCCTGGACCTTTCTCTAGCTTACCACCTTGCTTTTAAGGGTGATTGGTTTCAATTTCTCCTCCAACCTCCAAGCTTGTGAAGAAACATATTTTTATTAATTTATTTTTTATTTATTTTTTTTATTTGCAAAACACATGTATGGGTAATTCTTCAACATTGACCCTTACAAAGCTTTCTGTTACAAATTTCCCCCCCTCTACTCCCCACTCCTCCCCTAGATGGCAGGAAATCCACTACATGTTAATTATATTAAAATACTTGACAAATCGAATATATGTATACATATTTCCACACTTATTGTTGTGTAAGAAAAATTGTATCTACAAAAAAAAATCAGAGAAAGGAAACACAATGCAAGCAAACATCAATTGAGAGCATGAAAATGTTATGTTGTGGTCCACAATTCACATCCCTCTCTCTGGATGTATATGGCTTTCTTCAGTGAACAATTGGAAGTGGTTTGAAACATTTCATGGCTGAAGAGAGCCATGTCTATCAGAATTGATCGTCATTTAGTATTGCTGTTGCTGTGTATAATGATCTTTTGGTTCTGTTCATTTCACTCAGCATCAGTTCATGTAAGTCTCTCCAGGCCTCTCTGAAATCATCCTGCTGGTTGAAGAAACATATTTTTTACATAAAAGAGAGAGGGTAAAAGGTTAGAATTTCATTAATATAGAGAACTCTCAGATGAGGTAACACCTAATGCAGTTGAATACTATCTTCACAACTAATAGTCCTAGAAAGTTGTTTAAAGCAGAGGTAGCAAAACTTTTTTTTTTTTTTTTTTTTTTTTTTGCTGAGGCAATTGGGGTCAAGTGACTTGCCCAAGGTCACACAGCTAGGAAGTATTAAGTGTCTGAGACCAGATTTGAACTCAGGTCCTCCTGACTTCAGGGCTGGTGCTCTAACCACTGCGCCACCTAGCTGCCCTGTGAACTAATTTTTTTTTTACAGGAATTTTCTTGAATACCACTTAACATAAAAATGTAAAAATATATTTGTAAAAATGTAGAAAAATTAAAGTTTGAGGTACATTCTAGAATTTTTAATAACCAAATGACCAGGCTATTCCCTCCTTAATCACTCTTTTCAATCTGGAAGTTAAGAAAAAGGGAATATCATCCTTTCATTTTTTTTCTTTAAGTTTTCTTAATAGAGAAAGGATGGTCATGGGCCATTCACTTGGGATTGCTGGGAAGGCAATGTTTTGTTATCATACTTTGATCTACTTCCGTCAAAATAGCCTTGCTGTGTCAGGACCTATCACAGACTATTCCCTAGGGTTTTCCCTAGGGGTTTAGAAAAGGCTTTAGAGGAAAATATTATTATTCCTAATATTTTTTCAGTTTTATTAAAATAAAAAGTTTTGAATATGCTTTAGCAATACCCAGGCTTGCATTTGTCAATTGAGTTAGAGTGTATCTATCAAGTTACATATTTTGTTCATTCTAGCAAATATATGGAGAGCAATGGATAATGATGCTCTTGTGTTTTAGGCTTTCAGGTTATAAGATGAATAAGAATCTTGGAGACAATATTTGTCTTTGTCCTGAATCTCTGAATAATGCATAACAAAAGGCTTTGTTTTCTCTGGCCTATGGACTCTGAAAGACAAGATTCCATTGTATCCCTAAAATGAGCCTTTGCTGACTAGGACAAGGGTAGGCTTAATTCAAAACTGTTGCAATTATTCTTAATGATATTATATACCTTTGTACTTCTTCTTCCCAAGAAAGTCTTTCTAGTTTATAGTTGATATAGCTTTAACTACAATTCAGGTAGCACCAAAAAGCAACAAATAAGAATAATAACAACAACAATAACATTATTTGCCTAGACTTAGAACATGGACATGGCTATAGAGAGTAGCATTTGTAAGGAAAATATATTTTGCTGCATTTTGTGAATTATATGGATATTGAGAAAGAGTATATTGATATAAAGTTGTGGCAATTTTCCAAGGCACCTGCTTGAATACTTTGCATAACGCTTTGCACAATGGAAGTTACATGATGCAAGCTGTTAGCAACATTTTCTTTAGTTTTGACCAAAGCTCTTACTGATTCTTTCTGTTTGTAGTACTTTTGTTTCTCTGGGAAAAAAAACAATTAATGTACCCCATTTACTATATTTCAGGAGCTGTGCTGGGCACTGGGAATGAAGACACAAAATCGATAGTGATATTACATGAATTTTTTGAATATACACACAATTTAAATGCATCATCAGTTTTTGGGAGAAATGTATTATCAGCTAGGAACATTAAAAATGAATTCAAGTTGAGATGATACTTGAGTTAAGCATTGACTGAAACCAGGGAATCCAAGAAATAGACTTGAGGAGCATTAGGGATACTCTTTACTTAGACATCATAACCAGGCATGAAGTTTTATGCTTGACAGACAAACAAGAAGGGCATTTTGACTGGACTGAAGAGTTCGTGAAGAGGAATAATGTATAAAACGAATGAAAAAAGTAGCTTTGGATTAGATTGTAGAAAGCTTTAAATGCTAAGTAGAGTAGTGTGTACTTTTTTTTTTCTAGAGGAAATTGGAAGCAATGTGAGTTAATTGAGCCAAGAAATGACATAGTAAAACTAGTGATTAGGAATATTGCTTTTGTACATTTTGTGGGGGGTTGCACTGAAATTGGGAAAGATTTGAAGGATTCTTTCAGGAGCTATAAAGAAGCTAGAAAGAGGAATAAGTTTTTTGGAAAAGATAAGGAAATAAATGCTATAAGGCTAATTGGTTAAGACATCTAGTTCAAGATGCCCAATAGACAGTTGGTATAACAGGGCAAGAACTTAAGAGAACAATCAGGGAAAAATACATAGATTTGGGAATATCATGGAAATAGAAATGATATTTGAAATTATAGAAACTAATAAGATTACCACACAAAGAGTTAGAAATTAAGGGGTTGTCTATCAATTGAGGAATGATTGAACAAGTTGTGGTATATGAATGTAATAGAATACTACTGTTCTATAAAAAATGTTGAAGAGGCTGATTTCAGAAAAGTTTGGAAAGATTTCTAAGCACTGATGCTGAGTGAAGTGAGCAGAACGAAAAGAACATTGTAAACAATAACAGTAATAGGGTGTGATGAACAACTATGATGGACTTAGCTCTTCAGAGCAATACAATGATCCAAGATAATTTCAAAATCTCATGATGGAAAATGCTATCCACATCCCAACAAAGAACTATGGAGTATGAATGTAGATTGAAGCATATTATTTTCATTTTTTTGGTTTCTTCTTTCATATGGTTTTTCCTTTTTTCTGATTCTTCTTTCACAACATGACTTGTATGGAATTATCTTTAATATAATTGTACATGTATAATTTATATCACTTTGCTTGCTATCTTGGGAAGGGGGAAGGGGAAGAAGGCAGTGAGAAAAATTTCAAGGTCAAAATCTTATAAAAATGAATGCTGAAGGGAATCTAGGTAGCACAATGAATAGAGTGCTGTTACTGGAGTTAGGAGGATCTAAGTTGAAGTATGGACTCAGATACTTGACACTTATTAGCTATGTGACCCTGAGCAGATTATTTAACTTCAATTGCATTGCAAAACAAACACATAAAAAATGAATGTTGAAAACTATCTTTACATGTAATAAAAGAAAAAAATACTATTAAGTGAGGGGGGAAATCACCATATAAGAACATAGAAATAGAAGAGAAGAGGACCAAGGAGAGATCTTTGAGAATATACCTACAGCTATGGGTTGAATTTGAACTTGAATCTAACAGAGGAGACTGAAGAGGAATAGTCACAAAGGGAAGAGGGCCAAAAAGGAACAGTATCACAAAAAATCAGAGAAAAAAAATGTAACCTGGAAGAAAAATTGGCCAAGTTTCAAAGACAATAAAGCAAGAACAATGAAGATTGACAAAGGAACATCTAACTTGGCAAGTAAATGATTTCTAGTAATTCAATGAAAAATTCAGTTGAGTGAATCTGGAATACCTTGGAAAATATAACGAGAGAGAATCACTTAATTCTTGTATCACAACCTTTCAATTCTTAAATCAGAGGCTCTTTCCTTTCCCCTATCCTAAATAGATTCTCTTACAAGTCTAGAAAATCCTCTTTAGGAATTGCAAAGATCTTAAGAAGAATATTCATGGGAATTTACACACTAACCTTCATATATAGCAAAGTCTTAATTAATCACTATTCTTAGGAAATAGTGTTTAGATTGCCAGAGAATTATTTTTAAACCATTATTGAAAATCTGTTAAAGCTATGAATCAGAATCATGAGTAGCCAATGTGATTAATATTTGATACAAAAGAATGAAATCTGCTCAGTAGGAGTAATACAAGCTGTAGTTTCATAATAATATTACATATTAATTAATCATATAAATTTAATTAAGACAAATTTAGTTTGATGGGGATGGAATTATGTTACTAAAGTCATTCTTACTTTAATTTTGATAAAGGTTTTCCTAAAATAATGAGAGGATCCACTAAATTTCTGCATATTATAAATTTTATCCCCAAATACTCATTTATACTACCCAAATTATGTATTACCCAAATCTGGTGTTTATCAATAAATTAATCGATCAATATTTATTAAGCTTCCACATGATCAATTCTTACATAGTATTATTCTCCCTAAGTACTATGTTCAAATTCTTTATCGTCCTTCCCCTTGAATTCTCAGAACTTTGTGGTGAGTTACAACACCTTGGCATATTAGACATCACTATCTGTACCTAGTACTGAGAAGAACAAATGAAAAAAAAAAAAAGGCCCAAACCTTAAGCCTACCCAGTTGTTGGACTATGACTTGGGTGAAAGAGAAAGTAGCCCTTAGATTTTCTCTGCTTTATTCCTTCTATGGATGAATGCATCCTTCACTTCTAGACAGCACAGATTGAAAGTTTCCGAGACTCCCTAGCCAATTGAAAGAACCTGTTCCAACCATGTTAAATGCCAATTCAGGACCAGAAACCTTTTATCTTCCCAAAGTAGATATGTGATGTCTCCCACATATGCGACTCTATTTTAAGAGCTCTGAGTGTGTTTAAATACCCAATCACATTTTTATTAAAGTATGCAGCTTCTTAGTGATTTGAATATTGACTGTCAAAATTGAAAGCAGGAAAATATGTTTCAATCTTTAGATTTTCAAGCTCTATTTCAGATGGTCTTTCAGTCTCTAAAATACAGATCCTATATAACTAATATGATGTCAACCAAGTGATACAAGATCATTTGGGGTAAGATAGACATTGTGTGTAGAATTGATTTTCACTTGCCAGGTGAACTTCCTATCAGAAGAAATTTAAGGCATTGTAATACCTTAGTGTTTTTGGTTACTAAGGGAAATCACTGACCATTAATTCATTGATTGTCAGGTAATCATTACCCAGAAACTCTGTATCAGGGTTTCCATTTGCCTCAGTTCTACTGGAACTTCATTTCTTTGAGTGTTCTCTCTCTGGAACTTTTCCCTTTTAGAACCCAGAAAATGACACCATAATGACTGGGAATACAACATTGATCATTCCTAGAGGGAAATGAGAGCGCTGGATAAACTAAATCACTGCTAGGATCCACTTTGTCTCTAAAATTCTATGTACAATATTTATCATTGGAATTGCCCTAAACTTAAAAAATCTCAGAGCTGAATTTTTTCTAATGTAAATGTTAGTTATTATTAAAGTATAAAATGTCATGTAAATGGAAAGTACCATTTAGTTCAATGATTTCTTTGGCCATAAGGCAGTAATTTAGAGAGAATTTTTTCTTCTATTTTTTAATAATGGATTTCTGTATAATTTGGTTATTATGGAGAACATATATTTTGAAAATATCAGGATCAACTGTTGAAGTATTAAAAGACTTAATAATGAGTAAAAAGCAAATCTTGCTCTTCGTTTTAAGATAGGAATATGACACATTTAAAACTTCCATTAAGCTTTAAAAAATTAGCTTGATTTATAGGCAAAGAATATCTAAATGTAACTAATAATGATTTGTATAAGTAAATTTCCATATGTTAAAGTAGTTGGCTAGAAATATACTTGCCTTAATAACATGGTGAAACTTAAACTTCTAGGGAATGTTCAAATAAACGTGGTTTTAATTTTAATATGCACATGAGATCAATTAATGCATCTCCTGTGCAAATATGAAGGCAATGACCCTGATTCAGAATGCTTGTTATTTTTGGAGTTGGCATATGGCTCTCTCTAACAGCAGGCATAATGATTGCAATAAATTGGCTTCTAATGCCATGTAATGAACTCTGATTTGTGTTAATTTGGGCATTACTTAGCAATTTCATGTTAATTTTTAAAAAATCAGTTTTGTAAGATGGTATTAGAATTCATGTTTGCATCTGTGCTTTCAGAGATAGAAGAACAACTTGAACATTTCCATTCAGATTTCATGATAAGGCAAAAATATATTCACAAAGTGTCACTGAAGACCCTGACCCAGGAAATTGAAAGTAAGACTTATTTTTCTAAACTAATAACACAAGTCTACCCCTTAATATTTATCTCTAATAATATAACTTGTGTGAAGAAATAGAATTTTATTGGCATTTGGTTTCCTATATAAAAATACTATTAAATGCCTAGTAGTTTAGACTTGAACTACCTCCACTTTGCTCCTTTTTTTTAAGAAAGAGGTTACACTTACCCTACTCTTATTTTCTCTACCCCTAATACAATTTTAATGAAAAAAAATAAACTATAAAGGAATTGAGAGAGAAAGAAAATGTTTGATTCTCTTTAAACACTGCTATTAGCTGGCAATTAGGTGATATATATTAGATTAAGCACTGGACTTAGATACAGTATTCTGTATCTAAGTCCAAGTCCTGCCTCAGACACTTATTATAATGGCCCTGGTCACAACTTCTCTAAGTGTCCATTTTCTTGTCTTTTAAAAAAATATACATAATAGTACCTATAGCATGAAATTATTTTTAAGGTTTAAAGAAGATAATACATGTAAAAGGCTGTGCAGATTTTTAGTGGTGTTGTAAATGCTAGTTTTCATAATTATTTGCCACTTAAGATCCTTAAGTTTTCTCCAGTAATATTAGACTGAATAATTGAAGGTAGTAGCAAGCGTTACTTAATTCATACATCCATAAAATTTAAATATTTCACTACTTCTGTTTTTTCTATTGGAAAACTTAAAAACAATGTTCAAACTGGAAGGAAATTCAGAAATCATCTGGTTCATTCTCTTTCCTGACTTTGTGGATGACAAAAATGAGGTTTTGAAGAGTCAAAGTGACTTTCTCAAGGCCATAAGAAAAAGATATATCAAACTAACTTTTTGCGTTAGATAAATTACTCTTTAATGTTAAATGGAATGCAGAAAAATATCACATCACCTGAATACCATGCCATGCAAGTAAATTCTTTGTGAGTATGGATTTAGTTTGTAGAAACTAATTACTATTAGTGAGTAAGAAGAATTTATTTTTTAGTTCTTTTTTGATAAAAAGGAATCCAAGCAATTTGAAATACACAAGTGGCCTTTACAACATACTTTTCCTCTTCCTTAGCAGATGTATTTTTATATTTTAATTTAAAGAAGCCCTGGGTTCATCTGTTTTTTGTTGAAATATTGAAAAAATAAGGCTTTATTTTCTCATAACATAATATAATGATTATTGTAAGTGTCTGCATGTCTTATTGACTGTAGTCAACTTTCTCACTTCTTAGAAAGAACAGAAGGCATGCAGAACTTTCTTAACAATAATCTCAATTTAAGTTTTTTAGAAGAATGGAAATTAGAGGCAATGTGAATTTCTACCTGATATTTGCTAGTCTCATTTATGATCCAAAGTTAAGTGACAGATTAGAAAAAAAAACAATACTTTGTCAGAGGAATAAGTGACAACAAGAATTTGAACAATCTGTGAAATAGGAACATTACAAATAAGGACTAGACTTTTGCTTTCATTGTGTAATCTTCTAAGATTTTGTCATCCCAAGTCAACTTGCCCTAATGATTTGGGAACCCAGAGGGACCCTATTTTTCTTCTTTCTTTTCAATGTATTTTTAGCATTCATTAAAAAAATAGAATTTAAAATATTTTTCCTACCTTTTATTTCTCCCCCACTCATTGAAAAGGAAAATAATATGATTACAATTATACATGTGAAGTCATGCAAACCATATTTGTATATTAACTATATTATAAAAAAGCAAGAAATATAAAGAAAGTAAAAAAAATATGCTTCAATTTGCATTCAGAGTTCATCAGTTTTCTCTGTGGAGATAAGTAGCATCTTTCATCATGGATCCTTTTGACTTGTCTTGGATTATTCAGCTATTTCTCAGTTGATGGGCAACCTCTCAATGTTTAATTCTTTGTCACCACAAAAAGAGCTGCTATAAATATTTTGTACACATAGGTCCTTTTCTATTTTTTGATCTCTGAGAAACAGAGCTGGAAGTGGCATTATTGGTAAAAGGCTATGCACAATTTTATAGTCCCTTGGCAAATTGTTGTCCAAAATGGTTAGAATTGTTCACAACTTCACTGACAATTTATTGTGGCCCAGTTTTTCCATATTCCCTCCAGCATTTTTCCTTTTCCTTATTTTAATCAATCAGATAGGTGTGAGGTATTATCTCACAGTTTTATTTTGCTTTTTTCCTTATCCAGGAACTTAAAGTATTCTTTGTCTCTTGAGGACATTTAGAAAATCGACAATGGGATATTTTAATAACTACCTTTCTTAACATTCTCAGATCTGTCTTGGCAGCCAGTTAAAATGTTCCTATTCTTCACATTCTAGCTGATCAGAAACAATACTTGTGTAATCTCTGAAGTCCAGTTGGGGGATTGCATCAAAATTTCCTGTACATGCTCATAGAGAAGGGAATCTGAAAGATCAAGTCATCATTGTAATTGACATAATGAACACTCTGAGGACACAAGGCGTCCTTGTTCTGTCTTTTTTCTAAATGATCTAATTAAATTGTTTCTAAAACTCAGGTTTTTGGTTGGTTCTTGACTAAAAGTGATGATCTCACGCACTGATTAACCACAAAATGTCTACTTTTAAGCAAATACGTTTGGCAAATCTGACGTATGCAACATAGATGGTTTTGTTAGTGGCGGTGATGGTGGTGGAATAATTATCACAACTTGCTTTTTTATTATCTGTTGCTGTTGTCCAAGATTTTGCACTTGTGAGTGTCAATTTAGGAAAGGAATAAGAGAAGTGTGTTTGCAGGGAGTCACTAAATTTATTTAATAATTCACCTTAGCCATAATATTCAAATCACAGAGATGTCTGAATGTTTTCTCTCTCCTCAAATTACCTTACACTTACTACTTAAGTGGGTATTGTGTCCTCCACTAAAAAAAAAATCCCAAGCAGGGGAAAACAACAAAAAATTGTTCTGTTTTTGTATTTCTAGCACCCATCATAGTACCCTAAATATAATAGTTGACTAAAAATGTTTGTCTAATTTACTTTAGTATAATTCATTAATACATTTTTAAAATTTTTGATTGTTTTTCTACCTTGAGTATAGAAAAATAGAATTATAGATAAGACCACATATCATGCAAAATTTTAAAGATACTATATAGCTTTGAAAGGCAACCAATTTTTGAGAAAAGAAGACCTAGGTTGAATTCTTCCTCCTGACACAGACTGGCTGCATGACTCTAGGCAAGTAACTTAAACTTTCAGCCCCTCAAACAACAGTCAAAATCTAGAAGTGAAGAAGCAGTTGTAGATCTTTATTTTTAAGCTGGTTAAGTACATTTATTTTTATGGAAGCAATTTTTCATTGTCTCATTATTCTCCAATAATCCCACTTATTATATTCAAACAAATGCCTATGTAATAAAACTAAATGTGATTTCTGATCTACCCCTAAAAGTAGTTATTGGATAGTCTCTTGACAGGAACTTCTTTGTCTTAACAAGTTACTCTTGCATTCTATTTTGGATTTGAGAAGCAAGAATATCCAGAGGCTGGCAATTACAATTCATTTGGGAGTCACAGAGCTCTTCACTTCCCACCATAAACTTCTCAATATTAGTAAATCAGTGATTCTTCAGTTTGTTCTTCACCATTTTTTGTAGTCAAGCCTCTGACATGGCTGGAATTTCAGCTAGATCTTTTTCCTCCCTTCCCCCTCCCCATGACAATGAACAATCTGTCTTTATAAGATTGTTCATTGTCTTGAAGAGGGGGAAAGAAGAAAAAAATATGGAACTCAAGATCTTACAAAAATCAAATTATCTTTAATATGTAATTGGAAAAAATTAAATACTATTAAGTAGGAAACAAGTAAAAATTTAAAAATATCCATAGTTGTATTCAAAATATGGTTCAAAATCTTACTGCAAATAGCAGATTTGGTGCTGTAGGCAATAGGTATCAGAGTAGTCAAGTTGTAACTCAGCCTTCATTCATTGCCAGTACCAGAAATAATTGCTTTATTGGGTTCTAACTCCTAATCATTGATACTGAAGCTCTGTTGCTAGAAAGACTTTTTCTTTTTGACCTAGAGTTTCCAATATTGATGAAATAATAGGGATGTGTATGCATGTGTGTTATGTGTGTGTGCATATAATCTCTACATATCACTAAGATATATTGAATCAACATTTATTATGATACTATAATGATTGGGCTAGAATAGATTGAAAGAGAACATCATGATTTTGTTTCAGTTAAAGGTAAATTGTGTCCTGTGTCACACTATAGGCCAAAATAAAGACAGATCAGTGGAAAGATTACTAGAGTTGGTATCTTGCTATTGAAACGTTTTGATTATGACCTATAGCTTTTTCTAGAGGTAATTTTTAAATTTCATTTTTAATTCATGAAATAAAATAAGCATTTCTATAAGAGTAAAATTAAAAAGAATTGCAAATGACACTGAAAGTCTACCATATACTACTTGCTCTTCCTTTTAAATTATGTTATCATTTAACATTTTTCCTTTTCCCCTCCACTCCTAGGGATTACTATCATTAGACACAAATATGTGTGTATGTATATGAAATAAATCTATACACACATATGCACACACATAATCATTCTATACATAAATTTATCAATTCTTTGGATACAGATAGCATCTTCCATATATGTCTTTTGTATGTAAGGAAAAGAATATATATTTTCTAGAATATGTATAGGAGATATCTTTGTGGTGGCAAAGAATTGGAAATTGCCGAGATGTCTATCAATTGCAGAATGGATGAACTAATTTTGATATATGATTATGATAAAATGAGCTGAATTAAGAGAATGTTGTAGATAGTAACAATAATATTGTTTCAAAAATAACTTTTACTGACTGAATTATTTTGATTAATATTTTCCTCAGTTGTTCATTTGTAAAGAAATATAGTGAAGATGAAATAGCAAACCATTATAGTATCATTTCCAAAAAGAAAACAAAAAAGAAAAAATAAAACCAAAAACCCATGGACAAAATCCATGGCGTCATGTAGAACTGGATGTGACTGAATGACTAAATAACAAGAAAAATAGTAACAGTACCAGGAGATCTACAATAGGTAATGGATAGGACAAGATGATTTCTGAACTCCCCTTCAACTTGGGCATTTTGTGCTACTACTAGGCAAGTACTCTTGGTAAATGTTTCCATAATGTATTGCTTTCAATTGAGTTCAGAAGGAATCACTTGGATGGAAGGAAGATATTGGCAGAGCAGGTTATTAATGGTTGTACTTAACACTCAAATACCCATAAATTCTCTACATATTGGAAGTTTTTTATTGATTTCAAAACCAAAATTAGAGAGCATCTAATTAGGAAATACTTTTAAGGTGAGTTGTGCTAAAATTAAAGTTTAATGCTCTGCTATTGACAAATCACTGTGTATAGGGATATAGAAATGTGTTTGTTGAACACAGTATTCTTATAAAAGGTTCTTTTTATTCCTTAAAACACAACACAGTAATTTCCTATTATGTTACCTATATTCAAATGGTTCTCTGTAATATAGGAAGAACCAAAACAAAAAAAAAAAAAACAATGGCATAAAACCAATCAACACATTGACCAAATCCAATAGCATCTATCTTACACTTTCTTCCCACTATCTCCCACATATCTCCCCTGAGAAGAAATAAGGGTGTTTGATTATTTGTCCAATGGGTACAAGATTGGTCATTACACTTAGTTGGAGTTCTGCTTTCTTTAAATGTTATTTTCCTTTACATTATTGTATATAATGTGCTCTCCATTCTATTTCCTAATATATCAGTTGATATACATTTCTGAATTCTTCATTTCTTTAGGCACATTAGATTTCCATTTATATAATGTAATTATACTAGCCTTTCCCCAATTGATAGGGATTCTCTGCCACCCCACTGAAAAATGTTACAGTAAATATCTTGGTGTATGATATTGTATTTTTTTTCATTTTTCTCTACTTCCCAATGCTCCTTTGTTTCTTTTCCCTCTCTCCTTCTCTCCCTTTCTCCTTCCCTTTCTCCCTTCCTTCTTACTTCACTATTTTCCTCACTCCATCTCTGACTCTCATGATTTTCCCACTTCACCCTAGCAACCTTCTGACCCTGAAAGTTGCTTAAACTCCTACAGCTTTCTGAATCTAGAAAATTCCTCTGACTCCACCTTCAATTTGTGAGTAATTTCCCAGAACCTCCACTTGATGAACTGTCCAAGTCAACCATGCTCATGCTTTTACTATTTTTCTAGCTTTACTCCTGACTCCTAGGATTCTTCACCTTGACTCTTCAAGCTTACCTTCTCCTCAGCCATTTTCTTCTCCCTTTCTCACCTTTTCCATTTCATTTCCTGATTGTAATATAGAATACTTGAGGACAGTATCTTTCTGTTGCTTATATTTGAATAAGCTCTTAGCACAGTGGCTAAAGTGAGTGTATTATCTGTCTTTCTATGTTTAGCTTCCTTATGGTATATATCCATTATTAGGATTGACTGCTATGCATTCTTTAGTGATTCTTAATTTTTTTATAATTCCAAATTATTTTCAAATGCTATTTTTCAGAATATTAACTTGCCCCACTTACAACATACCAACTAATATTGACCATTTCTGTCATTTAGCATCTTTCCCAATTTGATAAATGAGGTGAAACCTTAGAGCTGCTTTAATGTACATTTTTCTTATTCAGACTTTGTGGAAGCTTTTTCCCAGTCTGTTTAATCTTGTACATTGATGGTAGGGACTATTTTTTTTTGGAAACATCATATATATATATGTGTGTGTGTGTGTGTGTGTGTGTGTGTGTAATATATATATATAATATATATACATATTACATATAAATATATATATATGTACATGTATACATATATACACATATATTATTTTAAAAACATAAAGTTCTTGAGAAGTGAACTTACTT
This sequence comes from Myrmecobius fasciatus, assembly GCA_023553655.1. Taxonomy (NCBI): domain Eukaryota; kingdom Metazoa; phylum Chordata; class Mammalia; order Dasyuromorphia; family Myrmecobiidae; genus Myrmecobius; species Myrmecobius fasciatus. The sequence goes on from JAJPUD010002363.1 coordinate 30,420, forward strand.
TAGAGCTCTCAGCATCTACAACTTTTTTTTTCCTGCACTTGAGTATGTGGCAAGCCATCAATTAATCAACAAGCATTTATTAAACACATATATATGCCAAGCATTGTGCTAAAAATTCAATTCAGAAAAATGTTAAAACATGATGCCTATCTTCAAGGAGTTCATGTTCTAATGGGGAGGTATGTAAACAATTGTACACAATTATATGCTATATAAATGCAACTTAATTAAAATACCATTCTCTGCTGGTGGTATGAGTATCTGGGTTCTTCTTGTTGTCCTTCCTTCTCAAAGAGGACCAAAATGACATTACTATGTTGGAATAAAAGTACAATGTGTCCAACAATGGCTGATCAGAAGAATATGAGCTTGATGTTCTCTACCACAGTTTGGGCACAAATAGTACATATGAATATTTGTGTGCATTCTCCAACTAATTTTACAGATAAGAAAACTGAGGCAGACAGGATTAAGTGACTTGCCTAGGGTCACAGAGTTAGAAAGCATCTAAGACCAGATTTGAATTCAGGAATATGAGTTTTCCTGATTCCAAGCCTGGCATTCTATCCACTGTATCACCTAGTTGCCTAAAATCTCTCTATATCTTAACTAATTTTTTCCTCTTTTATTCTATTCCTTGGGGAAGAGATGGCCTGTTTCCATGAAAATGGTAGCTGTTCTACTTGTATCTTCAATCAGTCCTTTTCTGTCTTAAATCCATTTGAACCTACATAAAATACTTTCATTTTCCCTGTTAAATTTTGGGTCCATAGATCCAATTTTTGAATTCTAACATTTGATATATTAGATTTATCTCCTATCTTTGTATAATCTACACATTTTATTAGATATATCTCCAATCTTTTTATTATCTACAAATTTAATAAAAATCCCATTTGTTCCTTCAGATCATTTGTATATAGATATGCACATATTTATATATAGGTGTGTGTATTGATTCATTATTCATATGATGAGCCAACACACTGTATATACATGTATATATATATATACATACATACATATATATATATATATATATATATATATATATGTCTGTCTATCTGCCTTTCTCTGGCAGGCTGTTGCAGGGTAGATAGGCAAGCTTTTTGACCCAGGGTACACCAAGGAAAAGTAAGTATGAGAGAGAGGAGTTGAGATAGACCAATGGTTAGTGCCTCTGATGTGCTTCCTTATCTCACCTCTTGATCTGATTGAGGCCATGTTAATTTTATTAATTTAAATGATCCTGATTTGGACTTCTCACCCCCAACAGAGATTGTGATTTTTCTCTTAAAGCATTTGCCTAAACATTAGTATGTTGTAGGATTTTGTTATGTGGAATATTACAGTTTGACCTAAGTCCTTAAACAGAAGGTCACCAGTTGACATACCACAATCCCCCAACAGAAGTCTATAATTCCTTTTCCTTACCTCCCTCATTTCCACCTTAGCAAGCATCTTCTCTTGGATCTACCTTTCCATAGGTAAATTCTTTATAGTCTCTATTTTGAGAATGATTTATCATATTTCCTTTCTCGCTAGCTTCTATTCTCTCTTGACTATCTCTCCTCCTTCTAGACTGCTGCTTTACCATCCTGAGAACTACAAGTATTTCCCTTTTTCCCCTTAGTTACTGCTCACTCCCTCCTCAGGAGGAGAACATTTTGGAGAACATTGTAACTGCCTCAATTTTAGCCTTACCTTTCTGAATTACACCACCTTCACTTTCTAATTTTCTGCTTATAGATAGCCCCCCCCCATCACAACAGTCTTTCCTGATTTAAAATTCAATTCCTTTAGGGTAGGGACTAATTTCCCTGATGGTAATTGTATCTCCAATGCTGAGTACATCATAAGTGCTTAATAAATGCTTTATCTGCCTTCTCTCCTGAGACTGATCTACAGGTACTGTTGGCTTGGACCTCTAAGAACTGGCTCCTTTGCCACACTGGAGCTTCCCTTTATGTGTGAAATCACATGTCTGAACCAAATATGATATAAATCACAGTTACATAGAGTTTTAATGTTCACAAAGTGATTTGCAGGCATTTTATCATTTGGTTTTTCGAGACAATCCTCAGACATAGATATTCCAAGTATTATAATCCTCCTTTTAAAGAGGAAGGAATCAAAACTCAAAGAGGTTGAGTATTGAAAATGGTCACCTTGTTGGGAAATATAAGCAGTGACATTCTAGCCACTTTTCTCTTTATTCAAAGTCCAGCACTCATTCCTATAGCCTTGAAATTCTGCCTTTTCTACCAGAGGGAACAAGATTCATAATGCAAAATTATTTGACTTATAAATCATTCCATTAAAGCCTTCCCATATAAGGAAAGGGAAAATAATCAAAATGAGGTTTGAAGATTATGTTGGGATTTCATTTAATCATCTTTATTTCTTATATGCTACCCTTTCCTACCCTGCAATGATGCATTGTTTTGATGAAAATTACAGGGAGAAATGCAGGGAAGCCATGATCCTACACTATTGTTTTTTGCTTATCCTCTTGTCTTATAAAATTCTATCTGTTCCCATGAAGAAGAATTCAAACAGACTGGCTGGAAGTTTACTGCTCTTGTTGACAAATGGTGCTTTAGACTCATCATTTCAACTTTGGTGTGGTGGATGGAAATGCAGTAAATCAAATATTTATATGCTGTTCACTTTTGACAATGCCTATTCAGGAGGGATAGAGAAAAAACACATATTTTATGAGAGGAAAGTCCTAGTCAGATAATTTACTGCAGTTTAGAGTTTACTACTGGTGTTAATGGCCATCCTCTGCTAGATGGGATATTGAGATAGCATTGGGCAGGTGACTTGAAGAGAAGGATTTATGAAATCAGTCACAAAGAGATATAACAGAGGTTACACCTAGACATATAAGTCAGAAAAGAGTATAGATGGAAATGATGCTATATAGAAGATATATCAAGGTCAAACAACTAATATTGTAGGACTGAATGAATCAAGTCACCAGATTCATAACTGTCACAAATCCTCCAAAAGCCTAAAGAAGTGATAGAGAATAAGAAAATGCTCACAAATTATTTTTATTGTTTAGTACTGATGTTAATAAATATATTTATTTAAGCCTATTTTTTTGGTAGAAGTCATTATTGTCTTTTTGCTGGATGTGTGATTTTTACCAGCATAGAGTTTTCTGTGTGGATATTTTTTTGTGGATGCAGATTACATATTAGCAACTTTCTTATGCTTTGAAACACTGAGAGGTTGAATGACTTGCCTAAAGTCTAATATACAGAAGGTATCATAGGCAGGATTTGATATTAATTCTTCTTGACTGCCTTATCCACTCTGCAAAGTTTCTAAAATTACTCTTATGACCTATACAGATTTTTTTTTATTGGAAAGGCTATCAAATGGAAAGAGATTAACAAAAAAGAACCCTTGAAAATCACTTAGGTCCCTGTGTATTTAGGAAGTACTTACAAGGAGTTTGGGAAATCGCAGAATTATTAAATATTTCTCCTGCCCTCTAGAAGTTTATGATCTAATTGAAAGTATTATATAATTAATTGACACTACACTGAATAGTTACAAGAGGAGAGATATTCTGGGAGTTTGAATAATGATTGCTATTAGTAGCCCAGAAAATTAGAATGGGAATACACAGTCCATTGCAAATTATTTTAGAAGTCTAAAGCTTTCTAAATAAGTTTACTATTTATATTATTAGGAAATGAAGTTAAAGCATTGATTTACAATATTATTGGGACTCATAACATAATTGTTTTTGTTTTGATAGGACTGATGATTTCATCATTATAGGTAGCTTGGTGAGTTCCTTCCTCTAACAATATACAATTTCTAGTCCCAGAAAGTTGCAGAGCATTGGTGTCAAACTCAGAGAAATGGATTCCTGTGCTAACAAACTGCTTTAAAAAACACAAATTCACATTATTGACATTGATTATATTTTTATTTTGTAAAATATTTTCCAGTTACATTTTAATCTGGTTTGAACTATACTTGGAGTTTTGGACCTCTGCCTTGGAAGACTGAGTTTTTATGTAACTTTTCCAGGGTCCTATAGTCAGTGTATGTCGCAGGTGGTACTTGAATCCTTGTTTTCATTATTCCAAGATGCAGTGATTATTACTCTAGATTTCTCTCCATTATACCATGCTGTCTTTCATCATGAAACAGTATGGTAGAATAATATATCAGAGCTATATGGCACTAAAGTTTCCAAATCTCTGTCTCTCTCTCCCCTTTCCTCTCCTCTTTTCTCTCCTCTGCTCTCCTTTTTCCCCTCCTCTCCTCTCCTTTTTTCTCCTCTTCCCCTCTCTCTTTCTCTCTCTATCTCTCTGTATTATCTACAAACACATACATATGCCTTCAATGAATTTTTATTAAGAGCTCCCACCACTTTTTTTTAAACTTCAAAATAAACCATTCATGTAAGTTTTATTAGACCTGTTTTCAAAAAAGGAAACTGATCAGAAAAATGGAGTGATTTCCTAAAATCACACATAGAGTATGTATGGTATTTGAATTCATGCCTTTCTGGCTCAATGTCCTGCATTACATCAACAAAATCAATAGTTATAAAAGGGAAATTCAGGAATTATTCTGACAGTTTGGGAAATGGTTGATTTCAGTAGTAGAATTATTCCTACTCTGCTTCTTATTTGGAGAAAGATTACTAGACCTGGTAGGAAGAGAGTCTTTTATTCATAAATTGTCTCTCGCACTTATTAGTTATGTGACCATGAACAAGACCCTTACTCTCTCTGAAGCTCAATTAAAATGAAGATAATAGGAGTAGCAATTCCTGTCTTCTAGATTTGTTTTAAGGCAAAATCAGTTGTTATGAGCAAAGTTCTTTGCAAATCTTAAGTCTAGTTCATCATCTGTACTTCTACTGTTCCATGGGCTTTATCCTATATCATAACTTTGTTCTCATCATCCAAAATTATAATAGACCCTTTTAAGTTGTAGTAACCCAAACTTCCATTTTCCTTATATATATATGTATATGTATACATATATATATGTATATATATATACACTATATGATGTTGTTCAATTAATCTTTTTACTGTTTCTTACTGCTTCAACATATTTCTAAAATTCTATTTTCTAAAAATATGATGCTAATTCTAAAAAAAATTGTCCTTTCCATCTCTTCTTTGGCATTATAAATGAGTGAAGTTCTCACTAGGTAGCTGAGAAACTGACTTAAATTAGCTCTTGCTTAACATGCCTATAGTTGGGATTTGTGTTGACCCTGTAAGCCATAAATGTCTCAAATATTAAAGAAAACTTGGAGTGGGTAGAGAAAAACTAATAGATTTAGAGTTTAAAGGTTGTCTATAATAATATAATTATGCAAAAATGGAAACTGAGGCCTAAACAGATTAGATGTACAAGATGATTAATAACTGGCAGGTATAGGTCTCAAAAATATGTTCAATTCAGTGCTCTTTACCAGTACAGAGTAATTGGGAAGTTCTTTCAAAACCCAAGAATAATTAACTTCTAAATAGAATATATTTAAGTAATGAACTTGTTTGAGTGTTGTATTAGAAAAAATTAAAATTCAGTATGTACACTGACTGACTAGAAGTACTAAAGTATGCATAGTAATGAAAGGTCTTATGATAGATGGGATAAAAAAACATTTCTTGGACTTTTAATTCCTTCTCATTTAACATAGGTGTAATGACATTTATGAAGCTAGCATATAAAAGTGAGTGAAAATAGTACCATGTAACTTTTATTTCATGAGTTGTACCTTTCCTAAATCTGAATCATCTCCTAGTAATATATTCAATTTTGGGGTGCAGTGTTTTAAATCTTCTAAGACATTAATGAATCTTTTATATTTTTAAGACATAAAATGATGTATTCCTCCAGGACTAAAAGATATGTCAGTATATATTTTGTTAAAGCAAATGAAGTGTACATTAATTGATTTGTTAACATACTGTCCTGAACATACAACTTGTTGAATTAAAGCTTTGAATGTTAGGTTAAGTGTTCACATTAGGAAGTAATTAGACATTGATTAGGGCAGGCACTCACTTTGTGAAAAGTCAAAAGGTAAACTATGTATTCTCTTTTTAAAACAGTTTATTATGAATATGATGATTTTTAATTTTACTTAATGGGAGTAGGATTTTTATAGAAAGCCAATTTGTAAAATTACAGAGTATCCCAAAAGACTTCGGACAAGTTTTTTCTTTAATAGTTTTAAGCTGTTCTAAAAGTTTTGAGACACCTTACGTTATTAATCCTCTAATATTATATTGTATTGAAATATTGTTAGTTGGAGAATCTTGACAATAGAAACATATCTCCTCCCAGACATTTGTTGCATTACAGTATGAAAGATGAAAATGTTTTCAGGTCCTGCTTTGTGCAACAATGTTGAAAGGTAGTCTGCATCCTGAGAGATGAGAAAATCTCCTTAGGAAGAAGTAACAACCAATAGAACACAGTTTGTGGCAGGTCATTTTTTTATTTGCATGAACTTCTAACCCAATGAATAAGTTAAGCACAGATAATGTCTGTTCTACAGCTTTTCTTTGATTAGCGAAATAAAGGAGGAAAGAATTATTAAGGGACATTGTTTCTGCATTGACCTCTGGTAATGCTCCTTTCAGAATATGAAAAATGGCACTATCAGAACCTGGAAAGGAGAGGTAGAACAATGCACTCATCAATATCATTAGGGGAGATGTCGTCACTGATTGCTTTCCCTTGTTTCTGGCAGCATTAAACTCATAGATAATAGGTATTTGTTGGCTTTAATCTATACTAGGCATTAGCAAGCGATATGAAAGAAAATGTCAACCATTATTTGTCTTTCCAGATGTGGCACAAGAACTTTTTTAATTAATTGAGAATATATGCAGGGAGACACTGCTTCTATGTTAAGAAAAAAAAAGTGGTAGGGTATTGGGAAAAGAGTATGGAACTAGGGGCAGCTAGGTGATGCAGTGGATAGAGAACCAGCCCTGAAATCAGGAAGACCTGAGTTCAAATCTGGTCTCTGACACTTAACATTCCCTAGCTGTGTGACCTTGGGCAAGTCACTTAACCTCAATTGCCTCAGCAAAAAAGCAAAAAAAAAAAAATAAGAGTATGGAACTAGGAATAAGAAGATGTGTTGGAATCCCAGTTCTTCCATAGGATGGTGGTGATGGGATTAGTAGTAGTAGTAGTAGTAGTAGTAGTAGTAGCAGCAGCAGTAATATTAGTTTTTTAATTTAATTTTTATGAGTTCATTGTCTATGTTTTCTTTTAGCATAATGTAGTTTCCTTGTTTGTTGCTATTTTATTTTTTAAAATTTATTTTTATATTAAAATAAAACAAAATAAAAGCATAATATTGTCATATACTCAGCAAAATGGCAGGGAGGATTCAAAATATAACAATGGATGTCCAATTCAAGAAAGGATATATAATAGTAAAAGAAATTGTATTCACAAGTGTCCATCTTTTCTTTACTTCTTTGTAGGTTGTTGTTTTGTTCTCTGCTCTGCACTTTTTTAACTTTGTTCTTTCATTCCCCCATTTCATCTCCCCCTTTTTGCCTCCCCCAAGGGGCAATAGTTAAGCCCAGCTGTATTTAATAGACACAATTACACATATACACCCACACAAATACCCTCCCCCCCACACATATGTACATATGCACTTATACTCATCCACAGCCCATACACAGATACATATATATACACATACATGTATACATATCTATACATATTGCATGTATATATATATATACATATCAAGCACACACACATACATGCATTTACCTATATGTAAACATGCATCTAAAATAACATTAGTATGGTTCACCTATGATGTAAATTTCTCTCTTAGTTGAATTTTCAAGCTGCATTCCATCTCCAAAGATCTGATAAGTAAATTAGCTCTAGTTCTCCTAATTTATTTATGTTATTATCCTTTATGCCCAAATCTTGTATCCATTTTGACCTTATTTTGGTATGGGATGTGAGTTGTACATATGTGCGGAGTTTCTGACAGTATTTTTCAATTTTCCCAGCCATTTTTGTCAAATAGTGAGTTATTATTTCAGAAGCTGGAGTTTGGGAGTTTGTCAAATGCTAGATTGCTATAGGCTTTGCTTGTTATGTCATGTGTATTTGATTTATTCCATGGATTCACCACTCTAATTCTTAGCCAGTACCAAATGGTTTTGTTAACTGCTGCTTTATATAATTAGTTTTAGATTTTGGACTCCTAAGCTATCATCCTTTGCATTTTTCATTAATTCCCTTGATATTCTTGACCTTTTGTTCTTCCAGATGAATTTTGTTATTATTTTTTCTAGTGTTAATACAATAATGTTTTGACAATTTGATTAGTGTGGCATTGAACAAGAAGACCAATTTAGGTAGAATTGTCATTTTTATTATATTAGCTTGACCTACTCATGAGCTCTTGATATTTTTCCAGTTGATTAGATCTGACTTTATTTGTATGGAAATTATTTTGTAATTGTGTTTATATAATTCCTGACTTTGCTTTGACAGGTAAGCTGCCAACTATTTTATATTATCTACAGTTATTTTATTTTTGTTTGTTTGTTTTGCTTTTTGCTGAGGCAATTGGGGTTCAGTCACTTGCCCAGGGTCACAGAGCTAGAAAGTATTAAGTATCTGAGACCAGATTTGAACTCAGGTCCTCCTGACTTAAGGGCTGGTTCTCTATCCATTACACCAACTAGCTGCACTCTACAATTATTTTAAATGGGATATTTCATTGCATCTCTTGCTGCTGCACTTTGTTAGTAATGTATAAAAATGCTCATGATCTTTGTTGATATATTTGTATCCTGCAACTCTGCTAAAGTTGTTAATTGTTTCTAGTACTTTTTAAGTTGATTCTCTAGGATTCTCTAAGTATACCATCATGTCTTCTGCAAAGAGTGAAAATTTGGTTTCCTCATTACCTACTCTAATTACTTTCATCACTTTTTCTTCTCTTAATTTCTAATTCAAAATTGAATGATGAAAAAGGGCAACCTTGTTTCACTCCTGATCTTATTTGGAATGGTTCTTACTGATGGTTTTAAATAGATGCTACTGATCATTTTAAGGAAAACTACATTTATATGTATATTCTCTAGTGTTTTTTTTAATAAAGCTTTTTATTTGCAAAACATATGAGTGACCTTTCAACATTGACCTTTGCAAAAAAACTTTTTTT
>JAJPUD010002363.1:50003-88871 GCA_023553655.1 Myrmecobius fasciatus
GTTTTTGTTCAACTGATTCTTGAAGTCTTGATGAGTCATTAATTTCCAATTGTTCGATTCTAATTTTTAATGTCTTATTTTCTTCAGTTACTGTTTTTAGTTCCTTTTGCAATTGACCAATTACATTTTTTGTTCACTGCATTCTTTTCCCATTTTTTTCTATTTTATTTTGCAGTGATCTCATTTCATTTCCCCATGTTTCTTCTAACTCTCTTTTAAGATTTTTTATGCAATCTTCAAAGAAAGCCTTGTGACATGGAGACCAATTTATGTCTGTCTTTGGGGCTTTTTCTGGAGTTGCTTTACCTTTAGGGGCCTCAGGATTTGAGGTCTGTTCTTCCCTCTCTCCATAAAAGTTGTCTATGGTGAGAGCTCTTTTTGGTTTTTTATTCATTTTTTTTAAAGGTGTGAGGTCTGTTTAGGGCAAAGGTGGGACAGCTGCTTTAGTTTGCCCTGGGGCAGTTCTGCTGATTGAGTTATTTCAGGAACTGGGCAGTTCTGCTGATTGAATTATGTCAGGGGCTGGGCAGCTCCACTGATTGAATTATTTCTGGTACTGATCAGTCCTGTTGTTTGAGTGATTGCTTTAAGGTGCTGTGTAATGGCAGCTAGGTCCGATGCTCATCAGGGGTTCAGTGGTTCACAATCTATCCCCCTCAAAAGGCAGACCCTCCAAACCACCTGCCCACAATCAGGACAAATTGTTCCAAGAGGCCCGCAGAAGACTCCCAGGTGTGTGAAAAGCACAACGCTCCCACTCCTGTTCCAGCTCCCTACTCCAGCTCCCTGCCCCGGTCTTCCTGCGCTGCAGTCTGGGTTCAGTAGGCCACCCCCTGCCCCATTAAAACAGACCTGTTTTGAGGTTCTTCCAGAGTATCTTCTTCTAGAATCGTGTTGTTCTCCAGATATTGTGGATTTTTTTTGCTTCAGAATCAGTCTAGAGGCTTCATATGTTGTTGGTTTGAGGGGAGGTTAGAGGCTAGGTTACAGAGAATCCTGTCTGATCTCCGCCACCATGGCTCCCTTCTCTAGTGTTTTTAATAGGAACTGGTGTTATATTTTGTCAAATGCTTTTTTGCATCTATTGAGATAATCATATTTTTTAATTTGGTTATTGATCTAGTCAATTGTGCTAACAGTTTCCTAATATTGAATCAGCCCTGCATTCCTGATCTAAATCCTACTTGGTCATGGTGTATTATTCTGGTGATAACTCTCTGTTACCTGTTTGTTCATGTTTTATTTAAGATTTTTGCCTCAATATTCATTAAAGAAGTTGGTCTATAATTTTCTTTTTCTGTTTTGACCCTACCTGGATTAGGTATTAGCATCATATTTGAGTCATAAAAGGAATTTGGTAGGACTCCTTCTCTCCCTAGTTTTCCAAATAGTTTGCATAGTATTGGAATTTAATGTTCTTTAAATGTTTGGTAGAATTCATATGTAATTCCATCAGGCCCTGGAGACTTTTTTCTTAGGAAGTTGATTAATAGCTTGTTCAATTTCTTTTTCTGGGACTACTTAAGTAATTTATTTCCTTTTTGGTTAATCTGGGTAATCTATATTTTTCTAAATATTTCTCCATTTTGTTTATAGGCTTTGCTTGTTATATCATGTGTATTTGATTTATTCCATTGATTCACCACTCTAATTCTTAGATTTATTGCCATCTAGTTGGGCAAAATAACTCTTCATTATTGCTTTAATTTCCTCTTCATTGATGAAAAGTTCTCCCTTTTCATTTTTGATACTTGTTAACAATTGGATTTTCTTCTTTTATTTTGTAATCAAATTAATTTAATTTTTTTTTCTTTTTTATGGTTTTTTTCATAAAACTGACACTTACTTTTACTTATTAATTCAATAATATTCTTATTTTCAATTTTATTAATCTTTTTTATTTTTGGAATTTCACATTTGGTATTTAATTGGGATTTTTCTTTGTTTTTTTTTCCTAGCTTTTTTACTTGTGAATCCAATTCATTAATCTTCCCTTCTTCTATTTTAAGCATCTAGAGCTGTAAAACTTCCCCTAAGAACTGCTTTGGCTGCATCTCATAAATTTTGATATGTTGTCTCATTATTGTCATTTTCTTGGATAAAATTATTGATTGTGTCTTTGATTTGTTGTTTTACCCACTCATTCTTTAGGATGAGATTGTTTAGTTTCCAATTAATTTTTGTCTATTTTTCCCTGGTCTTTTCTTGCATATAATTTTTAATGCATCATGATCTGAAAAAATGCATTTACTTTTTCTGCCTTTCTGCATTTGATTTTGAGGTTTTTATGTCTTAATACATGGTCAGTTTTTGTATAGGTTCCAAGTACTGTTGTGAAAAAAGTATATTCCTTTCTGTCTCCATTCAATTTTCTCCAAAGGTCTACCATAGTTAACTTTTCTAGAATTATATTCACTCCCTTAACTTTTTTCTTATTTATTTTGTGGTTTGATTTATCTATTTCTGAGTGAGAGAGCAAGGTTGAGATCCCCCACTAGTATAGTTTTGCTGTCTATTTCTTCTTGCAACTCTCTTAACTTGTCTTCTAGGAATTTGGATGCCATACTACTTGGTGTATATGTTTAGTACTGATATTGCTTCATTATCTATGGTATCCTTTGGCAAGATGTAATTTCCTTCCTTGTCTCTTTCAATTAAATCTATTTTTGCTTTTCCTTCATCTGAGATCAGGATTGCTACCCCTGTTTTTTTTTTTTTTTTTTACTTCAGCTGAAGCACAATTGTTTCTGCTCCAGCCTTTTATCTCTCCTCTGTATGTATCACTCTTCTTCAAATGTGTTTCTTATAAACTATATATTTTAGACTTTTGGCTTTCAATCCTATCTGCTATCTGCTTACATTTTATGAGACAGTTCATCTCATTCTCATTCACAGTTCAAATTACTAACTCTATTTACTGCTATCTTACTTTTCCCAAGTTATAATTTTCTTTTTCCTTTCCCCTTTTCCCTCCTCCCCTGTAATTTGCTTCTGATTACTTCTTCTCTCAAACAGCCCTCCTCTTTTGAAACCCTCCCGTCTTTCTTATACCCCTTCTACTTCTGTTTTCCCTCCTATTAATTAGCCTTCCTCTTTCCTTTCTTCTTTCCTTTGCCATTTCCCTATGGGATGAGACAGGTGAAGCTAAATATGTCTGATCTTATTTCTTTGAACCAAATCTGATGAGAATAGGATTCACACAATTGTAATAGGTCTTTTTTTTTGCCTCTCCATGAGATGTAATTTACCCATTTAACTTCATCTTCCACTTTTTTCCAGTAGAATCCCCATTTCTTCCTCTAATTTCTTTTTTCATATCATCAAAATATAATCACATCATACCTATGACCTTTAAGCATACCCAGAAGAGAGTTGCAGATCTCAAGAGTTAAACATATCATCTTCCCATGTAGAGATATAAGCTTTTAACCTTTTAAAAGAAAATTACTTTTCTTTCCTTTTTACCTTTTTTAAGCTTCTCTTGCTTACTGTATTTGAAGATCAAAATTTCTGTTCAGCTCTTGTCTTTTCATCAGAAATGAATGAAATTCACCTTTTTCATTGAATTTTCATCTTTTCCCTTGAAAGATAATGCTTAATTTTGCTGGGTAGTTGATTTTAGGCTTTTGGAATATCAGATTCCATGCCCTTTGATGCTTTGAAATGGAAGCTGCTAGGTCCTGGATAGTCCTGATTGTGGCTTCTTGCTATTTGAATTATTTCTTTCTGGCTGCTTGCAATACTTTCTCCTTGATCTGATAATTCTGAAATTTAGCTACGATGTTCCTTGGAGTTTTCTTTTTAGAGTTTCTTTCAGGAAGTGATCAGTGAATTGTTTCAAAAACTATTTCATCCTCTGGTTCTAGGACCTCAGGGCAGTTTTTCTTGTTGATTTTCTGAAAAATGATGCCTAGGCTCTTTTTATCATCGTGGGTTTCAGGAAGTCCCATAATTCTTGGGTTGTCTCTCATAGATGTATTTTCCAGGTAAGTTGTTTTTCCAACTTTTTAAAATTTTAATATTTATATTTATATTTTTATATTTTCTTCTATTTTTTCATTCTTTTTTGGTTTTGTTTGGCTGATTCTTGAAGCCTCTTTGATTCATTCATTTCCCTTTGTTTAATTTTAATTTCTAGTGAATTGTTTTCTTCATTTTTTGCATTTGTCCAATTGAACTTTTAAATTAAATATTTTGTTCATTGGATTTTTTCCCCATTTCACAAATTCTTTTTTTCAATAAATTGGTTTCTTTTTCAAATCTATTTTGTAAGGGGTTATTTGTTTTTTCATTTAATAAAATCTTTTTTAGAAGGAGTTATATGATTTTTCTATTTCACTAAATCTATTTTTAAGAAATTTTCTTCAGATAATTGCTGTGTTTACTTTTCCAAATTATCTTGTAAAATCCTCTTTTTCTTTACCTACTTTTTTCTAAGTCTTTTAAGCTCCAACAGTGTTTTGTAAGATGGGACCCAACTCATATTACCCTTTGGGGCTTCATCTGGAGATGATTTGCCTTTATGATCTTCAGGGTTTGAATTCTGCTCTTTTCTTTCTTTTTCTATCTATGGTCAGAGTTCTTTTTGGTTTTTTTGCAATTTTTTTTAAAGATCAAAGTCTGCTTTTAGGTAAAAAAAAAGATTGTTACAAGCTTCCACTAAGTGACAGTGGCTTTAGGCTGTCCTGGGCTGGTACAACAGTTTCTTCTTATGCTGGGTGGGTATGTTCTGGTACTGTGTTATTCTGGGGTTCAGAGGCTCACTGTTTGCCTTTTTGTATTTGCTTTGGATGTCTCACAGTTAATCTGAGATTTACTGGCTTTTAACCAGGAGAGTAGCCAACAAAGTTGTATCCTAGTCAAGAGCTTCCCAGTAGATTCCCTGGAACACTGGGCTACATTTCAACCACCTTTCCTCCCCCTTTCTTCCCCCCACTCCCCGCCCCCTCCCTGGAACTCTGACCTTTTTCTTTCTCCATAAAAGCTATCTGTGGTCAGAGTTCTCCACCATCTTGGCTCCATCCCCCTGTTGTTTTTCTTTTAATATGTTTCATATTCTGTTCTATTATTTCATTCTTTATATTCTGTTTTGTTATTCCTCAGTCTTTTTTAGCTTTACTGATGTTTCCTTCCAATTCTAATTGTGAAAGTTATTTTTCATCTTTAAGATTCTATATATCTTTTTCTATTTGGATAATTTTTTTCCAAAATCTTTTTCCTTTTTTTGTTTTTCCTCAATGTCTCATTTGATTTTTAAATTCTCTTTTGAGTTCTATAATTTCTCTTTAGGAAGGGAGCCATTTACCATTACTATTTGGGGTAGAAGAATCTCGTTTTACTTCAATGTACACCTCTGAAGATGAATCTTGGTCTTTTCTATTCCCACAGTAAGTTTCTGTAATTGGGTTCTTTCTTCTTTGCCAGTTCATTTTGTATAAATGAGAAATATTAGTGTAAGCATCTCTAATTGTCGGGTGGGGAAATGTTGTTTCTGCCTTCACTTAGCTCTCTCTTCTAACCTGGAAACCCAAAACTAAAGCTCCATTCTCCTGCAAGTGTTGTTCCTTATCATGATAATTAAATAGCCTGGATGTAGTGCATAACCTTGGAATCTTTGATGTTTTACCAAGCCCTAAACACTCTTCAGTGCCTGCTTCACAGCCTCCTTCAAGGTTATTGGAACAATTTATTCTTGTCCATCCATTTCAGAGGGAGAAGTTATCACATATTTGGGGTAGGTATCCCTATAACTCAACAGTGAGTTTAAAGCCTATTATCTACCTTGGCTTAAGGTATCTGCTGAGATTGTTTGGGTGTAACTACTGCATAAGTTACCGCATCTTGATTCCACAGGTGGGAATTGGGTGACAGGTGAACACCAAAGATGGGTGAGCAGCCCCCAAAAGGGCTTAGCAAGCTTTCTCCCCAGAGGTGCTAGTCCACCTTGAACACATTTTACATCTGATGCATTATACATATGTATACATGTTATACACACACACATACACATATATATATGTATATGTATATATATATATATATATATATAATTCATGCCGAATCTATATAAAACATGCACATTATATATAAAGCACAAACATTGGGTAAAACACAAACCATAGATAGGCATTCATATACACTCACATTAATGCCCACACATATGTGCACATATGAACCCTTTGATCTTGGAGAAGTGGGACCTCCTCAGAAAGTGGAGTCAGAAGATAACATCAAGTGATTTTGAGGGACAGGGTAAGGGATACTGAGAAACTTATGACAAATTGTCTCAATTTTTCAGTAAATTGTTATATGAGAAGATGAGGTGAGAGGATGGTATGGGAAGGAACGTTCTGTGAAAAGTGTGATAAAGATCAATTAGGAAAGAGTAAGTGAGAAGGAGGACTAAATTGAGGTTATATATTGTTAACTATGATCCTGAGGTTCAGTTAGCTGAGTTGTGTGTCTTCCTCCAGAATTACCTGACAGAATATGAATAGAGACAGAGTAAGGACATAATGCATTAATTCAGGATGGATGTTTAACATAGGATGAACTATGTACAACAGGAGAAGAAAGCAAGAATTTTGAGCATGTAATTTTGAGCTATCAGATTGAGATTAGGAGGGGAGAAAAAATAAAACCAGAGTAGGGGTAATAATGTGAGAAAGCATTTAGGGGAATGGTAACTGAATGTCATAGTGATATTGAAGAGTAAATTAGGAAAAATAGGGCACAAGGAGAAATAGAATGAATGGATTCCACAAAGGGAAAACAATTCCATCACTGATGTTTCTATTGGACATTGTGGCTGTTTAGCTCAGTTGGTTGAAGGAATCTGCTAAGGACAATAACTCACAGGTTTTAGACTTATACCTATCTGTACCTTGAAGCAACAACAATTAGGAAGTTAATGCAATTGTTCAGACAAGAAGTGATAAAAGACTGAATTAGAATCGTTACCATGTGATTGGAAAAAAAAAGAATAAAATTAAACTGACCAAATCCCTGGATGTGTTTCTTGGCTATAGTTTGTATCCCTTTATGATCAGCCATTTTTGTATGTTCATGTCTTAGATTCAAAGAAGGAGACAAAGAAGGGGTTGTTAACTGATTGTATAAACTCAACATTTCTCTTAGGGAACTTCCTGAACACAGAATGGTTGTACCAAGAATGGTACAATTATGTTGTCTTTATCCTTGAAGGGCAGGAAATTATCAGCACTGCAATAACTGATTTCCCAAACTTGAGGAAATAAATACCAGGTCTATTTATCCTCGAAGAATTTAATAAAGCTTTCCTCACACATGCTAGTAGGAGAGAAGAAAAGGCTTCAGAATTCAAAAGGAAATGGGGATTAACAGCTTCAGATTCTAATCTTGTAACCATCTCTGGATATTGTGATAAATGCCTGCCTGAATCTTGGTTGGGTAGATTTTGCTAGCAATTAGAGGCCAAAGTGATGAAGTTGAGACCTTGGCCCCTGCTGTGAAGACACAGGATTCTATGTCAGTGTTTTCACTGAGTACACACTATAGATTCTGGGACCTTAAGGGATTGTTCTTTCCTTAAATATTTCATGATCCTTGTTTGCTAGTAAGTCTTATTTAATTTTGTAAATAATAATTTGTAAAATGACAAAGCCATGATGCATTTTCTTTTATTTCAAATCTATTAAAAAAAGATTTGATAGAAAATTAAAGAACTGTTTATACAGCTCTAAAAGCTGATATCATTTTAGAGCAATCTTCTGGGTATTGACTAAATTAGCATCCTGAATATGAGCAAAATTGATCTCTGAATTTAAACAAAACAGAACACTGATTTCAAGTCCAACCAGACAATAAGTGATTTAAGATTGTTGCTCTTTTGATAATGAAAGTCATTTCTTTTTTGAGATTTTTCTTTTCTTCTTCTTACAATTGCACTTGTTAAGCAAAAGAGAAGTTATTTTGTTTTCTATACAGCATAAGTTAGATGATAACTCCTAGTCAGTGCATAATTACTGACATGGGATTGTTGTGAAATAACATTTGATCTATTTTATTGAATCAAATTGTCTTTTAATCTGTGGGAAAGAAGGAAAATTGTCATTGCTTACTTATACCAGCTAAATCAAAGTGGTCATGGTACATGTTTTAGATGTATTCTGTGCCTCTTTTTTTTTCTGAAGAGCTCTGAATACTTAATGCCAGTAGCCACACGGAAAAGAGGTCTCACAAACAGGATCTGGAAATAGGAGAACTTGGAAACAATGATTTAGAGATCCTTAAATATTCCCTCATCAATTACCTCTTTAAAAAAAAACCAAAAAAACCCAAACTTTTATTAGTTTTCAGTACAAATACAGTGCATAAATACCTTATCACTTGTCTATGTTAAATATACAAGTGAAATATAGGACTTCAAATTTAAAAAAATTCATATCATTTATTTTTTATATTTATTTTTCTTTTTTGACAATAGGTTTTGATTTTCAAAATAGATGCAAAAATAGTTTTCAACATCACACATGCAAAACTTTGTGTTCCAAATTTTTCTGCCTCTTTCCTCTTCCTCTCCTAGGCAGTAAACAATCCAATACATGTTAAACATGTATTCTTATCTATATCTATATCTACACATAGATATAGATATAGATATATTCATTTATCATACTGCACAAGAAAAATCATATCAAAAAGAAATGAGAAATAAAAATATCAAGCAAACAACAAAAAAGGTGAAAATACTAGGTTGTGATGTCATATCATTTATTCAGAGAAATTTAGTGTTCTATGTATGTAAAGTTTTTGGATGTTGAAGTTCACCATGTACAGTACCAGTTTTTAAACTGTAACCACTTGAAGTAGACATTTTTCTTTAGTCATCACACATTTCAATTCTTAAAACAGAATATGCTTACTTTTTCTTTTACTTAGGGCAACCATGATGCACAACATTTGTTATTGTTTTGTATTCTGACTAGAGGGAAAGAATATCAGTATAATCACTGAGATAAACAGGATTATTTACTTTTACATTAAATGGTAGTTTTTTTTTGTTTGTTTGTTTTGTTTTGTTTTTTTTTTCACTGAGATTTTTGTGTGCCCATAAGATGATGTTGGGTAACTACCAATAGGAACTTCTCACTGACTCCTCTGCTCATTTTCTTCCTTAGGAGTCATTACTGGGGTAGGTTCTTAAGCTGTTGAAGCTGGTCTTGGACTATCACTTGTAGGTATTTGGGTGGGAGTCATGGCAAGGATAGGTTTTCAGGCTTGAGCTACAGATGCTGCTATAGATGATCTAATTGTAGAAGTGGTAGCAGCATTTGATGGTTGAGTTTTAGCTGGTGTTGGTGAAGAAACGGCTGCAGCTTTGGGTTTTGTCACCATAAACACTACAAAATTCTCAACAATTTTGTATTCTTCGAGGTCAGGATTTTGCCTGCATGAATTAGCTTTTGGTCTGTTACTGGAAAGGCCTCCTTTTTTCAGATTCAATCTTTTCTTTCAATGCTTCTCCTCAGAGACAATGAATTTTGGAAGTCTCTGGCTGGAGGGCCTTTAGAGTGTTCTCATGGTGTCCTTTCCCCTTCCCCCCCTCCAGATGCCAGGGCTGTTATATTTGAATTAGTCATTTGGCCTTCCCACTGGGAGGGAAGTCAAGGTAACTAGTAAGATTAGTGTTATTCAGTGTAGGATGGCTTCTTCTTCAGAACTGGGCTGCTATAGCTCCAGTATTGCTTTCTCCCCCAGGCACTGGGACCAGCTGGAAGTCTCTTGTCCTAGAGACAGTTTCCAAAATCAATAATTACATTGCATTTAAATATTATTTAAAGACCCTAGATAGAACTTAATTGAGCTGTATATCCAGTGCTACTAAATATTAATTGCTCATATCTGAACAAACTAGAAAAGCCTGCAAGAAAGGAGAGGATGAGATGAATAAGTGGGAAATAACATGAAAGAATACACAGGCCCATTCAACAATATAATAAAAGCCCCCAATATAACAAAAAACCTGAATAGCAGTAGTATCAGGAGAAACAATAAAGGATTATGATGGTCCTTCCTGAGATTCTTTACTTGGAACCTTTTCTTCAATACATATATGGAAAATTAGGGCATTCTTCCAGAATAAAATTTCAGGTTTAGCTACTTTAGTCATCTTTCTGGATTAATTTGGCATACAAGTAAACGTTAAATTTGAATTAATCCCTCTTCTGCTCTGTGACCCTTGTCAGAAATGGCTCTCAATGGCTCCCAATGTACTTCACTCATTTCCTCCTCTAGTCACTTGATATACACATTTTTTTCCCATTACTTAGCTGCCCACACCCCTTAGAAACTTGCATCTTGGAACCCCTCCTTCCTGAGTGTGGATAGTTTTAATCCTGTAATCATAAATTATAATCAAATAAATTCTGCCATTGTTTCTGGATGGGGTGTCTTAATTTTTTATATGTTAGTCTCACTCAGCATGCAGGTATTTTTCTAAACAAAAGTACCCCTCCCTGGCCACCATCCTGCTTTGTATGTTGTATTCCCTATTAGAATATAAGTGGGCATGGAACTTTTTTTTTCTTTTTTTTTCTTTTCTTTTTTTTTTTTGCTGTTGGGCTTTTATTTCAGGTTTAGCTCAGTGTTTAGGAATAATCAAGTAGCTCAGTGGGGCTAAGCTCAGTGGACAGAGCACTGGTCTTGACCTCAGGAAAATTCACCTTCCTGATTTGAATTTTGCCTTAATCACTTATTAGCTATGGGACCCTGGGCAAGACAATTAGCACTTTTGGCCTCATTGAAAAAGCTTAAGAAGGAAATGGTAAACTACCCCGGTATCTTTACCAAGAAAATCCCAAGTGGGGTCTCAGCAAGTTGGGTATGACTGATATAATAATTCCTGAATGTTAGCATTTGACTTGTTTATTCATCCAATTGAAGGGAAAGTATAATGAATTTAAGGATTACTTAACTACATGATGGCATGTTAAAATGTATGAAAAATTCCTACACAGTATGGAAAAAAATAAGCCTAGAAGGAAACCAAGAAGAAAAAAAATGTAGTACTTAAAAGGAAATCAAATAAGTGGCAAGAGATAGAAAATTTCAAGAACATAGCAAAGAGAAGGGCTGGAGGGATCGGTAACGAATTAAGAAATTCTCATAAAGTCCTAGGGATTGTCTTTGACTTTCTTTGTCTCTCTAGTGCTTTAAGATAATGGCTTCCACAGTATAGACACTTAATAAATACTAATCTACTGACTGACTAACTGGATCTAAGGAATAAAGCATATATAAACTTTCTCAGAGTATATATAGATATAAGGTTTTTCAGTAAGTGTAACTTTTGAAGAAGAGGCAGCATCTTAAATCCATTTACCAAAAAAGAAAATCAAGATTTTTGCTTCTGTGAATAGCACAGAAATTATATAATTACATGCAATCTTTCTCCTCTTCCTCCTCCTCCTTCTACTGCTTTATTGTTTTGGTCTAGACCTGTTTTGTTGGTGTGGGGAACTCCCCTAAGACAGCTCTCTTTTCCAGTGTAGATAAGCAACTATTCTGCATCTTGTAGACTTAAAGTGTTAACTGAGGCCCTAAGAAGTCAAAGGACTTATTTCTAGTTATACAGCTAATTTGTGTTGGAGAAAATACTTTAAAACAGACCTTCTTGTCTTTAATGTTAGCTCTCTGTATCCTCTATACCATGTTGCTTCTCAATAATGATAATGGAAATAGTGATGGTAGTTGACATTTATAGAGAAAAATATTTTAAGTGCTGTAGATACATTTATTTTGATTCTCACAATTAACATTGTAAGGCAGATACTATATTTGTTTTCATCATAGAGAAGGAAACAAAGGCACAGAAATATTATATGACTTTTTCTTGTTTTGGTTAAATAGTCAAAGGTTATATCAGAACCCATGGTCTAGATCATGATCACTCTATATTACAATATGAGGACTTGCTGTCTTCCTGAAATGAATGTATAGAAAATCTGATTGATGGTTTGCCAAGATTTGTTCATTAATACCAATTGATGTTCAAGGAAATAATATTGCAATTAAAATTTTACAAAAGGCTTTCCAATTATTTTGAAATTCTGGTGACAAAACTGGAGGCATGTGGGCTTAGATTCATTTTTAAATTTTTTTTCTTTTTAAAAAATGGAAATTTGAGTCTTTCAAGTAGAAAGGAGAATATGTGTAAAACAGCTATCTAAGTAAATGGCACAGAACAACAAGGTGCTTAATATATTAGATTGATAGAGTTGGGAAGGTAGATAATACATCACAAGAAAACTAAGAAGAATGTTTTTGGTCTGAGACTTCCAATCTGATGAACAGGCTTTCAACCTGAAAATGAAGAAACAGAGAAAAATGCCCAGAAATAAAATTAAAAAGAATACAGTGGTGAAAGGGAAGGGGAAGCAAATGGAGGGTAGAAGAATTAAGAATGAGCATTAATAAAGTTAAGAAGGCAGGCCAAAGGGTTGTAACAGCAGCTCATTAGATTGTAAACTAATAGCATGGTTCTATTTTTGTTTTGCCATTCTATGTATCATTGATGCTTAGCATGGTACCTGGCACACAGTAGTCTCTTAATAAGAATTATTTGAATTATTATTACAAGTATCTTTCACAAAAAAAGCACTAGCAACACAACAAAAGCAGAGCTAGCACAGGTCAGTGTTTTTGAATGAATGAGTATACAAAGCATTTATCAGGTATTTATTATGTTCTTTTTCTTTTTCAAACTACTGAGGGACTGATACAAAAGAGGGACAGTCCTGCTTTAAGGAAATTCCAATCAAATTCAGGGGGAAAAATAAGACATATAGGGGAGTTGTGACCAGAAAAATAAATTGTATCACACTGAAGGAACCAACTCTATTGTTAGAAGGAAGAACAGAAGAGATGTTTGAGAACCATTGAGTGAAGATCTACTATTACTCTGGGACACATGATTATTTGGATGGCTAGTCAGCATTCTCTATCACCTCTATGTATAGCTCCCCTGTATTAGGCGAAAAATGAAAGAGAAAAGCATTTATACAGTGCCTACTATGTGCCAAGCAGTGCTAGTATTTTATTTTTAAACTAATAATATTTTATTTGATGTTCATAATAACCCTGTGAGGAAGGTATTATTGTTCTTGAGTGATTCAGGCATGTAGACATTGCTTGTTTCCCGTGTGGACCATATAATACCAGGTCCTTCTATTCTTTACTATCTCCCATAATTTGTTCAAGCTCATATTCATAGTTTCCATGTAATTGTCTATTTCATCCTTTGCCATTCTCTTCTTTTTTTTTACCTTCAATCTTTTCCCACATCAAGATTTTTACAATGAGTCACTTAACCCAATTGCCTGCCCCAACAAACCAAATCAAGTCAAACCAAACAAAAACAAAAACAAGTGAGTCTCAAACATATTTTCCAGCATCACAACTCAAAAGTCAATTCTGAAGAGTTCAGCTGTCTTTATAATCCAATTAGCATATCCATACATTATTACTGGAAAAAGCATAGACTTGGGTATATGAATCTTTTTCAGTAAGCTGGTATCTCTGCTTTTTTTTTTTAGTATGATATGCAAATTTCTCATAGCTTTACTTTCAAGAACAAGAGATGTTTTTATTTTATTTTATGAATTCAGTCACAATCTGTAGTGATTGTTAAGTCCAATAATAATAAAAAATTATACTTCTTCCATTTCTTCTCCCTCTATTACTACTTTCATTTTAGAGTTGAGTAAACTGAGGCAAAGACTTTAAGTGACTTGCTTAGGGTCAAACAGCTAATAAGTGTGTGAATTTGAATTCCAGTCTTCCTGATGCCATAGGATCAATCAGCTGTTTCTTTCCCCTCATACAACTTAAATATGATTGGTAAAATTTAGCTCCCATTCCTCTAATTTTAATCACTAGGATATTTAATCTTCTGCCATGACAATCTGGTTCATTTTAGTGGTCTCTCTCACTCTGTTGTGCTCCTTTGATTTTTTAGTTTCACTATGACCTCTAGAACTCCTGCTTATTGTTAGCAAAATCAAGCCTCAAGCCTAGATACCATCTCACATTTTTGTTGTCAGAATATGTTCAAGGAAATTTTGCTCTTTCCAGAAAATACCAAAACTCTATCTATTTCAGGTTTCTCTGTCATTCCTCCTTTCTCCATTCATTCTAGTCCCCAAAAAAGACTGGTCCAATTCCTCTACTTTTGTCAATGATCCCAATCTCTTCCTTTCTGTTTAGGAGTTTGTCATGTTGGTCATTACATGTAACTCTGCATCTAATTTTATTATCCTTAAAAATAGAAAAAAAAAACTTCAACTAGATCCTACAATTTTGATTCCTGTGTATCTCTCTTCCTTTCATAATCAAATTCCTTAAAAATGAACATCTGTGGTCTCCCCTTACTCACTACCCACCTATTTTCCAACCCTTTATAAATAGATTCCTGAACCCAACACTCCAACGAAATGATCTGTCTAAGGTTTCCTATAGTACATAAAATACAGTGCTGGGATTAAAGACCAGCAAAGTGAATTATTGTGGTTGAATGAATAATGGAAAAAAAGTATCATATAAATTGAAGTTTCTAAAATAATGTTACAAGATTATGTCCTGTTCAATGTTGTTAACAGTGGATTAGATATAGATATAGAAAGCATGTTGAACATTCTGTGGATGGCTCAAAGACTAGTTGACATATGGGATGACAGAGTCAATATCCAAAATATCTTGGTAGCCTGGAATAATGAGGCACACCTAATAATAGGTAAGTAAAAACTTTCCTCTTGAGATATGTAGTGAGACTGAAAGGAATACATGATCTGAACTCAGAAGTCTTCATATATCAAACATTTAAAAGGAAAGAAACCATGGCCAATTACTACACTTGTATGAGCCTATTTCCTTTTCTACAAAATGGATATTATCCTGTCTTAAGATTTGGCTAGGTGGATCAGTGGCTGGAGTGGTAGTCCAGAATGATTGGTTGTTGTCCTTCGTTCTCAAAGAAGAACAAAATGATACTGCTATGTTACAGTTAAGTTACAATGGTTGATCAACATGAGCTCAGAAAGCTCTACACAGATTTGGTACAAGTAATTCCTATGAACATTTGTGATGGATTCTCTAAACTGCACATCTTGTGTTTCTCTGAGTTAATTCACTTCTCCATTCATGGAGCACAGCATCTTCTCTGATGAGGGCACACCAAGCTGGGCAGTCCTATGCCAGTATCTTCCATGCCATTCAATCAATTTTAAAGTCCTAAAGAAAGATCTGGAGAGTGTCCTTGTATCACTTTCTCTGATATCTTGTGAGCACTTGACCTATGAGAGTTTTCCATAAAATAATCTTTTTGTCAAGTGTATGTTTGGCTTTTGAACAACATGGCAAGCCCAATGGGGCAGGCTGCTGTGTTACTCTGGGCAAATCATTTAACTTCTTACTGCTTCAGGTTTTCTTTTTCTCTGTAAAATGAGTTATGAGGATGAAATGAGTCAAAATTTGTAATATGTTTTACAACTTTAAACTTTATAAAAATGGGGTTATTATTATGTGGATGAGAAATGTGCTTTATAAAATTTAAATGTCATTGTCAAAATCAAGTATAAAATATGAAAGTATGGCTTGATTTAAGTTTCTATAAAAACTGTCTTGTTGGTTTGAACAAAGTGTTAGCTTGCCAAAACTCAATTTTTCCAAATTATCTAGAACAAGGGAGACATTGTCTTCTCTGCTGTACTTTTGCAATAGTTTGGGCTATCTCTGAAGCATTATGCCTGATATGAAGCACCATATTTTCATATAGAAATCAATGGAAAGAAATCATTGCTTTCTGATATAGAGTTATATAGTCCAAAGACATGGTTCAAGAATGTTTATCCTGGCCAAAAAAAGAAAGAAGAAAGAAGGAAAGAATGAAACAAAGGAAGAATGTAAGAGAGGAAGAAAGGAAGAATGAAAGAAAAAAAGGAAAGAAAGAAAGGAAGAAAGAAGGAAAGGAAAGAAATACTGAGCTCTTCAAGTATCCGAAGGACTTCTATATCTTAAAAACGGATTAAACTTATTCTGTATGACCTCAAAGAACAGAATTTGGATTGGTAAGTTTTACATTTTTTTACATTTCTTTTTTTAGATAAGCAAGATTTTTATAACAATTAAAGATGTCTAAAATGGACTTTGCTGTTTCATGAGATAGACAAGGTTTGGATAACCAAATAGAACATCGTATAATGGTTTCCTCTTTGAGATTCATGATTGGAATACAAGACTGATAAGTCCATTTCTACTTAAAGATTTCATGATTCTGTGAATGTATTGAACCTTGTTGGGCAAAGGAAAAATAAATATCTCTCTCTATCTGTCTCTATATCTCTCTCTCTCCATATGTCTCTGTCTCTCTGTCTCTCTGTCTCTGTATGTCTGTCTATGTATGTCTCAGGCTCTGTCTCTGTTTCTATATGTCTCTCTGTCTCTCTCCCTTTTTCTCCCCTTGGTATTCATGAAAAACTTGCTTATTCGTCTTTGCATTATAAGAAATGTGGTGTGTGTTCACAATTCCATTGCATCATATTGGGTTGTGGTGTTTCTATTACAAGCAGCACTAACAGCAATCGATAGTGAAGAAGATTGATATTGGGTGACAGAGCCTGTTAGCTTTAGATCACTGCTTTGGAATGAGTCTGACTTGATAATGACTGCCATCTCATAACTGCTCTGTTCTATTCCATAAGAAATAAGTAGATGTGGCCATTCCTAAGGGACAGGCTCCTACAAGAGGCACATATTAATAAATAGAAGTCAGTACAAGGGAGACACTGGATAGAATGGACTAGAAAACTGAACTCTGTGATTACCCTTAGAAGTGGTCCAATCTGTTCTATATTATATTTACTGTGCTATAGGGAAAAGTCTTGCATGCCTTTATCTGCTGATAGCACTACCACACAGGTTATGCTTTCTTTATTGAATAAATCCATCAAGAGATAAGGCTCTGGGCAAGAAATAGGAATCATGGGTTCTGTCATGTGTTTTTGTTTGCCATCCAAAAGAATGTACCACTCATTCTGTTTTCTCTATGGGAAGTTGATTCCTAAAAATTGGCATAATACTTCAGAATCAGTGAACCAGTTTAGATATTGTGAGCACTGACAAGACAAATAGGAGAAAGGCTCTATCTACTAAATAATATGACCATATGGAACTGCAAGTAGATAATTAATATATAGTTGTCAAGGCTGATTCAGAAATATGGGTTCCTGTTATCTTCCAAAGGAATTAAGCAGATTCAACTAGTTAAATAACTGGATTTTAATAGATTCCTTAATACTTTAGTATAAACTGAGGGGACGTCTACTGATCTCCTACAGATCACTGTTTGGCTTTATACTTGCTTACATTTTTTTTTCAAATTTTAAGATGAAACAAATTTAAAAGGGAAAGCTAAAATGTTGGATGGCATTCTCAGGATCACAATGAATTTACAGGAAGGTTTTATTTATTTATTTATTTATTTCCAGGAAGTTTTTTGACATAAATTAATGAAAAATAGAAATCAATAAGGAAAAATGCCAATTCATTTTCTTCTTGAATCAAAAGAAAATCTTTAAGAAGTATGGAATATGTGACTAAAAGTAGGGAACATGTGGCTAGATAGTAATTCATAAGGAAAAGAACAATGTTAATGGTTTGTGATAAAAAATATTAGTCAACAATATGATATGTCTACATAGCTAATGAAATGTTAGGCTGCATGAAAAGAGATATAGTGAGGATTAGGAAGGTAATAATATCACTGTACTCTGCCCTTGTTAAATCAACTCTTGAATATTGTGATTAGTTCTGGGCATCATATTTTTAAAAGAGCATTAATAAGCTGAAGAACATCTGGAGAGACAATAAGAATAGTTAAAGATCTCACATTCATGCCACACTGAAAGAACTAAAAATATTTATTAGCTCAGAGGAAAGACATAGGGGAGACATGATAGACATTTTCCCTATACAGATACATAAAATGGACTGTCTTGGGAAAGAGTGGGCTATCCCTACAAGATGACTTTAAGTAAAGACTCAGAGGCACCAAACTTGTGGCCCATGGGTAACAAGTAGTCCACTCACTCCTCTAATGTGTCATGAAACAGATTATGATACAATTAGGAAATATTTAACAAAAATGTAATAAATAAATAAAAAGACATGTTTCTAGTTGAGTTAGATATCATTGGACTAGATGACTCATTGGGAATGTTATTGAGAGAATTTTTCTTTAGTTATGGGGTAGGCTAGGCAGGCTCTGAAGTCCTGTCTAGCCTTGAGATTTTATGAACACATTATTCATTTTGCAAACACATCCATTTCCCCATGTTCTGAGATACTTGCAATTCATTCCTTTTGAAGTTACTTTTTATGCATATACTCACCTATGTGCATCTGGGTTCTTTCAGCAGAAAGTAATTGCCTTTAATTTTTTTTTTGACTATTTTGCTATTTTTCTGATTACAAATGAAAACAATTTTAAACATTCATTTAAAAAATGGGGCTCAAATTCTCTCCCTTCTTCTCCTCTTCTCTCATTGAGAAGCAATTTGAGCTGGCATATATCCAATCATGCAAAATTTATTTCTATATCTTTCATGTTGTGAAATAAAATCCAGACAAAACAAACCATGCAAAAATAAAATAAAAATTAGTATGTTTCAGTTTGCATTCAGATTCCATTAACTGTTTTTTCTGGGGGAGGATGGCATTTTTTCATCATGTGTCTTTCAGAATTATCTTCTACGAATATATTTCTTGGATCATTCACAGTTGATCATCATATAATATCATAGTTACTATGTATAACATTCTCTTGATACTGCTTACTTCACTTTTTTCATGTAAGTCTTTCCAGGTTTTTCTGAAAGCATTCTGATCATAATTTCTTATAGCACAGAGTACTCTATCACAATCATACACCACAACTTGTTAAGCCACAGAATGTAGTTTTTTAGAGGAAAAGCACATGCAAACTATTGTTTTTTCTCTCTTTCTTCTGGATACATAATATAGTATCTTGGACAAAGTAAGTAATTGACAATTGTTTTTCCTGGAGTGTCTGATTTAATTTCATTAGGCCAAGAAAATTTAATTATACACCTAAAATAATCTCTATCAAGTATCTTTACAAACACAAATTCCCTCTAAAACTGTATATATTGCTATTATAAAGGAAGATAAGAGTTTATTCTTTTAGGCTTATTGTCTAATTTAATTTTTATTTACTTATACATGGTATTTTTAGGTTGACATGCTTGTTGTGATTATGCTTTTAGTCTATTGCTTTTCAGGTTAAAGATAGAACAACATTCATCCATTAATTCATCTATTCATTCATTTATTTCATCCCTTCTGGCATAAATATATACTTCATCCTATCTTACTTATTATGTTAAGTTACCATTATTCAGAAAGGCTCCATGATTTCTGAATCCTTTCTAATTCAAGTTTTATGAATTTCTGATTCAATGTATGTTACTATCAAATTTATCATAATATTAGATGTTCAGGAAGGTCCAAGTAGCTTGATATGAAGGCCACAGTTGAGGTCTAAGTATTATTTTTAGAAGTTAGGAAGTTTGGAAAAAAAAGTTTAAAAATTCATTCTTTTTCATGCTTACGTGTGGTCATGTTGGTACCAAAACCAGCCTATCATTTATGTAAGGAATATTTAGTATGATCGGTCTGCACATAAATCTTAATCTTAAAAAACTGGTTTTACTAGGGATAAAACATTAAGGAGAAGGATAAGAACAACAAGAAATAAATGGAAGAAGAAAAGGAGTAGGAGAATGAGGATGACAAAGGAGGGAAAAAAGAGGAGTAAAAAAAAAAGGAGAAAAAAAGGTTTGGGTTCAGAAAATGCTATGACAGCTTCCTGAAGCATTTGAAAACTTTTGAGTCCATGCCTTTTTGTAATGAATTTTCACTATATCATAAATCTCCCCAATCACTGAACAGAAAAATACAAGATACAGTGGCACCCTGCCTCCCTTGATTTCAGAATCTATTTAGCTCTTTGGGAACAGAGGTCATTTTCACCCAATCTCTATTTACTTTCATTCCTTTCATCTGCCTCTGCCACTATCACAGGATGCCTTAAGTTGGCATCTTTTTCATTGTAATGGATGGACCTGGCTCCAACTAATAGTCTTTTCATTTAGCTTTGGTGTTGAAAAAAAAGGAAGTACTTTTGTGTTATTCAACAGCTAACAAAAGGAGGTTTGCTTAGTTAGGTTATAGCAAAGGTATTCCACAAAGATATTTTAATACTTGGATCAATTCAACCTCACTCTTTAATAAAAAGAAAGTCTATCTGGTCAGTAGGGTAGGGTATGGCAACTCATGTAGTCTTGGGGTATCTGCAAAATCTGAAAAGCCCTGGTTCTGCATTTATCCTTAGGCAATCAAGAAACCACAACAAAGTCCAGGGAAAAGTTGCTGAGTGTTCATGGAAAAACTAGTCTAGCCAATGTGACAGAAGGAAGAGAAAATCCTAGTGGCTATCACAGTCCCATTACAATCCTCTTTCCCTTTTTACTCTTGTTTGTCACAGACTCCTGAGAAAAAGAGTGGTTTTCTAGAGTTTGCTTACAATGAAAAAGATAATATCCAAATGCTGTGGGGTGGGGGTGAAAAGCTTCAGAGTATAGTACTGTAATTAGAAGTGCCCATTAAGACAAATAAAAGAAATAACCACTATGAAGTCCCGGAATGAATATAACCTTATAACACCAATCCAGTCTTTAATGGAAGTTTTCAAAGCCTAGATTTGCCTTGATGATCTTTCTTTGTAACACCAGGAGATAGTGGTAACTTAAACCCCAGGACACCATTGTGTCAATTTTATTATTCACATAACTGGATGCTAAGATATTGAATCATTATAAAGCCCTAACCTCTCTGCCACCCAATTAGTACAGAGTCAAACACATATCTAATTGCTTTCTAAGCTTTGGATATTTTATCTACATTGTGATATATTTGCTCAATTAACTAGATATTTACCCTCTCTCAATTTAAAGGAAGGAGGAAGTTGCAGAGAGATATATTGTAGTATTAAGGTTTGTGTTATCACTTTAGAAAAAAAAACTATCCCCCAAAAGAAACCCAAATACATCTCTGAAAGCAGATGAACACTAGCCTTCCACTGTAATAAAAGATGACTATCAGGAAGTATTGGGAATAGAAGTAGCAGAAACTGACTAATACACTTTCATTAGCATAGGGGATGCCAAAGTACAAAAGTAAAATAGAAGCTAGTACTTATTTCACCTAATAAAAAAAGGTTCATTTAAAAAAAAAGGTTGAAAGTGTTCATTACATCTCTGATCTACTTATTCCATTAAAGAAATTATTAAAGATTGCTCCAGGATGTGGCCAGAGTAATGAGGTACTTGGCTGAATGTCTTGTAAATGCCATTCATACAAATAACAGCTTCCAAGTAGCCATGTTAAATATTAAAACACCCAAAGAATCTTTTCCTGTACATTCATACTGCCACCTTTGGGGAAAAGGAGAATCTTCAGTTAGTGTTCTGTGGATGTATATGCCTAGAGATGGGAATGACAGTGAATGAAGCATAAATATATCATCCACTGTCCACGGCACTTCCTTTTTCAGCTTGGCTTTAATACTGCCTTTAAATTTGCAATAATAGGAATCTGTCTGCTCTTACAAAGTGGTATCAGTAGGGATCCATTCAGGTGTAGGCAATTTAAAGGAATCTAGAAGGTGGACCAGTTTGACAATAAATCAGATGTAAAAAACATGCACATGAACACCCGTAGGGAAATTGAATGCTATAAGTTGTAAGACTGTGCAGAATTAGATTTCCCTTTATTTGCTTTTAAGTTTTTTGGTATGTTCTCTAGAATAGCCATGAATGAAATCAGATCTGGCTTTGAATCCCGGGATTGATGTTTACTGACTATGTGATCTTGGCCAAGCCATTTTCCTATTCTTAGTCTCTATTTTTTATCTGTAAAATGAGGGAGTTGGAATAAATAATTTCTATTTTTCCTTTAAGTTCTAATTTCTTCTTTCTGGTGATATGGCTCTTTGCTCTATTTGATATTGGTATTGACCCCAGGTTCTGGTCAAAACAAGTTTCTGCTGCTTATTTTAAAAACTCATTATTCTATTTACCTAGCAACATAATATGACTGTTTTTGCATGATGCAGTGCTTCTTTCTCCTCTCTGAGTAAGAACTATCTTTCTTCTCTTTTCTTGTCAAGAATTGTCAATGAAGAGAACTACACTCTTAACATAAAGTCCTTTTTTTATGTGCCATGAAGATTGATTTTTTTAATGAAACTGCAAGTTCCAGTGGTTTTAACCAAGTTGAAAAGACTTTGAATAACCTATAAAAATGATGAACAAGGGGAAGTTAGGTGGCACAATGGTTACAGTACCAGTCCTGATGAATTCAGGAGTACCTGAGTTCAAATCTGGCCTCAGACACTTAACATTTCCTAGCTGTGTGACCCTGTGTAAGTTACTTAACCCCAATTGCCTTAGGGGAAAAATGATGAACAAGCTGACTTTAGAAAGGTCTGGAAAGGTTTAAATGAGATGATGCTGAGAAAAACAAGCAAAACATTATATAGTAACAGCAAGAATGTGCGATGATCACTTATAAAACACTTGGTTCTTCTCAGTGGTTTAAGCAGTCCCAATAAACTCTGGATAAAAAATGGCATCATCATTCAGAAAAAGAATGATAAAAATTGAATGTGAATCAACCCATATTATATTCATTTTTTTCTGTTTTTTTTTTAAATCTCCCATGGTTTTCCCTCTTGTTCTGATCTTACTCTCCCAATATGATTCTTGAAGCAATTATTTAAAATAATTAAGGAAAAGAGAGGAAAATGGTGATTTTGTTATAGGAATAGTGCCAGGCTTAATGAAGAAAAGTCTATGTTTTTCACTGATATTCTTGTAATGCCAAGAGAATTCAGACAAACTGGGCAAATGAGAAAATCACAAGAAGGATAATGGACAGTTGTGATCTTTTAAAAATGACATCACGGCCCCTTTGGAATACTAGATTTCTAGGAGCAGATTAATAAAGTACAAAGAATTTCATAAATTGAGTTTTAGGTATTTGGAAATTTAGATAATGATATATGGATAACAACTTGTAAAGACCATCTCTTAAAGTACAGAGGGAGTTGTCAATTCCCATCAGTGATGGGAACATCTGTTTTGAGATGTCTAATCATAGTAGTTTCCACTACCTTGTGATATCCATCCCTAGATTACATATATTAGTACAGAAATACAGTCATGGAGCTAGGAGCTCCTTATTATGAACAGTTATTTACACCAATACATTTCTGGAGAGGAAATTATAATAGTGAGTCATGTGAGAAGTGTCATTAACATTGTTAGAATTTTTCAATGGCTAGGGAGAATCTCCCTATGAGATTTCTCTAATGTCCATTTATTGTATGTAATTAATATCTCTATTTCTGTTTGTGTTACATAATTAACATCACTTCACTAGACTGAAGAATATCCAGCTTTCATGAGCCAGTTATCTGAATACAGTCCTCAATGTTGGCTTTCCAGAAGCTACACTGCAGGGAAGCCAGATGTACAAATCACTTATTTTCATGACATTTGCACAAATTTCTGCATAATATTTATTCCATAAATGGATTTGAATAATAATGAATTTTTCTACAATACTTTAAAATTTACAAAGTGCCTTATATATCCCATTTCCTCCTCACAACAATTTTATGATGCAGATGATTTTTCCCTCCTTCCCAGACTTGAGGGGAGAAGAATTTGATGACTTTCCTAGTATTATATAGTTTTTAGCTTATGAGGCCAGATTTGAACTCAGATCTTCCCAAAACCATGTTCAGGAGGCCATCTGTCACCTAGCTGATCCTAAAATTTGAGAAAAATGTGTCTCTATCTGTTATACGTATATTGTATCTAACCCATGCTCTCTCACTAGGATTTAGAACTCATAGTTTTTGTTTAAGCAGCAAAATTATGTAGGCCTTTTCGGAGTTGCCCATAACAAGCAGCTTATATAATATCTAATCTTATATGATATCTAAAAATCAAAAAAAGGTTTTCTTGAAATAAAGTCCATGTTAGAAATATGAAATTTTATGGGGGTAAGGAGGATAAAACATCAATTTCCCCCTTTCCTAAGTTAATAAAAGCTTGACTAATAAGGAATTGTGATCTAATTTTCATTTGGCTTTCACCTTAAGAGAAAAAAGGCAAAAAACAACTCTGAGCTTTCATGTTGGCCATTAATTTTTCACTTAAAAATTTTCCTTTTATATTATTATGGATAAGTTAATTTTATTAATTCAAAATACTCTCAAATTATTATTACATTCTGGGGTTTGCTTTTTAAATGAAAAAAGTGCATAGTATGCATTACTTAAAATCATATAAAATCTGGATAAATTGCTGTTCAGTCATTTCAGTCATATCTAACTCTTGGTCTCCTTGTTTGAGTTTTATTTTTTTTTATTATTATTTGTTGTTGTTGTTTTTGTTTTTGTTTTTGTCAAAGGTACTAGAGGGATTTGTTATTTCCTTCCAGCTCATTTTACAAATGAAGAACTAAGACAAATAGGGTTAAGTGACTTGCTAAGTGTCATGAAACAAGAAAGTGTCTGAAATAAGAGTAGAACTCAGGCATGTAAGTATTCCTGACTCCAGGCCTGACACTTTATCCATCCACTGTACTACTTAGTTGATCATGATATAAAATGCTGTCATTTTTAAGAGCTAATATTAAATTTACAACTGAACTCTTAGAATTCCATAGAAGTAGACGTAAGGAAACCCAAAATTTATAAAGAGGAGAATTTCTTCTATCACTTTGAAATGTCTCATATAACATAATTTATTTAACATAATTTAGTATTTTAAAAGCTATTTAAAAATGAAACTCATGGTCTCAGTGAAGAGGAAAGGATTCTTGTAGAGCTTAACCAATACCAGAATACTCTCAAGAATGTAACTGCATGCATACACAAGCTATATTGGATAAGAGAATTTGTTTTCTCTTTATTGTCCTATTCTAAAGGAAAATGAAGACATGTCTCAATATATGTGTACTTGTATTTCATCTTCTTGCCAATTTAATTGGGGATGTTTTGAAATGTCAGAGAAAAACACAGAAACAGGACTTAAGCTGTCATCCATTCACTTAGTGGTCTTTACAATAAAAATATGAAGTCTGAAATTTGTGGCAGACCTCTTGGTCATCTTTGGTACTCCTCTTGTATAACTCAAATCTAATTTCCTAAATAGAAGAATGCTTAGGATGTCTTCTTCCTAGTCAATTTGTATATAAAGCCCTCAAACAATTTTTTCCTTATTTGAAGACATTAATTTTATTTCTTTCCTAAGTAGAAATAGGCACTTAAAATAACTTCATAAACAAACCTAGGGGAAAAAAAAGAGTGTATCATGATGTGTCTGTGGAAGAGATGGGATATGATAATAGAATTGAGCATTTGAATGATAGGATGCAGAGTATAATGATTAATTGTTCTATGCAGAGCAGAGGTAAACTTCTTAATAGTAGATCACAGGGCTCTGTTGTAGCAGTTTACTTAGCATTTTATCAATGTTAAAAGCTAAAATGACCAACTTATTAAATTTGGATAACACAAATTTGTTTTTTTTATTTATTAATACTTTTTATTTGCAAAACATATGTATGGGTAATATCTAAACATTAACCCTTACAAAGCTTTCTGTTACAAATTTTTCCCCTCTACTCCCCACCCCTCCCCTAGATGGCAGGATATCCACTACATGATAATTATGGATAACACAAATTTGTAAAAGAAAGATAATATGTATAGCCTTGATAATATACTTAATGGTATGGGATTATTTTATGAAAAAAAATTTAGACTTTGATTTTAATATAGAAAGAATAACTAGGAAAAATGAAAATGTAGAGACATATTTAAGCAAAACAAAAAGAAACATTTCCCAAACATGAAACCTTTCCAATAATTAAAGGGGTTGCCTCCAAAAACTACTGAATTTATTGGTATTGGAAAGGTTAGGAGGTAAAGCCACGATGGTGAAGTAAACGTTCTTCCCCAAACTGCTCCAAATTACTTTAAATATTTTTGCTTATGGGGGAGAGACGGAGGCAAGATGGCGGAGTGAGTAACTCTCTGTGTCTTCCTCTGATCTTCTCTCAAGTCAACAGTAAAATAAGCCTCTGAACTGATCTTTAAGTCAATGAACCCAGAAATATTTGGACTAAGAAATTCTGCTTGCTGAAGTTACCTTTGAAGAACTTCATAAAGGTCTGTTACAGTCGGGCAGAGGGGGCGAGCAGTGGGGGTGAACAGTTTGCCCTGA
This sequence comes from Myrmecobius fasciatus, assembly GCA_023553655.1. NCBI lineage: Eukaryota > Metazoa > Chordata > Mammalia > Dasyuromorphia > Myrmecobiidae > Myrmecobius > Myrmecobius fasciatus. The sequence goes on from JAJPUD010002363.1 coordinate 76,418, forward strand.
GTCAGGGGAGAGATAGGAAACTGGGCGGGGCTCAACGTGACAGAAACTCAAAACAGCTGGTGAGAGTTTCTGAGGCAATCAGGACACTCTGCCAGCCAGCACCAGAAGTTAATTACTGGAATTGCCCCAGGGCAAACTACCACAGCTAGTCACCAGCCACTGCTTCTCTGCTTTGCACAGACCCCAACCTTTAAAAAAAATAAATAAAAAATGAGTAAGAAGCAGAAGAGAGCTCTTACAACAGACAAACTTTATGGAGAAAAAGAAAGGCAGACCCCAGATCCTGAGATACCTGTAGACAAAGTAAAACCAGAGGAAGTCATTAAGGGAGATATGACCTGGTCCCCTTTTCAAAAAGCCTTTCTGGAAGATTGCATAAATAATCTCAAAAAAGAGCTGGATGATAAATGGGAAAATAAACTGAGTTCAGTGCAAGAAGGATATAATACTCTGCAAAAGAGTTATGAAAAAGACACCAATTTATTGAAAAACAAAATTGGTGAATTGGAAATAGACAATAAGGCACTGAAAAATGAAATTAGTGAAGTGAAAAAAGAGTGTAATGAACAAATTGGCCAGTTACAAAAGGAGCTAAAAAAGGTAACTGAAGAAAATAACACTTTAAAAATAAGAATTGAACAAATGCAAGTGAATTACTCAATAAGACTTCAAGAATCAGTCAAACAAAAACAAAAAAAAATGAAAAAAATAAAAGAAAATATGAAATATCTCCTAGGAAAACCAACTGACTTGGAAAATAGATCTAGGAGAGACAATCTAAGGATTATTGGACTTCCTGAAAGCCATGAAGAAAAAAAGAATCTAAACACTATCTTCCAGGAAATCCTGAAAGAAAACTATCCTGAGATTGTAGAATCAGAAGGCAAAATCACCATTGAAAGAATTCACCGATCACCTCCTGAAAGAGACCCCAAAATTAAAACCCCAAGGAATATCATAGCTAAATTTCAGGACTATCGCACCAAGGAAAAGATTCTGCTAGCAGAAGAAAGAAACAATTCAAATACCGAGGATCTATAATTAGAATCACACACAATCTGTCAGCCTCTACATTAAAGGATTTAAGGGCCTGGAACCAGATATTCTGAAAGGCAAAAGAACTCAGATTACAGTCAAGAATAACCTATCCAGCTAGAATAAGCATTATCCTCCAGGGAAGAAGATGGTCATTTAATGATATAGGTGAATTTCACCTTTTTCTAATGAAAAGAACAGATCTGAACAAAAAATTCGACCTCCAAACACAGAGCTCAAGAGAAGCATAAAAAAATGGTAAAAAGGAAAGGACTCTTGAGAACTTTATTTCTACTAGGGGGATACTTAAAGATTGGGGGTATAATTAGATATTACTTCGATAATATGAAAAAGGAAACTAGAGGGGGAAAGGCTATCATACTGGGGGAAAGAGGGAAAATGTGGTAAAATAAGATTTTTTTTTAAAAAGGAGGTAAAAATAAGGTAAAATGTCATGAAGAGCAAAGGAAACCTAATATAATTGAGAGAAAGAAGGGAGGGAGATGAGCATTGTGAAATCATACTCTCATCAGATTGGGCTCTAAAAGTGTATATCAGACCCTTGATTTCACGGAGAAACTTGCCCGGTGCTAGAGGGAAGTGGGAGAGAAAGGAGGAAAAGAAAGGGATAAACTAATAGAAGGGAAAATAGAAGAATCAGTGGAAAGAAGTAAAAAAAAGGGGGGGATCCAAAGGGTGGAGGATTGTTTGGGGGATGAGATCATCAAAAGCAAAATACTAAGGAGGGGGTAAGGGAGAAAGGGGAAGGGAAAGGGAAAAACATAACTTGGGTAAATAAGATGGCAGGAAATAAAGAATTAGTTATTCTAACTGTGAATGTGAATGGGATGAACTCTCCCATAAAACAAAAGCAGATAGCAGACTGGATTAAAAACCACAATCCCACAATATGTTGTCTACAAGAAACACATCTAAAACATAGTGACACATATAGGATGAAGGTAAAAGGCTGGAGCAGAACCTATTATGCTTCAGCTGAACAAAAAAAAAAAGCAGGGTTAGCAATCCTTATCTCAGATCAAGTAAAAGCCAAGATAGATCTAATCAAAAGAGATAAGGAAGGAAACTATATTTTATTAAAGGGTACCATAGATAATGTAGCAATATCAATACAAAATATATATGCACCAAGTGCAGTAGCATCCAAATTCCTAGAGGATAAATTAAGAGAGATACAAGAAGAAATAGACAGCCAAACTATACTAGTGGGGGATCTCAACATTGCTCTCTCAGAATTAGATAAATCAAACCACAAAATAAATAAGAAAGAAACTAGGGAGGTAAACCAATTGTTAGAAACGTTAGGTGTGATAGACCTTTGGAGAAAATTGAAAGAAGACAGTAGGGAGTTTACTTTTTTCTCACCAGTCCATGGAACTTATACAAAAATTGACCATATATTAGGGCATAATAACCTCAAAATCAAATGCAGAAAGGCAGAAATAGTAAATGCATCTTTCTCAGATCATGATGCAATAAAAATCACATGCAATATAAGGCCAGGAGAAAATAGACCAAAAGTTAATTGGAAATTAAATAATCTAATCCTGAAGAATAAATGGGTGAAAGAGCAAATCATAGACACAATCAGTAATTTCATCCAGGAGAATGACAGTAATGAGACAACATACCAAAATTTGTGGCATACGGCCAAAGCGGTTATAAGGGGCAATTTTATATCTCTAGATGCTTACTTGCATAAAATGGAAAAAGAAAAGATCAATGAATTGGGCTTATTATTAAAAAAACTAGAAAAAGAGCAAACGAAAAACCCTCAATTAAATACCAAATTGGAAATTGTAAAAATAAAAGGGGAAATTAATAAAATTGAAAATAAAAAAACTATTGATTTAATAAATAAAACTAAGAGTTGGTTTTATGAAAAAACCAACAAAATAGATAAGCCTTTAGTTAATTTGATAAGAAAAAGGAAAGAGGAAAATCAAATTGTTAGTCTCAAGAATGATAAGGGAAAACTTTCCTCTAATGTAAAGGAAATTAGAGTAATAATTAAGAGTTACTTTGCCCAACTTTAGGCCAATAAATTTCATAATCTAAGTGAAATGGAGGAATATCTACAAAAATATAGATTGCCCAGATTAAAATAAGAGGATATAAATTATTTAAATAGCCCCATATTAGAAAAAGAAATAGAACAAGCTATTAACCAACTCCCTAAGAAAAAATCTCCAGGGCCAGATGGATTTACATGTGAATTCTACCAAACATTCAAAGAACAATTAATTCCAATACTATACAAAGTATTTTAAAAAATACGGGCAGATGGTATACTACCAAATTCCTTCTTTGATACCAATATGGTTCTGATAGCTAAACCAGGTAGGGTGAAAACAGAGAAAGAAAACTATAGCCCAATTTCTCTAATGAATATTGATGCAAAAATCTTAAATAAGATATTAGCAATGAGATTACAGAAAGTCATCCCCAGGATAGTACACTATGACCAAGTAGGATTTATACCGGGGATGCAGGGCTGGTTCAATATTAGGAAAACTATCAGCATAATTAATTATATTAATAACCAAACTAACAAAAACCATATGATTATCTCAATAGATGCAGAAAAAGCATTTGATAAAATCCAACACCCTTTCCTATTAAAAACACTAGAGAGTATAGGAATAAATGGGCTTTTCCTTAAAATGATCAGTAGCATCTATTTAAAACCATCAGCAAGCATCATATGTAATGGAGACAAACTAGAACCATTCCCAAAAAGATCAGGAGTGAAACAAGGCTGCCCACTGTCACCATTACTATTTAATATTATATTAGAAATGTTAGCTTTGGCAGTAAGAGAAGAAAAAGAGATAAAAGGAATTAGAATAGGTAATGAAGAAACCAAATTATCACTCTTTGCAGATGACATGATGGTATATTTAGAGAACCCTAGAGACTCAACTAAAAAACTACTAGAAACAATTCACAACTTTGGCAAAGTTGCAGGATTCAAAATAAACCCACATAAATCATCAGCATTTTTATATATTACTAACAAAGTTCAGCAGCAAGAGATACAAAAAGAAATTCCATTCCAAATAACATGATAGTATAAAATATTTGGGAATCTATCTGCCAAGGAAAAGTCAGAAACTATATGAACTAAACTACAAAACACTTTCCACACAATAAAGTCAGACCTAGTCAGTTGGAAAAACATTAAGTGCTCATGGGTAGTCCGAGCGAATATAATAAAAATGACAAGACTACCCAAACTAATCTGCTTATTTAGTGCCATACCAATCAAACTCCTAAGAAATTATTTTACAATTCTAGAAAAAATAGTAGGAAAGTTCATTTGGAAGAACAAAAGGTCAAGAATTTCAAGGGAATTAATGAAAAAAAAAGGCAGATGAAGGTGGCCTTGCTGTACCAGATCTAAAACTATATTATAAAGAAGCGGTCATCAAAACCATTTGGTACTGGCTGAGAAATAGAGCAATCGATCAATGGCATAGGATAGGATATCAGGACAATCTAGGTAATAACTTTAGCAATGTAGTGTTTGATAAACCCAAAGACCCCAGCTTTTGGGATAAGTACTCACTATTCGGCAAAAACTGCTGGGAAAATTGGAAACTAGTGTGGAAGAAATTAGGGCTTGACCCATACCTAATACCACATACCAAGATAAGATCTAAATGGGTTCATGATCTAGATATAAAGAGTGATATTGTAAGCAAATTAGAGGAACATAGTATAGTTTACCTCTTAGACCTGTGGAGATGGAATAAATTTATGTCCAAAGAAGATCTGGAACTCTTAATTGAACACCAGATAGATAATTTTGATTATATTAAGTTAAAAATTTCTGTAGAAGTAAAACTAATGTAGACAAGATTAGGAGGGAAGCATCAAATTGGGAAATCATCTTTACATTTAATGGTTCTGATAAAGGCCTCATTTCTAAAATATATAGAGAATTGTCTCTTATATATAAGAATTCAAGCCACTCTTCAATGGATAAATGGTCAAGGGATATGAACAGACAATTTTCAGATGATGAAATTAAAACCATTTCTAGTCATATGAAAAGTTGCTCCAAGTCACTATTGATCAGAGAAATGCAAATTATGACAACTCTGAGGTACCACTACACACCTGTCAGGTTGGCTAAAATGACAGGAAAAGATAACGATAAATGTTGGAGGGGATGTGGGAAAACTGGGAAACTGATGCATTGTTGGTGGAGCTGTGAATGGATCCAGCCATTCTGGAGAGCAGTTTGGAGCTATGCTCAAAAAATTCTCGAACTGTGCATACCCTTTGACCCAGCAGTGTTTCTATTGGGCTTATATCCCAAAGAGATCTTAAAGGAGGGAAGGGTACCCACATGTGCAAGAATGTTTGTGGCGGCCCTTTTTGTGGTGGCTAGAGGCTGGAAACTGAATGGATGCCCATCAATTGGAGAGTGGCTGAATAAATTATGGAATATGAATGTTATGGAATATTATTGCTCCCTAAGAAACGACCAGCAAAATGATTTCCGAAAGACCTGGAGAGACTTGCATGAACTGATGCTGAGTGAAACAAGCAGAACCAGGAGATCATTATACATGGCAACAACAGTACTATATGATGATCAACTCTGATGGACATGGCTCTCTGCAACAAAGAATTGTCTCAAACCAGTTCCAATTGTTCAGTGAAGAAAGCCATATGCATCCAGAGAGAGGTATAGGAAATGTGGACCACAACATAACATTTTCATGCTCTTTATTGATGTTTGCTTGCAGTGTGTTTCCTTTCTCTTATTTTTTCGTTCTTCTTGTAAATAGGATTTTTCTTGCATAACTTGTCAAGTATTTTATCATTATTAACATGTAATGGACTTCCTGCCATCTAGGGGAGGGGTGGGGACTGGGAGTAAAATTTGTAACGGAAAGCTTTGTAAAGATTAATGCTGAGGAACTACCCATACATATGTTATGCAAATAAAAAGCTTTAATAAAAAATAAAAAATATTGAATATGAGGAAATTTTAGTATATTGGAACACAAAAAATGATGGAGTGGAACATTTTCCAGTTGAATACAGCTTAGGAGGTCAGCAGGAATTCACTGTGGCAGCAGAGTTGGAGTCCATATCCAGTGCCAGCCCAGGCCCCAGAACCAGCAAAGCAGAAATGGGCCTTAGGACCTCTGAATCAGCTGCAGTACTGATGGTTCTCAGAACTCTCAGTCCAGAGATGCCAAAGACTATCTGAAAGATGAGCAGTAAAAGCCTGTCAGTAGGAGGAGAGGGTCTTGGGAAACAGTATGGTTGTGGGCATGTGGAGATGGCAGCTACTGGAGACCTCAGGTTCTTTGGAAGTCTCTTTTCTATCATTGAGAAAGGAATTTGTTGCTTTACCAAACTAGATCTTCCAGCTACAGAGGGGTAGTGACACAGCTAACAGCTAAAGGACAGAAAAGAGGGTTTGTGGTGAGGTCCCTAGAAGGATCTCTGAAAACAGCTGCACAGAATCTCTGAAGCTTGGGACTGTATCCCCTCCACACTGGAAACAGAGCCCAACTTTAAAAAAAAGAGTTAAAATCTATGTAACATGCAAGGGAAATGAATAGAAACAGAGACAAGGTTTTGACCATACAAAGTTGCTATGGTGATAAGGAAGATCAAAATAAATGATATATCATAAATATATTGATATTTATATAAATGATAAATTTGTATAAATATTGTAATAACTGATGTAGATGTTAATAAAGTCAAAGTTCCTACATTCAAAGGAAAAAATAAAGAGAGTCTAGACTGCTACTTGTCAGAAATTCTGTGTCAGGGATTACTGGTTAAATATTGGTTGAGATAGATGCCTTTGGAGGGTATTTTTCTTTTGTAGATAATACAATTTTATGATTGAGATGAAGTAGACTAAATGACTGCAGTGTGATAAAGGTATTTTGTATTTTCTTATTAGTTCAAGATGTTTCATGACAGGAAAAGATGTTTGCACTGCAATGGCTCTACTATTTTGAATGAGAGACTCCAATGAAAGTATAAAAGAATCATGGGATTTTAAAGCCTGAATAAAACTTAGAAATAATGGAGTTCAAATAATAATTCATTTAATAAATAAAAAGCAATAAAAAGATCTATGGACCATTCAGTAGGTGGAAAATTTGAACAGGTTTCAGGTATAGAAGGGGAAATTGCCTATATATTTGTGTGTTATGGAAGAAGAGATGTTTCATAACTCTTAACCAAATTTATATAACTAATGAGACATTCTGTAACCTGCCACTTTTATCTGGAGAGAATGCCTCTTTCATTGAGCTATAGAACCAAGAAATCAATCAAAGATATAAACTAGATGTGGACAATAAATCTATCATTGAGAGGTGTAAATTTGGTTCAAGCTGAAAGAAAACAGATGTCGCCACATAGGAAATGTCTTGTGGTTGTTTGAAGAGAATTAGTCATACCCTGTGGGGCTTGGATAAAACAGCAAGCCATTTTGGAATCTGGTGTTCTAATAACTGGCCAACCTTATGGTGGAATTGCTCCAACTAAGTTTGAGTCTTGAGCGAGGATGGGGGGGGAGCCTCATTATGTTTCTTCCTCTTGATCAGTCTTTGTTACTTCAAAAGATTAGAAGATTTAGATATTTCATTGACATTAGTAGCAGTTTCCCAGGAAGAGTAGAGATGAACATCGTCATCAATATCAGGAAATTAGGCCAAATTGAACACAAAAGAAAGTAAGCTTCAGGATTGCACAAAGGAAATAATCTTCAGAGCCTAGCAGAAAGCTACATAGACTAAAAGGGCACGTCGTGGCAACTCCAAAAAGGGAAAAAAATACTTCTGTACTGCAGGAACTGTGCATTAGTAATTTATCACATATTTGCTTTAAGCATGAACCCACTCTCCTTAGGGTTCTTGTGTGTATATGTGTGTGTATATACATATATATAATACATATGCGTGTGTGTGTGTATATATATGTATATGTACATACATATACATGTACTATGAGATTGTGCTATAGACTGTGTGTATGTGTTACCAATTGGTCTTACTAGATCAATAATAGATAGTAGACAAGTAGATGTCCCTTTAGAAAAGCTAATTAAATCTGTTTGATTTAATATCAATGGCAAGTATATCTTATCAGAACTCCTGAGCTCATATAGTTATATAGTCATATAGTTCATGTAGTATTTAAAAATCAGTCATAAATCTTTAGGGTTGCTATTAGAACCTAAGGGGAGGAGGTTACACAGTTACCATACAGGGACTCAGCTAAGATATTAATGCCAAAAATATGTTTCATTAGTTGATTTATCTTACAAATCTGAGAAATGCTGACCAGACTTTCTCTATCTTGTGAGGAATCACCATAAAACATTATTGGAGAATTGTCTTGCAAAATAATTGGAACTTGTTACTTACAAAAAAGAAAAAGAAATCTTAGGCTGAAATGATAAGCCAAATTATCTTTAAAGGCATAATGCTATAATAGAAAATTGTGTAACTGGATTCAGATTTCATCTGTAATATTTAACTAACTATATGAGCTTAGTCAAATTATTCATGTTCTCTCCGCCAAGTTGAGACTGAGTTAGATGATTTCTGATTTCCTTTTTAACCTTAGGATATTAGTAGGCATAAAATTAAAGTTCTACAGGTTTTATATGTCAAATATACAAATACAACATCAATTCTTTCTCCTGACCCAGCCAGAGCTGGATATGAGTGAACAGTAGTTCATGTGAAAAAAGATTTGGGAGTTTTAGAAATCTGAAAAGACAATAAAAGTTCATTGTACAATATAGTTACCATTATTCTCTCCCCAATGTAGCATAATGAAGTGGTGATAAGAGCATAATGGCTACAGTGAAGGAGCTGGTAGTATCATTGTACCTTGTCTTCAAATTGCCACATTTGGAAAACTGTTCAATTCTGTTTGTCACATTTTTGGAAAGACTTTGGCCAGATGGATCAGGATGTTGAGAAGATTTGAAATGATGCCATTTGAGGAATGTTACATGTGAGTCAAGTATTTGTGATCAATTTGAGTCTAAATTCTAAATCCATATGGAGAGGCTCCAGGGAGCCTGAGAGATCAAAACATGGGCAGAAATACCTCAGTATTTTGACTTTGATAATGTTTCAAAATCATGCAAGATTACACAGGGATTATTAATTGAATGGAGAGGAGCCTCAAATAGTTGCATTCTGAGAAAGATCATGACTTTTCTAGGCATCCTATATTTTTTGATAATTTTTTGGTGGTTGTTATAGTTTTGTTGTTGTTTTTTTCTTCTTTTTAAATAGAAAGCTGCTTTTATTGGGAAACTTCTAAGGCCAGAAAAAGATTTGGTGGCATTTTTTTAGCAAAAAAACTTTTAAAATCAAAGATAATATTTTTGGATTAGGTCTGAGCTAGGGTTTAGATAGATAATATATTTATTTTTATCCAACCTTCTTATAATCCCATCTTGTAAAGTGATTATATAGAAACACACCAACTCTCCTATGCCATTTTCTTTAACTCCTTCTTCCTCTTCTCATTAATATTGTCAAACATTGTTTAAAACCTCCAAACTTCTCCCTGATTTATCAGCTATCTTGAGAATGGACAGAACTGTCTAATTCAAAGCATTAAATAGGCTTTCACTGAAAGGATAGACTTTGGTTTCCTTACTCACAAATTGCCATGGGAACATAAGTGCTGCTGAGCAATTACATTTTTCATCTGAAACATTTCAAGCAATTTGGCGCATCTCAAACAATGACATTCAGAACCTGCCATGAAGGACCAGAATGGTAAAAATGAGTTAGCCAGGCTACTTCATAGCCTTGCCCTCTACCAGAGTTTTTCAGAAGTCCCTCTTTCACAAATCACTTCCTTAACAAAAACTCTATTGGAATCAATGATGTTTTCTAAAAGTCTAATATACCATGAGGAAGGAAAAAAGGAATAATATAGGCAAAATATTCTCAACTTAAAACTAGGGAATAGGACACCATTTCCTAATTCATTTCATTTCAAGGTGAGGAAAAGTCTCTGTTTTATGACTTTTGTCCATTGGGTAAAAGCATGCTCTGCAATGAGGAAAGAAAGTCCCATGATAAGGAATTAAGATCGTACACCTGACATACTCTTTTGACCTGTCTCACAGAAGAGTATTTCTCTTGTTGATAAAGTATCAGATATATCTTAAAAAGAAATATGGTGAGAAATGTGATTTCATGTGAAATTATGATAATTTCAAATGTGAAAATTTAATCTTTTCCATTTTACAACTTTGTGTCTGTGTGCATACATGCATATGTTTGAGTACATGTGCACAAATATATTTAACAAATGAAAGAGAAGGTGAAATGAGTCTGATGTTTCCTGTTCTAGCTATTGGACTCCACTCCTGTGTTTTATCTGAGTTGAATGCTATGCTGCCAAACACTTCTGTTTCTCTGGCTGTTCAGTGATGCACATTGAGCTTTGGGCCATGGTGCATTATGTTTCATGAGTTGCAGTATGTCTGTGTTCATTCTTCACTTTGAGATTTCCACTGTTGGAAGCTAGCGCAGTCTACATGGAGGAATGGGACAAATGGCTTGCAATTTCAAAACCAATCTGTTCCCATTGAATTAAAAGGATATTTTCTTGAATCACCTCCCTTTAATTACCTATTCTCCTTTAAGTGACTAGTTTGAATGTATTTTAGGAATTCTGAAAAAAGCAAAATCTTTCTCTGATTCTATTTTTTCTCATTAGTAAACAAAAATATCTTCTGTTAGATTTCCTTATGTTATTGTTCCTATTCAGGGCATTTCATATTCTTCCTCAGAAATTAAGGAATACATCACTTGGAACAACTGCATCATTAATTGTGAAAGTCTGTGGTGGGTGTGTATATGTGCATGTGTATGTGCTTGTGTATGCATGTGTGTGTGTGTGTGTGTGTGTGTGTGTGTGTGTGTAAAGTGCTACAGGAAAAAGAAGTGAATTTAAATGCAGGAGAGACATAAGTTCTATCCTTCAGCAGAGAAAACCTATCGGAGTATCTTGGATCCTGCTCTATGAAATGGATAACTATTGTAAGAGCACATAAAGTTGTTAAATGGATTAAATGAGATAGTATATAATGTGTTTTTTACACCTTAAGCTTCAGATATTAACTTTTAACATTTTCTGTTCTTCCCATAAAAATGGTAAACTTCTGGAGAAAAGAGACAATATTTTATTTCTCTCATTTCCAGTATGTGACCTTATACCATAATGAACATATAGTGGATATAAAGCAGTTAGGAATTATATAGTGAGTAGAATGCTGTATTTTGGAATTAAGATGATCTAAATTCAAGCCGTTTTGCATATTTACTAGTGATATGATAATATGCAAATAACTTACCTCTTCTGTGTCTCAATGAAATAATACATATGTATACATTTACACACATATATGCATATATACATGTATATATACACAAGCACATACACAGTACTTTGCAAATTTAAATGTGCTATATAAATATTAACTAATATTTAAAAATACTTCTTCAACTAACCAATCATAAAATGTCCTTTTGATTATTCTAAGTCTTCCTCTATGAAACTAGTTCAATACCATCCCTCTTCATTTCAGTATTTCTTTTTTTTTTTTTTATTTTTGCTAAGGCAATTGAGGTTAAGTGCCTTTTTTTTCCTTCCAGATGAATTTTGTTATAATTTTTTCTTGTCCTATAAATTAATGTTTTGGCAGTTTGGTATGGCACTGAACCAGTAGGCAGAATTGCAGAATTGTAATTTTGTATTATATTAGCTAGGCCTAGCCATGAACAATTGGTACTTTTCCAATGGTTTAGAATTTATTTTATTTCTGTGAGAAGTATTTGGTAATTGTGTTCATATAGTTCTTGGGTTTGTTTCTGTGGTTAAATCCCTAAGTATTTTATTTTGTCTAAAGTCATTTTAAATGGAATTTCTCTTTCAATCTCTTGCTGATAGACTTTTTCAATAATATATAGAAATGCTGATGATTTGTATGGTTTTATTTTATAACTTGCAACTTTGCTAAAGCTGTGAATTTTTTCCAGTAGATTTTTGGAGGATTTTCTATGATTCTCTAAATTTATCATAATATCATTTACAAAGAGTTCGAGTTTTATTTCCAAATTGCCTCTTCTATTTCATTTACTTTCTTTTTATTTTCTTAATGCTAAGGCCAACATTTCTAGGAGAATGTTGAATAATGCTAATAATGGGCATCATTGTTTCACCCCTGATCTTGTTGGGAATGTAACCAGTTTCTCTCCATTACCAATAATACTTGCTGAAGGTTTTAGTTAGACACTTCTTATTATTTTAAGGAAAGCTCCCTTTACCCCTATGTTTTCTAGTGCTTATAATGGGAATGGATACTTTATTTTGT
>JAJPUD010002363.1:101125-115212 GCA_023553655.1 Myrmecobius fasciatus
GAGAGAGAGAGAGAGAGAGAGAGAGAGAGAGACATCTTGATTTGTATGGGGACAAACAATTAGGATTTTGGAATAAAGGAGTAATGTTACAAATTATGATCTGAAAGGGATCTCAGAAGACTTCAGTCAAGTCCAATTTATAGATTAAAAACCTTAATGTCTAGGAAAGTTATGATTAATCCAAAATGATTATTTTTTATGAACATGTCAAAATTAAATTTATAAAGATTTTGGATGCTATATTAGAATCATGATAAAATTAATATTTCTTTACAACAATCAAATAAAAATATCCTCATATCTTTCTTTTAATAGTCATCATAATCAACAGCAATTGGAATGGATGATTTCTGGATTTCCTTATCCTGTAATTCTGTTTCTGAAAAACTTCACAAAAGGGATATGGCTCCTTCCAGAACCTTGATTTATATATGTAAAGGAAAGTCTTTACCTCTATCATGTAAAATAAAACTCCTCTGTAGTATTCACAAACAATTCAGACTAATTGTTATTATAGTTATATTTGGGAGTCCATTCATTTCTCCAAGACTGCTCCTACATAGAGGTGATGGAAGCCTCTGAGCTATGCAATCCAAATCTCATAATTCTCAGCATCTGGTCTTCCCTGCCTTAAATGTTAACTTTGCTGAAGAGTAAATCAGCACTACTCTCCAAAGCCCCAAGATATTTCTAGAGCTACTCATTTAGAGGCAGTCTTTAAGGACCCATTCACAATTTAATAATCACTCAAAACTGAAAAGTAACTCTAAGGTTCCAAACTCAGTTATTCCTCCATGTTTATTCTTATTCCCAACATTCTATATGTTCTCTGTTATTTTGCTGTTTTAATCTCCTATTCTGCCTTATCTACTCAGTAACCATTTCATACCCTGTGACAAATACCTTCAGAGTCTCTATCTTTAATTACTGTAATATACAATGATCATATATCCAACTGCTCAACTTGTGTGTGTGTGAATGCACATGTAAGTGTATGAATGATGTATGTGTGGAGAGACTACCAATTTTGCACAGTTCAAGTTGATTCATTTTAAGGGTACATTAGTACGTGATATGCCAGGCACTGAGCTAGTCCCTGGGCTTACACTGACAAAAGATAAACAAAAAGTAGTTTCTACCTTAAGAACCTTGCATTCAACAAAACCTGTTCTTCCCAGAACTGCTCTGTGTCTTTTTCAAGAGTTCTGAAACCTTATGCCATGAGCCCCTTGCTGGAGAGTTAAAAGCCATTTTATCTTGTTATAACTTCAGTTAAAATTAAGAACTCCTCTTTGTGTTAATGGCCTTCTTATAATTAAGCTCTTCTATTAGTCACCCTCTAACTGTGTCTTATCAAGGTTAAATAGTCATCTTGCTACTTTCTTTGGTGTACTGGAGGATTTTGTAGCTTTGGGGCATGATTCTCAACCTAAATAATCCAACAACAGAATTTAATCACTCAGTGTGAGACCAAGTTTTCAAGGGTGCCACAGATTCTAGAATCTATAACTCATTGTAGCCTTTTAAAGAGTGTCATTACAATTTACTGTTTCTGCCTTGTGGAATCAGCTATTCTAAATAATGAAATATATATTATCATGATTATCTAGTCCATTTACCAAAAAAGGGATGTGAATACATGTAGAGCATGAAATAATGATTCCCCTTTGAGAATCAAAAACATAAAAATTCTCGCTGTAACTGACTGGATGATTTGTGGAGTGAACTGCTTCTTTTATATTAAAATATGTTTTGCTCAATTCTAGTTGATAATGCATATGTTTCTAAATAGAAATAATTTTATTCCTTAAATTTAGGTCCAAAGAAGAACTGGAACTCTTAATTGAAAACCAGATAGATAACTTTGACTATATTAAGTTAAAAAGTTTTTATACAAACAAAACCAATACAGTCAAGATTAGGAGGGAAGCAATAAATTGGGAAATCATCTTTACATTTAAGGTTTCTGATAAAGATCTCATCTCTAAAATATATAGAGAATTGTCTCATATTTATAAGGATTCAAGCCATTCTCCAATCGATGAATGGTCAAAGGATATGAACAGACAATTTTCAGAGGATGAAATTAAAACTATTTGTAGTCATATGAAAAGGTGCTCCAAATCACTATTGATCAGAAAAATGCAAATTAAGACAACCCTGAGGTACCACTATTCACCTGTCAGATTGGCTAAAATGACAGGAAAAGTTAATGATGAATGTTGGAGGGGATGTGGGAAGGCTGGGACACTGATGCATTGTTGGTGGAACTGTGAATGGATCCTACCATTCTAGAGAGCAATTTGGAACTATGCTCAAAGAGTTATCAAACTGTGGATACCCTTTGACCCAGCAGCATTTCTATTGCGCTTATATCCCAAAGAAATCATAAAGGAAGGAAAGGGCCCCATGTGTGCAAGAATGTGGCAGCCCTTTTTGTAGTGGCTAGAAACTGGAAACTGAATAGATGCCCTTCAATTGGAGAGTGGCTGAATAAATTATGGTATATGAATGTTATGGAATATTATTGTTCTGTAAGAAACGACCAGCAGGAGGATTTCAGAGAGGCCTGGAGAAACTTGCATGAACTGATGCTGATTGAAATGAGCAGAATCTGGAGATCATTATATATGGCAACAACAATACTATATGACGATCAATTCTGATGGACATGGCTCTCTTCAAAAATGAAATGTTTCAAACCACTTCCAATTGTTCACTGAAGAAAGCCATATACACCCAGAGAGAGGGATATGAAATGTGGACCACAACATAACATTCTTATACTCTCAATTGATGTTTGCTTACATTGTGTTTCCTTTATCTGATATGTCTTTCGTGTAGATACTATTTTTCTTGCACAACAATAAGTGTGGAAATATGTATACATATATTTGATTTGTCAAGCATTTTAACATAATTAACATGTAATGGATATCCTGCCAACTAGAGGACGGGTGTGGAGTAGGGGGGGGGGAATTTGTAACAGAAAGATATGTAAGGGTTAATGTTGAAGAATTACCCATACATATGTTTTGGAAATAAAATAAAATTAAAAAAAAATTATTCCTGATAGGCTTTTTAATAAAGCCAATCAAATTCCACAGAAATTTTATACCGGAGGTCTAGAACTTATGTTTTAGCACTCAACAAGGTTGACATGTAGATAAGTACACCTCCATTCCCAGCTAAGAATAGAAGAATGTGGATTTTTAAAGAAAGTCACAAATAAAATATTGAAAAGATAATTAACAGATTTTTTTCTTTTTTGTTTACTAGGGAAAATTAAATGGATCTGAGTTCTGCAGTGGCCTTGGTACAAAAAGATAAAATAAACTAATGTATCTTCCTGGAGTTGTAGAACATGTGCACTCTGTCAAAGGATGTTCTCCTGTTCAGTAATACATCAGTTGTACTCAGCACATTAGTAATGGTACCTTACCTCCTTTACTTTGTACCCCATGCATTCGATTCTTTGCTCCATATTTCTCTCTTACTTTTGAATTTTTATATTATCTTCAAAAGGGAATGGAGCATTTAACTGAGATCCATTGATTAATTTTCCCTCTTTAAATGCCCCTAGCTCATTTCAATAGTTTGTCTTTGCAAAGGTTTCCATATAGTAGCAGTGGCCTTTTCTTCATTTCATTGTATAGCTCTTTTTTTCCAAGTTTAAAAATGTCTATTGATTGATTGCTTTATTTGGAAAACAAAACATTTGGTTAGACATTAAGAGGAGCCAAACTCTGGCTCTGTAAGACCTTGGAAAAGATATTTCCCATACAGAGGGCTCAGTTTCCTCATCGATAAAAGAGATTGAACTAGATAATTTCTAAGGATGTTTTCATTTTTAAATTTGATGACCTATGAAAGAAGACAGTGGTACAGTGGATAGATGGCTGCTTCTGAAATCAGGAAGAACAGAATTTAAATATAATCTCAGATACTTACTAGACCCTGGACAAGGCATTTAATCCTTTTCCTCAACTATTAAAAAAAGTATAATAACAGTACTTACCTCCCAGGGCTATTGGGAGGAACAAATGAGATAATATTTACAAAGTGCTTATTCTTTTTCCTTCCTTTAGGCCTTTGCATTTCCCACATATGATTAGTGACCCTAATAGTCTCTCCAAACTGGGGACTTTTGAGTTGCTTCTCATTTAAGAGAGTAAATGGCCAAAACATATGAATGGAAGATAAAATCCCCCCCCTATTTATAATGATAGGTCCCTCATACTGACTTAAACCAGACAAATCACTGAATTTTGAGAAATTTTAGTAGGTAAAATCTGGTTCCATAGGTATTAATTATGCTGCCTCTAACCTTGACTAAGAAGTCACTGGGCATTGCTCATTTGACCCTGTTGTCTCTATAGTGTCATGAGGTTCTCATTCCAAGGATCACTTTGCAGTGTCATATCTGGATTTTTCTTTGCATTTCTAGGCCTGTGAACATTCTGAAAGCATTTTTCATTCCTTGTAGATAGACACAAATATTTAGAGCTTATCTTTTTCTGCTTTGCCTTGGAGGATAGTATTGATTTTTCATCAAAGGTCATATAAACTGTCTATAGACACAGGCTGGTTTGAAGAAGACAGGAATAAAAGGGGAAGAATTCAGTCCTAAAATGAACTGAAAAAGCTAACTAAAACCAGCCATTTAAATTCATTCAACTAATCATTTTAAAAATATATCAGTGTTTCAGATCAACTATTTTTTCCCTTCAGTTTTCTAACTTGATCTCACTTGTGTGTATGTTTGTGTGTGTGCAGGGGAGGTGTATGCACATGGCATGCTATATAGAGTTGGTCTTGGAATCAAGAACACTTAGGTTTAAGTCCTTTTTCTGACACATTAAGGATTCATAATTCTGGGCATGTTTCCTAATCTTTGGACAACTTCCTAAGAATTAAGTTGCAGAGAAACTGCCAATCTGATGGTAGATGGAGTTAAAATATAACAATGAAATCAGTGTTATATACCAAAATTAACCTAAATGAAAATAATAATAAATCCAGTAAATCTCAATTAATACAAACTAACCAATGAAAAACTTTAAAAGTTTTTTAAAAAGAATAATCTCATTTCTATTTAAAATATTTTTTTCATTAATTTAATATTTTATTTTCTCCAGTTACATTTCAAAATGATTTTTAACATTGTTTTGAACCTTGTTGAAGTTCCAGATTCTCTCTCTTCCTCAGTAAGAAAGCAAGCAATTCAATATGGGTTATAGATGTGAAGTCATGCAAAACATTTCTAAAATAATCATGTTGTGAAAGAAAACACAGTCAAAAATACCCTCAGGAAAAAAATTAAAAAATATGCTTCAATCTGTGTTCAGATATCATCAGTCCTTTCTCTAGGGATAGATAGTGTTTTTTCATCTTAAGTCCTTCAGAGTTGTATTTGATCATTGTATTGCTGAGAATAGCTAAGTTATTGTGGTAGCTAGTTGGTGCAGTGGATAGAGCATCAGCTCTGAAGTCAGGAGGACCTAAGTTCAAATGTGACCTCAGACACTGTGTGACCCTGCGTAAGTCACTTAACCCCAATTGCCTCACCAAAGAGAGAGAGAGAGAGAGAGAGAGAGAGAGAGAGAGAGAGAGAGAGAGAGAGAATAGCTAAGTCATTTATGACACATCATCTTACTATATTGCTTTGTACAAAATGCATTTCACTTTGAATTAGAACATGGAAGTCTTTCAAGGTTTACCTTAGAACATCCTGCTCATTGTTTCTTATGGCACAATGGTATTCATCATAACTACATATTACAGTTTGTTCAGTCATTCCCTAATTGATAGGCATCCCCTCAATTTCTATTTCTTTACCATCAGAAAAGAATTGCTACAAAAATTTTTCTTTGTCTCTTTTGTGATAAAAATATAGTAGTGGTATTACTATATCAAAGGTATTTTTAGGTCAAAGGGTATACATGGTTTTTATATCCTTTTGGCATAGTTCCAAATTGCTTTGCAGAATGTTTGAATAATATCACAACTCCATCAAAAATACACTGTGTCATTTCCCCCACATCCCATGAAACAAATGTAATTTTTTACTTTTTTTCATGAGCCAATATAATAGGTTTGAGGTAGTATCTGAGAATTGTTTTAATTTGCATTTCTCCAATCTATAGTGCATTAAAGATTTTTTCATTTGATTATACATAGCTTAGATCACTTCATCTGAAAAACGTTCATATCGATGGATCTTATATTTTTTTATAAATTTGATTCAGTTTTCTATGTTAGAAATAAGGTCTTTATCAGAAAAACTTGCTTCAATTTTATTTTTGCAATTACTATTGCTAACTGTATCCACCCCCATTTATTCTATTCTTTCTCTCCTTTCACCTTGTTCCTCCTCAAAAGTGCTTTGCATTTGACTACCTCTCCCCAATCTGTTCTCCTTTCTATCATCCTCCTCCCTTCTCTTCTTTCCTTTCCTTCCTACTTTCCTGTAGCTAAGGTAGACTTCTCTACCCAATTGAATGTATATGTTATTCCCTGTTTCAACTAGTTCTAATCAGAGTAAGATTCACTTACTGCCCCCTTATCTCCCTGCCCCATCTCGATTCTTCTGCAGTGCAAAAGCTTTTCCTTGCCTTTTTCATATGAGATAATATATTCAATTTTATCTCTCCCTTTCCCTTCCTCCAAGTATATTTTTCTCTCACTCCCTTAATTTAATTTTTTAGATATCATCCCTTCACACATTTAACTTATACCTTTATGTGTGTATATATAAATATACTCACACCCACACACATCCACACATACCATGTAATAATGAGAAAGTTCTTACAAGTTACAAGTGTCATCTTGCCATTTAGGAATGTAAAGAGTTTTACCTTGTTAAAGTCCTTGATGATTTCCCTTTACTTTTTACATTTTTATTTTTCTCTTGAGTTTTGCATTTTAGGTATGATTTATACATCATTAAGGCTTGAAAATCTTCTTTCATTTAATGCCAATTCTGTCCCTTTCCCCCAAAGTATTATACCTAGATTTGCTGGGTAGGTGATTCTTAGTTGTAATACTAGATAATTTTCTCTCCTGAATATCATATTCTAAATCCTCTGAAACTTAAATGTCTAAATTGCTAAATCTTGAGTTATTCTTACTGTGGCTTCATAATACTTGAATTATTTCTTTCTGGATATTTCTTATCTATTAGATATATTATTCCTGGGAGTTTTCATTTCGGGACCTCTCTCCAGAGGTGATCAGTGAATTCTTTCAATTTAAATTTTAATCTCTGGTTCTAAAATATTAGGGCAGTTTTCCTTGATATTTTCATAGCGCATGATATCTAGGGGCTTTAAAAAACATGACTTTCAGGTAGTCCAATCATTTAAAGATTATCTTTCCTGGTTCTGTTTTTCAGATCAGTTTTTTTTTTTTTCCAATAAGATATTTCCCATTATCTTCTATTTTTTTCTCATTGAGATATTTCACATTATCTTCTATTTTTTGTTCTTTTGGTTTTGTTTGGTTGTTCCTTGATTTCTCATAAAGGAATTATTTTTCATTTGCTCAATTCTAATTTCTAAGGGATTATTTTCTTCAGTGAACATCTGGTACTTCATTTTTCATGTTGGCCAAATTATTTAAAATTTTTTTTCTTCAGTGCTTTTTTCTTTTTCTCTTTCTTTTTGACCAATTTTGCCTTTTAGTCATTCTCTTCATATTCTTTTTGAACCTCCTTTATGACTTGGCCTAGTCTACAGTGTTATTTTCTTTCAGTATTTTCCTTATGTGTATATATCCTTTATGAAACTGTTGACTTGTTTTTCATGATATTCTTGCATCACTTTCATTTCTCTTCCCACTTTTCCCTTTTCCTCTCTTATTTGATTTTCAAAATCCTTTGAGAGCTTCCATGTGAGACTAACTCTTATTTTTCTTGGAGGCTTTAGATATAGAAACTTTGACTTTGTATCTTCTGTTTGTTTTGATCTCCCTTATCATCATAGCAACTTTATATAGTCAGAAAACTTTTTAAATTTTTTGGGGGCATTTCCCCTTCTTATAAATTGAATTTTAACTTCTTTTAAAAGAAGGATTTCTCCTGCACAAAAAATGATGTGTGGCAATAACTATACATATATTCTATTTCTTAAGTATTCTAACATAATTATCATGTAGTGGATATCCTGTCATCTAGGGGAGGGGTGGAGAGTAGGGGGGGGGAAATTTGTAACAGAAAGCTTTGTAAGGGTTAATGTTTAGGAATTACCCATACATATGTTTTGCAAATAAAAAGTATTAATAAAAAAAAGTAGGACTTTTTTTTCAGGTCTGAGAATGAATTTGTCCCAAGTTTCAGTGGTTTTGTGGAGCTGTTTTCAAAGATAATTCTAAGACCCTATAAGTTTTCAGTTCTTTTGAGGTGATATAATCTAAAAAGTGTTTACTCCTCTCCTAACTGGTACTTTGATCGTTGAGAAATCAGAAGCTCTATTTTTGCCATGGAACTGTCATGAGGGTACCTACTCCACCATGGACACAAGCTATGATTTGTTAGTGCTTCTCCTGGGGCTGCCACCCAGGACTGGAACCTGTGGGCAAAGTAACAAAGTCCTGTCTCAGTTCCAGCAAAAAGGCCCTTGTAATTTCCTTCTGACCTGCTCTTCAATCCCACTGCTGTATGGGGGCTAAGAGCTTTGGAAGCAAATGCTGCTGCTGCTGATTTAGTGTCTTCCAGGGTGGACTTCTGGCATGCTGGAGCCAGGACTATGATGGAGCAATCTACATGGGCCTGTATGGAGTGGGAACATGGAGTTTTGGAGGGGAAAAATTATATGGAGGAGTTTAGGGGAAAGCTAAGAAGAATACCAGCCTTTACTCTGCCACATTGGCTCTACCTCCCAGATACTTATCTTTAAAACAATCAGAAGGATATGGTTTAGGATCATAGGAAAGCACAAGTTTTAGAGCATAGGCTTTAGAGTTATTCATCTAAACTTCTTATCTTGAAATTGAGTAAATTGAGGCCCAGACAAATGACTTTTCTGAAGCAATATATCCCCAGGATGTCTTGTACAGAATTCATATTCCATCAAACCTTTTCTATCCCCTTCATTTCCTATAATTTTAATTGTACCTTTGAAATGATATCTTGACTGATGAAACTTCAATATGAGATTTTTCTTCTATAATCAAGGGGAGTGAAAGATTTTCATTATATTACAATAGCTAATATGGCAGAGACCATTCATGAATTTTAGAATGCTATTTAAGTATAAAGTTATGGCCAAAAGGATTTTAGATTTTAGATTTGATATTTGAATAGACCTTTAATTTCATTGATAAAGATACTCATCCCAAAGATGTTAATCACATTGCTTTTATGTTTGCCTAGTCTTTGAGTCAGGCCCATGTTTTCCTATAAATCTGTCCTAATTGTTCATTTAAAATATTGAGGCCCTTTCTTTTGATGTTTTATTATTTTCTGAATACCCGCCAATAGAACATGTGGATCATTCATCCCTAGATCCCTTGGTTCTCAGTCCATTTTTTTTTTCGTTCTTGATTTACTTTCTTATGATGACATTCTTTATGCCATTTCTGCACTATTGAGTTATAATGAATATCCTTTTCACTATCTTCCAGTTAATCCTCAACATTAAATATGTTAAGTATATGCTAAAAAGAAATAAAATTAGCCACAACATCCCATCCCCAGAGCATTAGGATTAAAATGTGAGGATAGCTTAGCTTGTTGTCTGACATATCACTGTTACTTCCAGAAACAGTAAACTTATTTCATACCCTCTTAACTATTTGCCACCTCCATTTACTTAATTTCATAACATTAGTCAAAGTCAAATAAATTAAGAAAGGGAAGAGAGAAGAGGGTCTCTGATCTATAGACAAGCTTAATTTTATATATACATATATAATTTTATTTTATACATACATATATATGTATAGAATAATATAAGATTAATTATATATATGTATATATATATATATAATTTTATTTTATACATATATATGTATAAAATAAGATATGCTTAATCATATATATATGTGTGTATATATATATAATTTTATCTTATACATATATGTGTATAAAATAAGCAGGACTTTCCAAATGGTCATAAAATCATTCATTATTATGGAAAAATGTTTTGAGACACACTGCAAATATTTCTTGACACCCACACAAGAGACTTTTTATTATTCTTCTACATTGTCATTATAATGCTCATTTATCAATGAGGAAGACAGACAGTGATGTAGCAGGATTTTTAAAAATTTTTAATTGTAAAGTGTCATTCTTGCTATTCTTTCTAGGTAAATTTCTCATGACTGATATCTAGAAAAGAAAAAAAAACTTAAATTTACTTGGTCAAGATACTATTTTTCATACCTTTCTTTTAATGAGCTTAGAAAATTATGAAGTTATGAATATAATAATTCATTCTTCAAAGTACTTTTTTTGGATACTGTAGCATTGTATACTAGAAAGGATGTTGGAGTAGGAAATTAGACAGCTGGGTTGGTGTATTAGCCCTGCAACTGATTAGTGATAGGTTGGTTGTTTTTAACAAGTGAATCAGCTTCTATGTTTCTTAATTGCTTTATCTACAAAATTAGTAAGTTGGATCATATGCTTCTTAACATTTCTTCCAATGTTAAATTCTATAAGCATTGTGATCATCTAAATCCTATCCAAAATTTCCAAATGTGATATGGTAACTCCCCATGTACTCATTCAATTTTCTGTAATCTTTCTTCAATTTGTCTTATTAGCCTTATATGTTCCACTAGTTCGTAGCTTCTTTGTTAATGTTGACCCTCATATATAGAGTTTATTCCATTTTTCTCCCATTCAACTCATATGCCACCCTTTCCATGTATGTCTCTTAAATTCCCCATCCACAAGTTACAGTTTCACTTTATATATTTCTGGATTTCCTCTCTCTCCACCTCTCTACCAATAGGCTCCTTGAGGGAACAAACAATTTCATTTAAAAATCTTTTTATTAGAATGCCTTATATAGAATATTTGTTTAGTTATTGGACTGAGAAGTCTTTCATCTATCTTTTCATACTTCTATGAGAGATGATTTCAAAAGGTATATTCCTATATCAGAAGAAACTCCAAGATGGCTTTTGAGTCCAAATGCTTGACTTTAGCAATGCATTTATTGTTCCTTCTAGTTGAGATAAATTTTCTTATTGCAAAAGATGAAAGGGAGGGAGGGAAGAAAGTGGAGACTAAGAAAGAGACAGAGAGAATCAGGAACAGATAGAGACAGAGACACAGACTGAGAAATATAGAGAAAGAAATAGAAACAGACAGAGACAGAGTTTGATTAAGGAAAGGAGAAAGTTTGGGATATTTGGACTGGGCTTGACTGAGTAACTATAATAGTAGTAATAATAATGATATTTATATTGCTGTTATTAAACTTTAATGAATTAAAATTATTAGATGCTATATGCCAGGTATTAAGAAAGTGCTAGTAAAAAAAATATGGTAGAGAAATAGTCTCTGACATCAAGGAACCTGTATTCTATAAGGGCAAGGCAATATATCTAGGAAAATGGTGGCTAGAGAAAGGAATTTGGTCAGAGGAGTCACAATGATCATAAATTATTTCATAGAGAGCTGATTTAAATATTCCTTTACAAACAATACCATCCCAAAGCCAGAGGCAAAAAGTAGGGGAAAATAGGGAAAGTCCTCTGGACCAATGATAAGATGATTAGAGTTGATGGTTAGATCAGATGTGAAACATCTGGGGCCAGCATTACACAGTGGGTTAAGAATGTTTTAGTCATTGACTCACTCAACAATTGTATCTCACCTTCAGGTTGGGAGTTCCAAACTACATAGGTTAACTTCCGTAAAGCTTCCTGGGTCTATTAGGTCCCCTTCTTTGTCTTGTCAACACATCAAGATTTTCTTCAATATTTTAAGAATTGTTATTTTATGATAATTAGTGCTTCTTTTTTTTAGAGATCAAAACTCTTTTGTGTGTTGCAGTAGAGCTTTTCTGAGTTACCAGGCAAAACTATTGTTTCCTGGTGGCATAATCTTTAATGCAAATAGAGACACACAGACTTTGCCTCCACTCTCTCCACACCTTAGATCAAGAGTTCTTAATTAACTCTCTCCTCTTTCTCTTTCTTTGTTTCTGTCTCTGTCGATCTGCCTCGGTCTCTATCTTTCTTTCCCCCTATATTTAAGGGGGATGAACACCTTTGAAAATCTGATAAAACTTATGGATCTCAACTCAGAAAAATATTTTAAATACACAAAATAAGATACATAAGATTAAACAGGAAATCAATCACATTGAAATTCAATTGTCAAGATTAAAAAAAAATTAGCAATTCCAGGTTAATAGCCCTGATACAGATTGTCTAAAGCTCAAACCATCATACACTCTATCATCACAAAGCACTTGTGTGCGTGTGTCTGTGAGGGTGTCATAGCTCCTTTAGATTTGAAATAAAATACCATAAATGACTTCTCATTGACATTAAATTCAGTCCATCATTCTTAGCCTTTCATTCAAAACTCTCTGAAATCTGCCACTTCTCTTTGCTCTGCTCTTGTCAGAATCTATTACATTAATCTCTGAAAGCCCACACTTTTTTGGCTGTGCTCCTTTCATTATAGCATCTTCTAGTCACGGAAAAAGATCTCTGTTCATTTTCCTTTAACTCCAACTTAGAAAATTTTCTATCCTTCAAAGACTCTTTCTTTTCCAACTTCTTTTAGCAATCCTTCCCAGATCCATAGGCCACAAGTGTTTTCTTACTAGAAAGTCTCCTTGCATTCTGCTCCTCAAATTTGCATTTATATTCATACCCTTGCTTTGAATACCTTCAAACACTTTTCCCTCATTTTCAACTCTCTTTTATGTGTTGTTCCCCCCCCCATTAGAATGTATGATCCTTGAAGACAGGAGTCATATTTTTTTTCTGTTGATTGCTTTCCTTCATTTTCGAAAAGGACCAAATGACATCATTATGTTAAGATCAAGTTAGCATATCTGACTGTGGCTGATTAGACCAATAAGAACTTGGAAAGCTCTGCCACAGGTTGGACAAATAGTCCATAAGAACATTTTAGGTGCTTCTCTAATTTTGCACATCTTGTATTTCTTCTGAGCTAATTTAATTCTTCTTTTCTCAGAGGGCACAACACCTTCTCTGATGAGGGCATGCCATGCCATGCTGGGTAATCCTGTGTCAGCCTCTCCCATGTCATATAATCCATTCTAAGTTCTTAAGAGATACCTTGGAAATGCCCTATTCGTAATACTTAGCACAATGCTTAACTGATTGTAAGGGTTTTATAAATGCTGATTAGTTGCTTAGAATTATTATAGGAGTTTTGATATTCATTTGTGGAGTTTCTACCCATGTAGCAAAATCAAAGATGCTTCATTTATTGACACATATGTCTACAAATGGTCTATGTTTTATGTATTTGCCCAAAATAACATTAGATTTTAGCACGGTCTATATACATGTATACATCTATACACACATATTTGTATGTATGTATTTATGTACTAGCCATGTATTATATACATTTACATATATACATACATACATATATGTGTGTATGTATATATATGGAGTGTAGGTATTTTCTATTTCTTTCAATGAAATCTTTGTAATTAAATACTACTGTATAGTTGGGAGGGGATGACAAGTGGCATATGAGTCTTAGGTTTTTAGTACTTCAATAACAATGATCATCATCATAATAGTTACGTTAAGAACTGATATGAAGCATATTATGATTTTTAAAGGACTTTTGATTGTGGCAAATTCACAAACTACTTCACAAGATAAAGGTACTTTCACAATATAGCCAAATTTTAGCTATTTGTTACTTTGATAAATGAACACCTGGGAGATCCAATAGTAGATTTAAGGAGTTTTATGGTCTTAGGAAAACAAAAAAAAACCTTTATTTTCATTAAGCTTTAATTGAAATTTATAATTTACTGCAATTATTTAAAATGTTATTCTGAGGAGTCCATAGTTTTACCAGACTGGCAAAAGGGTCCATCTCTCTCTCTCTCTCTCTCTCTCTCTCTCTC
>JAJPUD010002363.1:115312-145379 GCA_023553655.1 Myrmecobius fasciatus
AGTGCTTAGAACAGTACCTGCTGCTTACTAGGTACATAATTAATGCTTATTGGCTGACTGACTACACATAAAAGTTAAGAAGGCCAGGTTTAAACAAAGAGGGAAATCATTTTTGTAGAATTTATGTTTCATTGTTGGCGTGGTTCAGTTATTCAGTAATATCCAACCACCCATGATCCCATGGGCTATATATAGCATGGAATGCCCTTTCATCCTCCACTCTTTCTCAAAGTCTGTATAAGTTCATGATTGTTGTTCACCTGACTCTATCCATCCAATTCTCTGATATATACTTTTTATTTTTTTCCTATATCTTTTACAACCTCAGGGTCTTTCCCAATGAGTCCTGTGTTCTCATTATGTGGCCAGAATACTTAAGCTTCAACTTCAGTATTTGAGATTCCAGTGAATAGCCTGAATTAAATTTTTAAGCATAGACCAATATGATCTCCCTACTGTCCAAAAGACTCTCAATAGTTTTTTCCAGTACCACAATTCAAAAGCATGAATTGTGCAATTTTCCTTATAGTGAAACTTTCATAGCCATACATTGCTACTAGAAAAACAATAAAAAATAAACAGAAAAATACAACTTAGATTTGAATATAAAGACTTTTGTCAGCAAGGCAATGTTTCTGCATTTTAGTATGTGGTTCAGATCATCCATAGCTTTTCTTTTAAGTAGCAAACTTTTTTATTTAACTGTGTAACTTTCAATTCATGTTTTTTTATTGAAACCCCTCTGTCATGACAAGGCAGTGAACAGAGGGGAAAGCTAATATTTCCTTAGGTATCATTTTTGACCCTTGTTTTAAAACATCAATGTATCTTTAATTGCTGAACATGTAAGATTATACCTCTCAAATTTAATTATTTTTGTTGTTAAATAAGAAATAATACAATGTACTTCAAAGCATTCCTTTATGAGAAAATTATTATAGAATCTCTCACAGGGAATGTTGTGAGACCTACATGTTCTCATTTTGAACCCTACAAAGTCACTTCCAAACCCCAAAGTCCCATCTCTGAAGACTCTAATAAAAACAAGTAGCATTTAAATATATAATACCCAAAGCTGTGGTGAAGAAAGAAAGAAAATGCTTTTACTATTCTCTTATACCAATCCCTCTCTTTTGAAACAGAGCCCTAATGGTAACAGCTATGAACAAACACCAGAAGTTGCAATAAGACTTTACTTACCACTTTGCAAATTGATTGTATTTCATTAAGACTGGATTATTATCCATGATATTATCCATGATATACTCATCTTTATTTGGTACTACACAACTGTATTTCTTTCATCATTATTTAATATTATAAGTCCTTTACAATCTTATGAAGGTGAGATGAAAAATAATGCCAGTGGGGATAAAGAAGAGTTTATTTTACTATCATCTGCCATACATTGTAAAACCAAATATTGTGTTTAGCTCTCAGAAATTAGGGGAGATATTCGGGCCTTCTGAAATTGAATGTATTTTGAATGGTTTTGAATTTGGGAAAGGATTACAAACAATGAGTTCTGTCGCTAAAGTCGTTAAAATATTTGATTGTATAATCCTTATGTCCAAGATATATTTGACAAAGATAATTTGGAGACAGACAATGGAGATACAATATTGCTTAATAGTCATTGGCAATAGCATAATTAACTTTTGACATGATGTCTTCTAGGTGATCAAAATTAGTTATCATGTTTATTTACTCATTCTTTTACTTAATAAAAGCAAGAGAATAATGCATCCCAATTAGCTTTAGTAATCAAGTAGCAGAAGCAAATTCTTGTCAATAGGGAAGGATTCTCTCCCTCTCTCTCTCTCTCTCTCTCTCTCTCTCTCTCTCTCTCTCTCTCTCTCTCTGTCTCTCTATTTGAAATTGACTCCTTTCTTGGGGAAAATGACTGTAAAGAGAACATCAATGAAGTTGAATCTTTGACCTTGAATTGGAGAAATTATCATAACATTTTGCTTCCAACCTTCATTGGATAGAGTGAAGGAGCAGAGTTAGCACCTCACCAAGAAGAGATTTGATTAGAAAAATATGATCTGATTAGAATGGAAGTATTAGGTGAGCAATTAAGTGAAGAATTTCAGCAGCATGATAGAGTAGTTAGAGAGAATTCAATTATCTGGACATCTGTAGGAAGTTTCTGTCAGACACAGAGCTGCATATAAATTGTTGACACACCTGAACGATAACTTTATTCTTTGAAATGGGGAGGAAATGGTAAGTAGAACTGATATTGTAATCATGTTTCTGGTAAGCATAAAGTAACTGCTTAAGGAAAGATAATGGGGATTTTAGGACCAACTAACATAAATGCATCTTAGAATTCATAAGAAAGAAGAGGAAGGTAAGTTGTAAGGTAAGTAAGAAGATAGGCTGTAAGTTGTCTCTATGACACTTGTAGCTATTAAACCTCCCTTTTCCAAATTTTTCTCAAACAGTGATCCAGGACACCATGCCTCTTGTAATATTGCTGACAAAGTCTTGATCATGCTTACTTGAAACCACTACATCATACTCTACTTTCTAGGATTTGATATTTATTAAGGAGTTCAGAAAAAAATGACATAATTCATTGGCTGAAATAGCTATAAAGAAGTCAATGTAATGGGAGTGGTAGGCTACTGAAAATTAAATTATGGATGCACAAATATAAATCATTGTGATAAAGAGGAAAAGGAAGAAAAAATTAGAAGAAATCAATATGGTCACATAGAGAACTCATTAACCAGTAGTTAATAATATACATAAATATGTGTAGTTCTTGATATTAAATTTTAAGAAAGGAATTGTTATGCTAGATTGCATGTAGAAGAGAGCTCTCTTCCTCTCACATGGTTCCACGATTGGGAATGATATAGAAGAAACATATTATTTTCGCACACATTTTAAGTTAGCAGTTACAAACAAGTATTAAGGAAACAACAGAAATTAAAATTTTAGCTTTTCTCAGGGAAAAAAAAACAACCAAAATCAGGACTTTCTATTCAGTAAGAACAATTTCTCCCCAATTTTATCTTTATGATACTTATAGGTACTGATCTTTTCTTTTCCAGATGTTTCTCAAATAGTGATCCAGGACACCAATTATTTAATCTCTTTGTAATATTGTTGACAAAATCTTGATCATGCCTATTTGAAATCTGGGGGAGAAAACCCCTATATCATCCAGATTACAATTTGGTTGACCTTTGGTTTTTAAAAAGTCTCAGTTGACCAATGAGTTTTGAACAAGTCCTAATCTGACATTCTGAAGGCCTTCTGGTAGACTACCTTATCTACCCATGCTGATGTCTAGTGAGTCCCATTTTTTTATCCTGTATTTCTTCTGGCCGACATCTGAATTTGGTATAAAATTCTTGCAAAAAGTTATAATTTTGAAACTAGTTAATCCTAAAATTACTTACAGTTAAAATTTTCTTTAAAAAATACAGAACTTTGCAGATAAGAGGAGTAATTAATAAGAAACAAATATGATCCTCATGGGTCAGGGATAGAAAAGGAATGACAGAGAAAATATCAGAAAGAACATGTAATACTTTATTCCTGTATCATTCTTTAAATTAATAATTTTATAGAAGTGTGTACTTTAATTTACAGAAATTTACAGTTTGTGTCTCCAAGACCCTTTCACATCTGCATCGGTACAAGGATACTGCATTATCTGTAACAATTGCTTAGTGTATTATAGTGGCTAAAAGTGCTTTTTCTCTTGAATTGGGAGATTATGCAAGGGTTCAAAAAAGGTAACAGGCCAAATCATTGGAGAAGAAATTCTGTCTTTTTTAGTTTCTTTTGTAATTACCTGTTTGGTGAAAACTTTAAGATACTGAAGAGCTGACATTTAAATTATTATTCCTTGTTACAAACCTCTCTCTCTCTCTGTCTATATTTCTCTTTAACTCAGTATCTCTCTTTCTCTTACTTTTCTTCTTTCTCTGTATTTGCTTCAATCTTCTTTTTTGTTTTTGTATATCTCTCTCACTGGAATCTAGACATGTAAAGATTTAGCAGAAGGACTGAACAACTAAAGCCCATTCTCACTCTCTCTATCTTTGGAAAAGAAAAACAGTTATTCATAAAATGGCAGAGCTAGGCTTGAAAGAGAAGAAATGGTGAGATACCAGGAGAATCTTTGAGGGAAGCCGAATTGATTGTGTTGCTTGGCTCTCAAAACTTGTCACTTTGTCAGTTTTTGCCTTCATGCTTGGCTCTTCACTCTCTCCTTTTGCCTGATCTTTATAATGATTTCATGATATTAGGTAGAGTCAGTGTAATTATCGCTGTTTTGCAGATTTGGAGATTGGAACTAAGGAAAACAAAGTCACAGCCTGAATCATACAATTAATTGTTGCCTGAATCATGGTTTGAATCTATCTCCCAAGTCCAGTGCTTTTGTTTATAATAGTATTCTGACTCCCCAAGAAAAATTAGAGCAGAAAACTCATCAAGGAAACATTCTTACATAAGTTTGATCCATGGATGCCTCATTAAAAACAAACAAACAAACAAACAAACAAACAAAAACTTAGATCAATTGCAATGGTGAAATGGTCAAAGTCCATTAAAAAGATGGAAACAGGCCATTCTCTGTTCAATATAGATGTGGGATGCTATAGATGGGGAAATCATACACTTAATGTCAGACAGTCACCTTATTACTTCAATTTGTCTGTTACAGAGAGCATTAAGTACATAGGGATATTGGGAAAACATTCTTATAAACAATATACTTACGTGAAGATTTTGATTAGATGAAGTTATTAGTTAATTGATAATATGTTTAATTCAATAAAAGAATGGTTTTAAAGTATGATCTCAATGCAACATTTGGCGTATTATTTGACTAATGATTAAAATAAATATCAATACTTTGCTCTTTGTGGATTTAGTTTTAGTTTTTTTTTCTGTATAAGAATTGTTGTTTTCCTTTGATAATTGACTCTCTCCTTTCTCTGGGTCCTTCCCTTGCTTAATCTCTAGTATTTAAATAATAGTTTGTGTATTGCCTTTAGTAATGTACACATACTATCTAAGCAATAGTAAAAAATAACAGTTGCAATATAATAACAATAAATTATCTATACTATATCTCAGAAACATTATTATCTTTCTATACTTTATTATCTTATTTGCCTTATCAAATAGATCTAGACAAGTGGAGCATAAAGGGACAACCAAATGCAAATATTTGTAATTTTAATTTATTTTAAACAATACAATTTTTTTGCAGTTCTAACGAGCTAGTAAACATTCAGAGGGGCAATCAGTAGTAGTTGGGAACCTATACTAAGAAGAGAATTCCAGTTATTTATTCAGATGAATTTCTTTAACATGAATTAAGGTCCATACATCGAGAGATGATGTTTTGTGATGTTGTACATACAAAAGACTTTAAAATAAAAAAAAAACAAACATTTTTTCCTTAAGTAATCATGATACAGTTGTCTCAGGAATCCATGTTTAATAAGTGTAATGGCTAAGTGAAGGTATAGCAGACAATTATACCTCTCCTGTATTTCCACAAATATTCAAGTTTGGACAATCTTTACAACTGAAATATTTATGGAGCACCCCGATTCTCTCTTTTTTACCATCACATTATATCTTGTGCCTATTTGTATATATGTCTCCAAATTAATGTGAACTCTATAAACACATAGATTATATCATTAAAGAAAATGTATATGCCCATAATTTAGATTAGCAATTTTATATTATTAAATATTTTCATTGAAAAATTCAAAATGTGTAATACATTCACAGCTCATTACCTATGAACTGATCAGTGTGGTTCTCAGTCCATTCATATTTTCTTATCTCTTATATTTTTATAATTTAATATGTGATGAATTGAGCCTCATAATTTGGTGCAGTTTTACTTTATTCATCGAATTAATAGATACAATAGGGAAGAAAATAGAGAAAAGCCAAATATCCTATAATTTCTTTTTTTTTTAATTTTATTTGCATAACATATGTGTGGGTAATTCTTCAACAATAACCCTTATATAGCTTTCTGTTACAAATTTTCCCCCCAACTCCCCACCCCTCCCCTAGATGGCAGGATATCTACTACATGTTAATTATGTTAAAATATTGGCAAATCGAATATATGTATACATATTTCCAAACTTATCATTGTTGTGCAAGAAAAATCTTATCTACACAAAAGATATATCAGATAAAGGAAACACAATGTAAACAAACATCAATCAAGGAGTATGAGAATGTTATGTTGTAGTCTACATTTCACATCCCTCTCTCTGGGTGTATATGGCTTTCTTCAGTGAACAATTGGAGGTGGTTTGAAGCATTTCATTGTTGAAGAGAGTCATGTCCATCAGAATTGATCGTCATATAGTACTGTTGTTGCCATGTATAATGATCTCCTGGTTCTGCTCATTTCACTCAGCATCAGTTCATGTAAGTCTCTCCAAGCCTCTCTGAAATCATCTTGCTGGTCATTTCTTACAGAACAATAATATTCCATAATATTCATATACCATAATTTATTCAGCAATTCTCCAATTGAAGGGCATCTATTCAATTTCCATTTTCTAGCCACTACAAAAAGGACTGCCACAAACATTCTTGCACATGTGGGGCCCTTTCCTTCCTTTATTATTTCTTTGGGATATAAGCCCAATAGAAATGCTGCTGGGTCAAAGGGTATGCACAGTTTGACAACTTTTTGAGCATAGCTCCAAATTGTTCTCCAGAATGGCTGTATCCGTTCACAGCTCCACCAACAATGCATCAGTGTCCCAGCCCTCCCACATCTCCTCCAACATTCATCATTAACTTTTCCTGTCATTTTAGCCAATCTGACAGGTGTGTAGTGGTACCTCAGGGTTGTCTTGATTTGCATTTCTCTGATCAATAGCGATTTGGAGCACCTTTTCATATGACTATAAATAGTTTTAATTTCATCCTCTGAAAATTGTCTGTTCATATCCTTTGACCATTTATTGATTGGAGAATGGCTTGAATTTTTATAAATATGAGACAATTCTCTATATATTTTAGAGATGAGACCTTTATCAGAACCCTTAAATGTAAAGATGATTTCCCAATTTATTGCTTCCCTCCTAATCTTGTCTGCATTGATTTTGTTTGTACAAAAACTTTTTAACTTAATATAGTCAAAGTTATCTATCTGGTTTTCAATTAAGAGTTCCAGTTCTTCTTTGGACATAAATTTATTCCATCTCCATAGGTCTGAGAGGTAAACTATATTACATTCCCCTAATTTACTTATAGTATCACTCTTTATATCCAGATCATGAACCATATCCTATAATTTCAATCTATCTCTGTCACTAATTACTTCTATGAATTGGACAAGTCACTTGACTTTTTCCTGGATTGAATATCTTCATCTAAAAAAAATGGGTACTTTGAACTAGATGGCCTCTAAGATATCTAAAAGTTATATAATTTTGTGATTCTCTAGATACAACTTCATTTTGCAGTATTTGATAGAAATTATGTTTAACACTGAGGAATCATTTTTAATCACTTATTTCTCTATAGCCAGTATATTGATTTATCACAAAAAAAGAAAAATGAAGCCAAATTAGAAAAAAATAGTATAAAAATGAAAAAAAAACCCTCAGGTAATTCTAACCCCTCATTCAAATAACCACTGATGCTAATAAAGAGGCAATGTGTAAAAGAAAAGAAATTGATTAGGACTATTTTTATAAAAGTTTAACTAATAAAATTAATTGCCTCAGTAAGGATTGCAAAAGAACCCAGATACAAACCAACTTAAACAGGAAACATTTTATTTTCTTGCCAAGGAGGAGGAAATGTAAGTGAAACACTGGTGATGGTTTTAAATATAAGTTCCTCTGTCAAATTTTGTGAAAGAAGATGGCAAAATACTAGCAAAAATAGCAAAGAATAGTGCAGAGAATAATAAGCATACAAGAAATATACCATAATATCCATTTGATTCAGTTGATGCCACAAATATTTATAAGTAAAATAGAATAATAGTAATGATGGATTTTAATCTAGTGTTTTAAAACTTGCTTAACGTTAAAAGCTTGTTTAGCTGGACCACTTAAAGGTTATATGAATTTAAGTACTACAGATAAACTCAAAATAATAGAGAAACAAATAGATAAAAAATGGAACAACTTTATTAGCATTTTTATAACAAATTATTTTTGTGTTTAGGGAAAAAATGAAAAAAACCTATATGTTACAAAAATGTTTATAGCCTGATGGGAAAAAAAACTAGAACTTGCAGGTATGCTCACCAATTAGAGAATGGCTGGACAAATTGTGGTATATGATTGTGATTAATATTACTCTGCTATAAGAAATGATGAACTCATTAATTTTAGAAAAATATGGAAAGATGCTTAAAACAAGAGCAAAATGAGTAGAACCAAGAGAACATTGCACATAGTAACAACAATAATGTTTTAAGAAGGACTTTGAGTGAATAATTCATTTTGACTAATTATAAATATGCAAATTGGGGACTTCTGGAAGCCAAGAAGGTGCAGTGAGTAGTAAATTGTCATAATTCTCACATATTGACCTCCAGATAACATAACATAGTACTTCCAAAAAATCGTAGAACAGCAGAATCAGTAAAATGAAGGGACTAAACAATCCTCGAGCCCCAGAAACTTGGAAGATTAGCATTAAAGTTCTGTCTCGCTTAGGTAAAAGGGGAATGAAGTCCAGGAAGCATCTGAGCAAGCCTGCCACAAGCCCCATCTCAACAAATCAGTGGGAGAGCATGAGTCAAGATTATACAGGACACGGCAGCTGCAACATTAAAAGAGCCATAGAACATGATATTCCAGAAATAACTAATAATCACCTACTGAACAAAATTAAGCATAATACTTTCAGGAAAAAAAATGGTCATTTAATGAAACAGAAGAATTTCATTCAAACTTTTATAAGGAAAAGATTAAAACTGAACAAAAAAAAATTGATCTTCAATATTAAGACCCAAGTGAAGATTAAAAGAAATTAAAAGAATAAAGAAAACATTAATAATCCAATAGGACAGAACTGCTTTCATTCCTACATGGGAATTTGATGCTGGTAAGACTTATACAACTTATACAAACTGACATAAAGTATAAAAGTGTAAAAAACGGACACAGTATAAAACAACATTGTATGATCCATTATGAATGACTAAGCTCTTCAAAAACTCAATGAACTAAGACAGGAACAAAGGTTTCATAAAGGAAAATTATGTTCACATCCAGATAAAGAACTAATGGACCATGATTGCAGAACGAAGCACATTTTTTTTACTTTATTCATTTTCATGTTTTTTCTTCTTTCACAACTGCAGCTAATATTAAAATAAGTTTTATATGATAACATATATTTAACCTCTATCAAATTGCCTACTATTTTAGAAAGAAGGGAAAGGAGGGAAGAGAGGAAGGGAAGAAAATTGGAGTTCAAAAATATTTTAAAAATAAGTGCTAAGGGCAGCTAGGTGTTGCAGTGGATAGAGCACCAGCCCTGAAGTCAGGAGGACCTGAGTTCAAATCTGATCTCAGACACTTAACATTCCCTAGCTGTGTGACCCTGGGCAAGTCACTTAACCCCAATTGCCTCAGCAAAAAGCAAAAAAAAAAAAAAAAAATGTTAGGGCTAAAAATTGCCCTAACATGTAATTGATGAAAGAATAAAACAAGATAACAAATAAGTACTCAAATTAACTATAAATGACATGTGAAGAAAGACCTTATTTGCATCTGAGAAAAAACTGATAAGTAGAAGTATATGTAGAATAATTTTACATATATAAACCTATTTGTGTCTAATGGCAGCAATCCCTAAGGTGGAGGGCAGGAAGAAAAAATTTGCATGATGATTTTCTTTTAAAATTAAGAGGAATAGCAAGTTTTTCATAGTAAATTTGCTGTTTTATGTGCAATTTTAATTGTACTTATATAAATTTTGTTTTATTTAAAAAATAAAAAATAATAACTAAAAATACTAAAATAATAATTTTTAACATTTTTATTTCTTATTTTCTGTTTCCTACTCTTCTCCCAAGCTCTGAAAAGACAATAAATATGCTACCCATTATAATATGAAATCTTGTGAAGTCATGAAAAACAAATTTCCTCATTAATCATAGAACAAAAAAATTTATTTATAATAATCATAAAATAAGATGATATTCTCTTTCATTTTCCCTGAAATATCTTTTCACAATAGGGTGTTAGTCTTGATATATAAGGAGTACAGTTTTTTAAATGTTTTTCAAAGCTCACAAGACTTACAAAATTTATATTTGCCTTGCTGAAAATCAAGTCAGCCTACCCTTGTTAATCAAGCACATTCTTTATCTTTACCTCCTACTGTTATTTCTTTCACTAGGCTAAGACAGTCTCAGCATGTGCCTTCTAATGGCACATATACCTACCATCAGGATTTACAAACAAATTTTTATGAAAACCAAAGAGAGGGGAAGAACTGGATGCCTTTGAAGAAGATGGAATTCTTTCTGAGTTTGTTGCTGGATTCTCATTAGGTTTCTGACTGACTTTTTCAGCAAATCAATTTTAATTTCTTTTAAGCCATTGGCTTATAGACTTGGTTCTCCTCCCAGTTGATAATTGGTCAAAGTTATAAGATTGTACTGATTTTGTAATTTAAATACAGAATTGAATTTACAGTTAAATCTACTATAATGGTACAATATGCAGAGAAATATTGTCCAAATCTACAAATTTGCTAGGGGTTGCTATTATCTATCTTGAATGAATATGGTATTTCCTCCAGTGAATAGGGATTGCTATTAATGTCATAATATTTCACCAGGCAAATTACCACTGACAGGTCCCCATTTCTCTTCAGCATTATCTTTGGGTCTATAGAAAAAGCTCACCTCTCAGCCTACAGGCACTCTTACTTCTGTTTACTGACTACTAAAATTGTGAATAACAAATACCCCAATGCTTTAAAGGTTAATCATCCTGAAAATATTCAAGAACCTTTCTCAGGAACTGTTTTGAATTATTTGTTATTTTTTCCCATGCAAATATTTTACTCAATTCTGCTAAAGTCATGCAGAATAGAGCAAACATGGCCCAAGGCCTTCCCAACAAAGTTAAACAGAAAATGTCTCATTCAAATTAGAAGATTTTGCTAGTTACATCAGAGACAGAGAGAGAAGCAGAGATGAAGGAAGAAACAAGGAAAATGGTACAACATTTTGGCCACAAAATAGGTAGAAATGTGAAATATCTCAGAGATATTTTTTGGGGGGGAAGAGAAGGGCATTGTTATAAACTACAGTTTTTGCAACAAATGTGACCATCTACTTGTTTTTGTATCACTAGTGGATGAAAATATATAAAAAAAAAAATTAATACCATTCTTAGCCTATAAGCCCAGACAGGCCAGATTTGGCCTCCAGAGTTGGTTTGCTAAGCCCTAATTTCTAGTGCATAGTTTATGACCTAGGTATCTTAGCAATCATCTTATTTATCTTCCTTATTGGATTTTTTCAAGTCATGTAGCTAGTAAAAGCAAAGTATTTGAATTTTTGTTTTCTGCCTCTATATTATCTTATTTTATCACTCCATTCTATAGGGAGATTTTAGGTATTAACAAGTGGATTTGTGATTTCACTGATATAGTAAACTTTTGGATGAAGAAACTGCCTTTGTTAATACTGATGAAACTTTCCTTTTAATTTACATCCTTGGAAAATTGCCCAGGACACTGAGAGCTTAAGTAACTTTTCCAGAGTCACACAGCCAATATCTAACATAAGACACATGCAAACAAGTGCTGATATGTAAGTATAGGAAATTGATAAAAACTGGGGATCGATAAATATAGACAGAAGAAAAGAAATTGAACTGGAGAATATTATATCAATACTTTATATTATAAATCAACAAACATTTTTGGGTAAGAGTTCATGGATATTAATCTATTAGAGATTCTTGACTATCTTTTTTTTTTCCTGGACTAGTCCACTGAGATAGAATAGCATTTTAAACTGTTTAGCAGGCAGATCAATATATATATATATACACACAAATTTGGAAATGAAGAGATTTTTTTTTGTTCAAATGACAAGACTCATGAACAAATCTAAATTTCAGGACTTCATCACCAAGTGTTGGCTTAGTTTGACTTAGTCTCATTTTCACTGATTCCATAGGAATATATACTCAATGCTGCCACAAATGTGCGGTATAACTTTTGTAGTTCCTTCAATGCATTCCCTGCTCTATACACCATAGGCTTCTTCAGGGAAGAGGTTTCATTTTTCTTTATTTTTACCCATACTCCATGAGTTTATACCAAAGTTTCTAGCATATATGAATTATATAACATCTGGTTGGTGAAAGGAAGAATAAATTAACAAATGAACAAAAACATTTTATAAAACCAGTAGCATCCTCCGTGTGTGCATTAAAAAAAAAAAAAACTAACTAATATCTTTTTCAGAACCTTTTATTTTTTGACTTACGCTTGCATTTTTAATCTTAGGAAAAAATCTAAAAAAATCAAAGCAAAATCATAGATTAGATAGTAATGGAGTAGTTAAGGTGAGGGAAAGATTATAATAGAAAGGGGAAATTTTTCAGATATCATGAGGTGTGTGCAAGGAAATGTCAATGTGTAATGCATTCCATCTCTCTCTCTCTCTCTCTCTCTCTCTCTCTCTCTCTCTCTCTCTCTTTCTCTCTCTCTCCCTCTCTCTGTATATATATATATATATATATATATATATATTCTTTCTTCCAAAGACCTAATTTCTTGAAAAAAGAAAATGACCATTTAAAATAATTTTCAAATGCTTGATGTGTCAATCATAACTTTCTAAAACTTATAGGAACACTAATTAGTGTAGTGTTTTGGAAAATAATTGCAGACTTGAATATCCCTGACTTCAACTTTTTGCTTTCCCCAAAATTTGTTTATCAGTTTGATCTTAAGCAAGCATTAGTCTCTTTGACCATCCATTTTTTTTGTTTTAGAAATGATGATAATGTTTATGTTAATTATTTCATAGAGCTATTATAGAGAATGTTTCAAAAACATGTTAACATGTTGAAACAATGCAAGTACAATTTCAGATTCTCTTAGACATGAAGTTTTTCCTTTTCCTTTAAATTAAATTACTGATTTCATTGGTATAGGAAACACTGGATAAGAAACTTTTTTGATGCATCTTCCCTGTAACTTTTAGATTTTGAGTCTTGCCTAGGATATTGAGAAGTTGTGACTTGCCTATTACCATTTTTGATTAAACAGGTGAGACAAAGCATGACCTTTATTAAGATTATTAAGTCAAATCTTTTGCTATATTCATGCCATGATATCTAATAAAATGTGTGTCCTAAAAATCTTGGTTCAATTTTAGGGTCTATTAACTTCAAAAGCATAAATGAAACAAATTTATGAAACAAACAAACAAATAAACCTCAAAACAATACATGGAAAAATCCTTCCATTAATTAATATTAATAATAATAATAATCCTTTTAAAAATTCAACACAACTATTCTATTGTGCCATATATTGTTCGTGTTGATTTTCAAAGTTGGTTAAATTTTAATTGGTGATTCAAATGAGTGCATTTTTAATCATAGTCTTAAAAACATTCCAAGTATGAGATTTTAATGCATATGTGACTTTTAACTTGAACTGATAAGAAAAAAGCCTGAAGGATATAGATCAGATTATGGAGGTGATCAAAAATACCTCTTCTACTGAGATAACGGTTTGGGAAAGTGTGATCCAGAAAGTGTTACCTAAGCAACACATGATGACAGGATTCTCATATTGCTAAAGTTATAATTAAAAAAAAATTCAAAACGCAGAAAACTCTATAAGTACAAACATTTAAATAATAAATCTTTCAAGTGGTAGTTTTTATGTTTGTAGCACTAATACTTCTGAAGTTATTGAAGATTAAAACTGTATGCAAACTTTTGAGACTATCTATATCTAAATGCAGTAGATACATAGAATCTTCTTATAATCAATGTTTGCTACTTTAAGAAATATGATTATACTATATATGTTTTATATGTAATTATATCTTTAAAATATTGCCAGAGTGACCCTTGCCTAATCTTTTATTATACTCTGTGAAGAAGATCAGCTTCACTTCAAGGTTCTAAGATGATACTCTCCTAATTTGGTAGTAGTTAATATAATAATTGGAGAAGACAAATCGTAGAAAGAAGGTAAATCTTAGCAAGGAGATCTGGAAATCATCCTGTCCAATGTCCTATCTTAAAGCAAGCGACTTTCTTTACATAAGCTAGTTATGAATTTAGATTTAAAGTAAGAATATATGGTTTTAAATTATGATTTTTTCCACTCGGAAAATTCATAACCTTGGGCTTTTTAGGTAAATTTTCCAAGTTTCAGTTTCCCTATCTGGAGAACGGGAATGATATTTGATCTTCCAGTTTCACAAAATTTTTAAAAGGAAAGAACTTAGCAAATTGTCGAGTACTATATAAAAGTGATATATGAATGCCAATTCTGAGTGTGTGTGTCTTTATGTCACAAGATATGAGTTAAAAAAAAAAGAATAAAGATTGGAAGGAAATATTGAGACATAAGATGTCTTTGAAAGTTTCACATGGAATATATTTTCTGCTTAAAAAGAAATGTGAACCACGTATAAAAGAAATCTACTGTTTCATATATAATAATCCTATTCTATACATATAAAATGTTCATTTTAATTGATGTTGGTTGTCTGGAACATTAAAAAATATGAACTTTTTCCTATTCTCAAGAACTTCTAGGTTTCTCAATTATTTACTACCAAAAATGATCAAGATTTTATTCCTTATAATGCAGTGACTCTTTTCTGCTTTAATTTCTGCTGACTTCTGTGGACACAGGGAACAAAGGTGAACAAACTCCCTCAAGTGTAAAGGAAAAAACTCTTTATGTTAGAAAAATATTAATGCCAATTCTCATCTATGGATGTCATGAGAACAGTCTAGGGACAGATAACATTGTTTTCTCTTGCAGGAGAGAGTGATGAGCTCCTCTCTTGTAATGGCAGATGATGTCAGATACTTGGTCCACTTCAAACAGTAATTCTAAGCAACAAAAGCAATATCAGGGTTTTTATTAATGATTTCTCATTATATATGTATATATATACACATACATATATATACATATATACGTATATATATATATATCATCAGTATTTGTTTAATGGCTTACTTTTGTTTTATGAGAGTAAGAGAAAAGGTGGGGAAATGCAAGTTGTCATATAGCGGGGAGAGAGCAATAAAGTTAGAAGCAAAATTTTTGGGTTCAAATACTGAGTTTTC
Source organism: Myrmecobius fasciatus (assembly GCA_023553655.1). Classification (NCBI taxonomy): domain Eukaryota; kingdom Metazoa; phylum Chordata; class Mammalia; order Dasyuromorphia; family Myrmecobiidae; genus Myrmecobius; species Myrmecobius fasciatus. Next base: position 130,651 of record JAJPUD010002363.1, read on the forward strand.
CAGACACTATTTGTTTGCCAAGTCACTTAACCTCTGGCTTCAATCTGCTTAAATGTAAAATAAGGTATATATATGTCATATGAACTCTAAGAATCCTTTAGCTTTTAAATCTGTGAAACTATAAATACTTTCATCTCTCTGTGTTTCAGCTATCCTAACATATAAAATTAAGCTGTTGAACTAGATAGTATCTGCAACTGCTTACCTCTCAAAACTGTGCTTATTAGGCCTCCAGAAAAACACAGTAGTCTCAAATCTTAAAGGTAAACTAGATTTTAAGTTATGGATTATATTTTTTTCTGTAAGAAAATAGACAATTGCAGATTTTAACACCTTATTTCATAGTCATTGCTGTCTCTTCAATAACTCATTTTTGATATTTTGTAATTTGCAAAAATGTGCCTTTGTGATCCCACCGGCTCTTAACTACTTTGTAATGAGTGTGTATGAACAGATGGAAAATGTTTTCAATTTCCGAGAAAGCTACAAATGGATGTCACTAGCTATTAGAAAAGCTCAGGTGGCTCCATTTGGGGAGACAAGGTATTGTCATAAAGCTCTTCATTTTTTAATGAAATGTTTGCTCATTTATTTCTAGATGGTAAGTTGAAGACTTCACAAGTAAAAACAGATCAGAACCAGAGCTGAAAATTATTCACTGCTAAATAGCCCAGAACCCCAATCTTCAGCATTTTACTTGAAAATAATAAAGTTAAATCAGGTCATTTTACTGAGAACAAAATTAATTACTGTAAAAACAATTTTAGCAAAATTGGAGAGTAAGGTGTTTTAAATTTCAGTTTAAATACACATTTGCTCTTCAATGATTCTCTCTCATTCTCTCTCTGTTTTCTCTTTCACTTTTTCTTCTTCCCTCCTTCCTTTACAATGTCATTCTTCCTTTTGATCTAATCTTATATCCCAAGCAATGGGATCTTTCTCCTGTAGTCCCACCTATCCATTCCTCCTAAAATATTCCAACCCAAACAGAATGAAAAAAAAAAAAAAACTTTTGTTAAAATACAATTTCTTTAAATGCCTTGTCTTTTCGCACAATAAAATGTTACATTGGGATGTGTTGCAGAAATCTAATGTAACATTCCTATCCCAAATATTTTTTAAAAAAAATAAATTTCAATCAATTTGATTCAATTTTTTTTAAGACCATAGTCTTAGTAGACTGGTTCTTGAGTTATTAGGAACAAAGCAGTTTACCACGTGGTACTTGATCAGGAACATTTCAAAACTTTGCTATTTTGATCCTCAGAAAAGTAATATGCAATTTGTAACTAGGTTCTATGTAGGAGTTATATCCGGAAGTCCTACCTCACATAGGCTTGGCTAATTTTTCACTGAAAGGTGTTGAAATTATCTTTGAGATGTTATTAGCTCAGGGGAATGTTCTATAATGTATTTCTTTTTTTAAAGGTTTATTATCAGAATTTTAATTTTTTTGCTTAAATTGCATTTTATTTTCCAAATACATGTAAAGATAATTTTGAACACTAAACTTTGCAAAACCTTATATCCCAAATTTTTCTCCCTTTCCTCTCCCCTCCCACTTCCCAAGACAGCAAGTAATCTCATATGAGTTAAACATGTGGAATTCTTCTAACCATATTTCCATATTCATTACATTTGTGCAAAAAAAAAAAAATAAAATAAACATCAAAAGGGAAAAAATGAGAAAGGAAAAACATGGAAACAAACAAGAACTATAAAAGTGAAAATACTATGTTTTAATCTATATTTACTATCCATAGTTTACTCTCTGGATGTGGATGGCACTTTCCATACAAGTGAAATGACCTTGAATCAACCCATTATTGAAAATAGGCAAGTCGCCCGCTAGAGCGGCTGGAGCCCAGTGTGGGGCCTCGAACCCGAGGTGGAGGGAACCCTGCGGATCCTCCTGAGCCCGCCAGCTAGCCAGCTATGAACCCCCAGAAGCCATCCCCGCCGCCGGGCACTCGCCCAGGCTCCGATCGGCCTCTGGTCCTGCTGCTGCTGCTGTTGCTGCTGCCGCCGGCGGTATGGGCGCCGGCGTCGGCCCAGGTGCCTCCCTCTCCGAGGAGACCCCCGGTGGTGCTCGTACCTGGTGACTTGGGAAACCAGCTGGAAGCCAAGCTAGACAAACCTACAGTGGTCCATTACCTTTGCTCCAAGAAGACGGACAATTATTTTACCCTCTGGTTGAATTTAGAGCTGCTCCTTCCTCTCATCATCGACTGTTGGATCGATAACATCAGGTTGATATATAATAGAACCACCAGGACTACTCGTTCCCCAGATGGTGTGGATGTGAAGGTTCCTGGCTTTGGAGACACCTTTTCTGTGGAATACCTGGATCCTAATAAAGCTTCTGTTGGAGCTTATTTCTTTACTCTGGTAGAGAGCCTTGTGGGCTGGGGTTACAGGAGAGGAATTGATGTCCAGAGAGCTCCCTACGACTGGCGAAGAGCCCCAAATGAAAATGAATACTATTTCAAAGCCTTCCGTAAGATGATTGAGAAGATGTATGACAATGGAGGCCCTGTTGTCCTTGTCGCTCATAGCATGGGCAACATGTATACACTCTACTTCCTCAACCATCAGTCACAGGACTGGAAAGACAAGTGCATTCATTCCTTTGTGGCATTGGGCGCTCCCTGGGGAGGAGTGGCCAAGACCCTTCGGGTCCTAGCTTCAGGAGACAACAACAGAATTTCTGTCATCAATTCTCTGAAAATCAGAGAGCAACAGAGATCTGCTGTCTCGACCAATTGGCTGCTTCCCTACAATTATACCTGGCCCTCAAAGAAGGTCTTTGTGAGAACCCCCAAAGCCAACTACACCATCCAGGACTACCAGAAGTTCTATACGGATATTGGCTTTGAGGATGGCTGGTTCATGAGACAAGACACAGAGCCCTTGGTCTATCAGATGACGCCCCCTGGGGTACGGCTGCATTGCCTCTATGGTACTGGTATGCAGACCCCAGATTCTTTCTATTATGAAAGCTTTCCAGACCGGGACCCCAAAATCTTCTATGGCGATGGGGATGGCACAGTGAACGTGGAGAGCTCCCTGTACTGCCAGAAGTGGGTGCACCGGCAGCAGCAGGCGGTGACCCTGCTGGAGCTTAAGGGGAACGAACACATTCAGATGCTCTCCAATGCAACAGTTCTTGCCTACTTGAAAAGTGTTCTCTTTGGTTTGTGATGCTGTGTCCTGACAGCCTCCACTCCGTCACCCTGGATGCCTTCCCTTCCAACCCGATGAGGGGGGAAAATGCTGCTTCACTATCTCAAAGGTGTTTGTGTGTTTCTTAATTTTAATTTTTTGAATCACTTGAACTGGGCCTCCCTCTGCAGACCACGATTAGTTTTATTATTTTGATGTGAATGAGATCTCAGCTCTGCATCAGTGATTAAGTCCATTCTCTTTCCTGGCCTTACTGTCCCACTTGGTCAGCTTTTGGGTCAAATCCACACAGTGAGCCTGTTTTTCTGAAGGGATTTTTGGTACTGCTGTTTGTTGAGTGGAGATGAAGAGATCAGTCTCAGATTACTAGGAAAGTTTCATACATCTCTTCTGCTTTTTGGGTTGTACTTTTAAATTCTCCTTGTTTGGGGAATCCTGAGTGTGGGATGACTGAGCCAACCCTACTTTAAAAGAAGAGAGAAATCCAGTCCAATCATCATTGTATTTGTCACTGGTGCTGCTACAACATCAGGCTTCGGCTTCTCAAGAGTGAGAGGGAGGGAGGGATGTCAATACTGCCAAAACCAGGCTCCAGTTCTTGGCCAGAGCCCTCTTACGCAATACAACACGAGTGGTCATTCAAAGCTGGCTTCTTTACTTGAGCTATAACAATGCCTACTTTTTCAGAGCTTCCCTTCCTTTCCTATCCCATTCCCCAAACTTGGATTGGAGAAAGCAATCATATGATCTGTTCTTCTGCTGCCCTGCGCATGCGGGTTCCATCTTTGCTTTTGGCCCAGCAGTCTCCTGTACCCTCTGCTCTTCATTCTACCCTTTCCTCAAGTGGTAGGTGGAGGATCCGCTTGCTGCTGTGGCTTTTTGTGCATCTGAGACTTTGGTTTGGATCCCTCCCCTTTTCTATTTTTGAAGGCTTTATTAACAGTGTGTAACTGCCAGACTCCTTTCCTCACCACAGTGGAAGAGGGAACTGTAGCCCTCATCAACTTCACATAGTGTGGTTTTTAAAAAAACAAAAAACAAAAAACTTCTCTGGGAAGCATCCCGTCCCCTGGTGCTATTATTTTATAGATTGGGGATCAAGGGAAAGAGTTTTATGTTCATACCAAAGTAGTTCATCATCCATGTACATTTCTCTGATTTGTTCCGTGCAGGAGACAGACAGGCAAGTCACTGGTTTGGCCCCTCTACTATTTACTGGCTAAGGGGTCCTACCAACATGGCTGGAAGAAATGTGGATGAGATTGTAGGTCTTAAACAGTTCTGAAATACAGTGATATTTGTCCTAAATCCTCCTCAAGCCGTGAGTCCTAGATAAACTGTATGCATTTTACCATCATTTTCAAGTTCCTTTAGTTCTTCCTCCCGTGACTGTCCTGAAGAGACTTTTGAGCCAACTGACCATGTTGCTTTATTGCTCATAAGAAATGGTGATTTTCCCCAACTTACCCTTATCCCCTATGAGACCCACTGTTTTATTTGTATAACTTAATCATTGTTTAACTTGTGTAATGAGAAATCCTATTGGATCCTCTTCAGGATGTTTCTGGATCCCAGGGACAGGATTAAAGCAGAAAACTACTTTTAACCATTTTGGTCAAGGGGCCCAGAAAACACCCTTTCTGAGAGATTTAGATCTAGATCTAGATCCCTCTCTAAAAAGGGAATTCCCAATTCAGCTTATAAACAGCATCAGGTTTTTCCACTTTTTTTCCAATTTTCTTAAAGCTGCATCTTATGGAAGAAGAAACGGGGTCAGCTTTGGTTTTATGGTGAACATAACCTCTCATGTGTTTGTGCACATTTGCATATGTAATTTTCAATCCCCAGATTGATATGATGGGAGGGAGCTGTCAGATGGAAGCAAGGTTAAGGTTTCTGCTTATAGCCTCATTTGTGCTCCAAGGGAAGGTATCTAGGGCTCCAAGGAGATAGGAGCTAGAAACTCTAGCTGTTGAAAAATGCATGGTGGCTCACCCTTTCCTGGTGTTCATCTCCTGTAACTTCCACTTCTGCCTAACCTGTGGCCATCTCCTCAGATTGCCAGCATTCCTTATCTAGAACCTGTTCCAAGTAGTTGGATTGACTTGACAGGAGCAGATGATTTCAGACCCTCCTAACTTGATCTGACCTCTAAGTGCTGCCTGATTTTGTGGGTCAGGAAGAACCTAAAGACTCATGGATTGGTTGATAAGTGACAAGGGTCATTACCTGAAAACTTCCTGTGTACTTGGGTCTCCCAGTGCACTGACAGGAGTTTACTTGGCGTGCTATCCAGAGGCCACCCTTTGTAAACCCTATGTGGGTAGTAGAGGGGATTTTAATCTCTGCTAAGTTTTTCTACAAATTATAATGCAGACTCTCAATGCAGATCATGTTTTTGAAGTAAATATTATAACATTTTTAAAAAGGACTAAGATGTCTTAACATTTCATGACCACCAAGCTTGAGTTGAAGTTAAAAGAAGTTGCTTACTCCATCACAAACAGCTTAGGTTTATGTTTTTGTGGGTTGAGTTTTTCTTACCAAGGAGGGAAAAATGCAACTTTCTTAAACAAAAAACTAAACTCTACAAAGAACTATAATTTTGAGGACCAAATGTATTCTCTGACAATAAGATTGAAGAGATTGTTCAGCTCTCATCCTAAGAAGGTTAATAATACAATTGCTGGGAACTCTGTAGGAAACAGTGCCTGTCATTGGCTGTGACCTCAGATACTGCAATTGGTGAAATGGCCTCTGGATGGAGTGGGGCCACCAAGGATGCAGAAGATGCCCTGGAGTGGATCCAGGGACTGCTCCAAAAAAAATCAGGGAATGTTTTGCCAGGACTTTGCTGCTCTATATTTTAACAGCATTTTATATGGAAACAATTGGATTTTATTGTATATCATATGCTCTATAAATATGTGTGTGTATGTGTGTGCTTATGTGCATATATCTTTTGGTCTGAATGACTGACTACACTGAAAAATTTTGCACATCTGTACTTTGAGACACTTAGTGTATAGTAATAAAAATAAATCTGATAATGCCAGAAAAAAAAAAAAGAAAATAGGCAAGTCAATCACAGTTGATCACTAAATAATCTTGTTGTTTCTGTGTATGATGTTTTCTTGGTTCTTCTCATTTCTCTTAGCATTAGTTCATATAACTCTACTCAGGCTTTTCTGAAATCATCCTGCTCATTATTTCTTATAGAATAATATTATTCCATAACATTCATATGTCATAACTCATTCAATCATTCCTTAACTGAGGGGTATTCACTCAATTTTCCACTTCAAAAATGGCTGCTAAAGCATTTTTGCATATGTGGGTCCTTTTTCACCTTTTATGATTGCTTTGGGATACAGATTCAATAGACACACTACTGGATCATACAGTTTCATTGCCTTTGAACATAACTCCAAATTGCTCTCCATAATGGTGTATCATTTCACAATTCTACCAACAATGCATTAAAGTCCTAGTTTTCCCACATCTTCTCCAAAATTCATCATCATTTTTTATTGTAATCTTAGCCAATCCAAGAAGTATGTAGTGGTACCTCAGAGTTGTCTTAATTGACACCTCTCTGATATAGTTATTTAGAGCATTTTTTTTTCATTTGACTAGAAATGGTTTTAATTTCTTCATCTGAAAATTGTCTGTTCATACCCTTTGACCATTTATCAATTGGAGAATGGCTTGTATTCTTATAAATTTGAGTCAATTCTCTATATATTTTAGAAATGAGGCCTTTTTTCAAAATCCTTTCATGTAAAGTTTTTTTTTCCCCTAGTTTTCTGTTTCCCTTCTAATCTTGTTTAAATTTGTTTTGCTTGTACAACAAATTTTTTATTTAATATAATCAAAATTATCTATTTTACATTTCATAATATACTCTAGTTCTACTCTGGTCACAAAATCCTTCCTTTTCCACAGGTTTGAGAGGTAGACTGTCCTTTGTTCTACTAATTTGCTTATCGGATCACTATGCCTAATTCATGAACCCATTCCTACTTTATCTTGGAATAGAGTCTTAAATATTGGTCACTATCTAGTTTCTGCCATATTTTCATTTTTTTCAGCAATTTTCATCAAATAATGAGTTCTTATCCCAGAAGATATAGTCTTTGGGTTTACAAAACAATAAATATAATAATTTATTGTCATTGATTATTGTGTTTTGTGAACTTGATCGACTATACTATTTCTTAGCCAATATCAAATGATTTTGATGAATGCTGCTTTATAATATAGTTTTAGGTCAGGTAAAACTAGGCAACCTTCATTTGCTTTTTTTCATTAATTCCCTTGAAATTCTTAACCTTTTGTTCTTCTAGATGAGATTTGTTATTATTACTTTTAATTCTGTAAAATAATTTCATGGTGGTTTGATTGGTATGGCACTGAGTAACTTATATTAATTTAGGTAGAATTGTCATTTTTATTATATTAGCTCAACCTGCCCATGAACACTTGATAGGCAATTGATATGATCTGATTTTGATTGTATGAAAAGTGTATTGAAATTGTGTTAATATAGTTCATGACTTGTTTTGACAGGTAGACTCCCAAATATTTTATATTATCTTTGTAATTTTAAATGGAATTTCTCTTTGTATCTCTTGCTGCTGGACTTTGTTGATGGATATATTGTAATTTATTTCCTCCTCTTTTAATATGGACAATCTATATTGTTAAGCATTTATCCATTTCACTTAGATTATCAGATTTATCAACATAAAGATGGGCAGAATAACTTCTAATTATTGCTGTAATTTCATCTTTAGTGATAGAAAGTTTACCCTTTTCACTTTTGATACTAACAATTTTTTTTCTTTTTTCTAAACACTAAAAGTTTATCTATTTTGTGATTTTTTTTTCGTAAAACCAACTTTTAGTTTAATTTATTAGCTGAATAGTTTTCTCACTTTCAGTTTTATTAATCTCCTCTTTTATTTTTGGAATTTCAAATTTGGTATTTAATTGATGGGTTTTAATTTAATTTTTCTAGGCTTTTTTGTTTGCATGCCCAATTCATGGAGCTTCTCTTTTAATCAATTTTATGCAAATAAGCATCTAGAGATATAAAATTTTCCCTAAAAACTGCTTTGGCTGCCTCCCATAAATTTTGGTATATTGTCTCATTGTTGTCATTCTCTTGGATGAAAATATTAATTGTGCCTATGATTTGTTGTTTCACCCACTCATTCTTTGGATTAGATTATTTAGTTTCCAATTAATTTTTGGTCTATTTTCCCCTTGCCTTTTATTGTATGTGATTTGCATTGCATCATGATGTGAAAAAAATACTTATACTATTTCTGCTTTTCTGCATTTGATTTTGAGACTTTTATGACCATTATATGGTCAATTTTGTGTAGGTTCCAAGTACTGTTGTGGAGAAAGTATATTCCTTTCTCTCTCCATATAATTTTTTCCAAAGATCTATCATACCCAACTTTTCTAAAATTCTATTTACATCCTTAACTTATTTCTTATTTATTTTGTGGTTTTATTTATCTAGTTCTGAGAGAGCAAGGTTGAGATCCCCCACTAATATAGTTTTACTATATATTTCTTCTTGTAGCAATATCAACATCTCTAGAAACTTGGATGATGTATCATTTGGTGTATAAATGCTTACTGTTGATATTACTTTATTATCTATGATATCTTTTAGCAAGATGAGGTTTTCTTTATCTTTTTTATTTAGATGTATTTAGATTTACTTTTGCTTTTGCTTTTTCTGAAATAAGGATTGCTATCCCTCCTTTTTTATTTCTTCAGCTGAAGCATAATAGATTCTGCTCTAGCCTTTTACCTTTATTTTGATGTACCACTATTATGAATGTGTTTCATGTAAACAACATATTGTAGGATTCTGGCTTTTAATCCAGTCTTCTAAATGCTTCTATTTTATGGGAGACTTCATCCCATTCATATTCACAAATAATATTACTAACCGTATTTTCCACCATCTTATTTTCCCCAACTTATATTTTTCTCTTTCCCCCTTTCTCTCCTCACCAATATATTGCTTCTGACCATGCTCCTTCAATATGCTCTCACCTTTTATAGCTCCTCATCCTTTCTTATGTCCTTTTTAATACCTCCCCCCTTTCCTTGATCCTTTCTCCTCCTACTTCCCTGTAGAATGAGATAAGTTTCTATAATAAATTAAATATGTCTGATATTTTCTCCTTGAGCCAAATCCTATGAGATTAAGGTTCACACAATGCTCATTTGTCTTCTCTCTTTCTCTCAACTGTATCCCATTTACCTTCCTTTCCCTCTTCTTTCAGTATACTCATAGCACAGTAAAGTCAAATTATACCTATACCCTCTATATATACCCTTACACACACACACACACACACACACACACACACACACACATATATATATACATATTATACATATAATATACATATAATATATATATAGATCCTTAATACATAACTATATATGTTTATACATAATTATTTTGTATATTATAAATGACAAGATATTCTATATAATTTTTCTTCATCTTTTGCTTTTCTTTTTATCTGGAAGTAGAATCTGGATCTAAATAAGGGTTGAAGGTTGTTATTCAAATTTTCCCCAATTTATCTCAAATTTTGCCATGTTTTTTTTTCAGTAAACTCTTCTCTCTCTTCAGAGAGAACTATTTTATTTAGCTAATTTCCTCCTGATGATATATGTTTCAGTGACAGAGCATTATATTTTTTTTCTGAGAAACAACAAGGATTATCTCTTTTATTTACTCTTTGATAAAAATAAATGCATTTCTTCATTGTAATTATCTGTAAGACCTGTGCAAATATTTAACTCATGGTGTGGAGAAACAGAAGGGGATGCTTATTATTTGCACCATTTCAAAAAAAGTCAAGAAACGGTAATGAAGAACCTATGACATGCAAGAAATTATGTTGGGTATAGGAATGTGAAGACAGGTAGAAGTGGGAGAAAATACAACATGAACATTAATGGATATTGTATACAGTGAAATGTGACAGATACAGAAAAAAGAGATGGAGAAAAATTACTCAGAATAATGTAAGATGTTTTTAATATGATATCATCACAATTAAACTCAGCATTCACCACTATATTGCATATTGAAACTGATAGGAATCAATTCCTGAGACAGAGATGTTAGCAAATGTCTGTTATCCTAGCCACCTGAGAAGCTGTTGAATGTCTTTAGTTCAGAAGTTTTAAATAACAGTAGGCTAGGCCAACTGAGTATCTGCAAAGTTTCTCATTAATAAAGGTAAGACTCAGAACATAATGGTCTAAATTGCCTAAGAAGGGACCATTTGTCCCAAGTTGGAAAAGAATCAGATGTAAGTTTCCATGCTGGTAAGCATTAGAATGGAGTAGTGAATAATCCCTGCACTTCTAGCCTTTCCCAAATAAAGAAACTTAATCTTAAAAAATCTGAATTAGAAAAGTATTGTTACCAAAGCTTTTATACTAGAATATTCTAAATTCTTCATGGCACTATTATGTGTTGTTTCATTATTCAGGTCATAAAAACTTACACATGGTACTGTAGTTCAAAAATACTGCACACATTATCCATGTTTCTCAAATCAAGATGTATTAGGGATTAGCAAAATATGATCATTTTCTATTTTTTCCTTTGTAGCTTTGGAGTTAAAAGTTTCACTAGTTCATAGGACAGGGGCCCAGAGTAAGAGATAACATAGAAATGAGAATAATAAAATAGAGAACAGGAAAAATGTATTTATTGTTAGAAAACATATTAGTAATTTAACTATTGCACTAGATAGTGATAGTTACACCTAATTGTATTCTGCAAAGAGTGCAAGATGGTGCATATAACAGGAAGGAAACTCGATTAGCTATACAAATATAATCTGAAGTCAAAACTAAGCTTGCTTAGGAGCAATTGATCCTTTCCCTCTTTTGGTCTTTTGGGTTTCTATTAATCCATTTTTGTCCTTTGGTAAATCTTAACTACCCTCATTTGAGTCTCACAGAAGATCTTGAGACTAGCATTTCCATGTCTTTTCTTAGGTGTTTCTTTCTTTATACTTTATTGTTCCTAAATAAAATTGAGGTTAAAAACCATGGATTTTTAACTCATTAATATAAACCTAGGGTTTAGGTCCTTAATCTATAAGGGGGCAGGCAGATTAAAAAAAAAATCTGCAAATTTTGCTAAGGAAAAAGGACATCTTTATCTCCACTGATATCCAACAAAAATTTAACATTTCTTTCAATTATGAATTTAAAGAAAAAACATTCTGAAATAAGGTTCACAATATCATTAGACTTCAAAAGTGGCACATGATTAAAATTCTTGGTGTAGACCATTTCTATTTCCTATATGGGATACTTTGTTTTTCTTCTGAAAAAAAAATGGAGCTAGAGCCTAAAATTAATTCATAGATTTTCTTCTATAGTGGATTTTGCTTAAATTACCTAGGATTTTCAATCATTCTTAAAGATACTGTGATTAGGAAAATTAAAATAGGAAGGAAAGATGGGCAGGTGACATGTCAAGGACAGAAGATGCCAGATCAGTAAACAGAAAAATCAAACACTAAGTTTAAAATGTCAGGAAAAAATGAGGAAAACCTACAACATGTGAAGTGGATGCCATCTGGAGACCTTTTAGAAGGACATGGGCAAGAGTTGCATTGAGCCACTGGAACATTTGAGAGGAGAATTATCACTGAATTTGTAGCCTAGGTATCAAGAACAGGAGCATTTTTCAGTTTAGCTGATATATATTCTTTACAGTGTCAGTGAAGGACTAAGCTAAATACGTAGTAAAGTTTTGCTATCATGAGAATTATGTTATAATGTCAAGCTTCTACCCATCTCACAATGAAGAATTGGGAATTAATTAAATTATGGCTATTAAATGCATAGTGCTCAGTCGAAGAAGGATCAGAAGGAAGTTGTTATTCGTATAAGGGATAAATCAATTGGAAGTTTTAACTGATAGGGAATATTTTCTCTAGATAGTTAGCTTCATGGAGGTGACAGTATATTTGCCTTATAGTCTTCTGGTTTTCAATTTATTTTTTTTTCTTTTGATATGTTTATGCTAACTGATGAAAAGGATCAGCTCTAGTCTATAAAGCTCCATATTGCTTAGGATCATTTTATCTCAATTCCTGACACTTTTCCTATGAGTCTCCGAGATTGCTAATGATTTTTGGAACATTCTTAAAAGAAATAAAAGTGCTTTTGGAGATAAGGGGGGGAAAGGTATTCTGGAGTTTGGGTAAATCAAGGCATTGGATTGATTGGAAGATAGAAAATTGGAAGAAATAAAACCGTCATGTAACTTAGGATAATTGATTAAAGATCCCTAGTGAGATTGCATAGGCAGACCTCACTTGGAGGAAAGTCAATATTTGAAAGGCAAATAAAGCAGATTTATTAGGGAATGATCATAAAAATAGTTTTTCCAACCTACATGAAAAGGAGTCCTATAGTCAGCATACCTGTCAACTGCAATTCTTTTAATGCTAGTAATGTGTTTTTGACATACCAAAACAATGAGCATAAACATTTTTAATGTCACATCTATGACATAATTTTCCTTCAGATTTGATTCACCACAGATTTTTAGAACAGATGTGGCAGGAGAAGTGCAGGTATAATCACGGGTTAAGGCAGAAGCAGTAGATCAGGTGTGTGGGAAAAGCAGCCGGGAATAGCATCACTGTGTAGCCTGGATGCACAGTCCTTCTGGTTAAAGTTCAGCCAAGCCCTGTTCTATCTAAAAGGATAATAATACTGGACCAGATCAATTTCAGTTCTGTTATTTTTAAAGGAAGATTTGTTCTGACAGTACCAAAAATAAGTCCAAAAAGAGATGTATTGGGATCAGTGGAGCATTTCTCGTGAATGTGCCATGTTAAGCCTTTGTATTTTGTTTTCAATGGTGAACTCTTTAGCCAAGGAAAAAGATAATGCTGTTTATAACCTTCTTTTTTGAACCCTACAAACTTGAACAATTATTCTCAAGGGAAGTGGATAAAGTGGAACTTTCCCTATCTGCCTGAAAGTGAATCTCAGTGATTCTGAGTTATTTTTTTTGTTTTGAAGAAAAATAATTTAGGCAACAAATAGACTCCCCCCCATGCCCACCCTTGGCTTTCATAACTAAACAATAATGTGACAAAAGATTAATAAGACTTGATAGAAAAACTCTTCCACAAAAAGGAAAAAGAAAATATTTACAGACCTTCAAGTAGTACTGTAATAAAACTAGGGAGCCAAGATGGAAGGAAAAAACTCCCATTCAGCTGAACTCTTCCCCCGACCTCTCTCAATATCTTCATATAATTCTATAAAACAATTTCTTGAGCAGCAGAACCCAGAAAAGGATGGGGTAAAATAATATTGCAAGCAAAAGTACTTAGAAGTTTGGCAGGAAATATCTGCCATTCCTGAGAGTGCCATGTCCAGTTTGGGCCACGTCAGCACAGATCCAACACCAAAAAGACAGGATTAGGATTTGGAAGCCATTGAACCAGCCGAACAGCAGCTACTTCTGGAATTCTCAGCCCACAGTCAGTAAAGGGATTGAACAACTGGTCAGAAAGTGATTACAAGGATCTCTTTACTAGCACTAAGGCAGCATCATTGAGTTGTCCATACCCAAATCACAGTCCTGGATTGCCACCAGAGTGGTCCCAGGAACACTAGCACACCTGAACTTGTAGCCATGGTAGAATTGGGACCCTCATCACAGTTCTAGAGTAGAAAGGAGTACTGGTGGTCATTCATAGACTAAAGCACAGAGCAAGACAGTAGCAAATACTTCTCCTTATATCATACCACCCTGGAAGAACTGAAAACTTGCAGGTCTCTAGAATTATCTCTGAAAACAGCTTACAAAAACCCTGAACCTTGGGACACTGCACCTTTCAATCTGGATGTAGAGTCTTTCCTTAAAAAAGAGTTAAAAGTCAAGAAATTGACTGGCAAAATGAGTAAACAACAGAAAAAAAAATCTGACCATTGAACATTACTCTGGTGACAAGGAAGATCAAAACTCTCAGGAGATTAAAAAAAAATCAAAACTATATTCAAAACCTCCAGGAAAAACATTCAAGATAACATAAAATTTAGCAGATTCTACATTAAAGTATCAGAGATCTTGGAATAAAATATTCTGGAAGACAAAGGACCTAGGATTACAACCAAAAATCATCTACCTATTAAGGCTGAGTATAATTCTTTTTTTTATTAAAGCTTTTTATTTGTATAACATATGTATGGGTAGTTCCCCAGAATTGATCTTTACAAAGCTTTCCATTACAAATTTTACCCCCAGTCCCCTCCCCTCCCCTAGATGGCAGGAAGTCCACTACATGTTAATAATGTTGAAATGCTTGACAAGTTATGCAAGAAAAATCCTATATACAAGAAAAAAAAGAATCAGAGAAAGGCAACACAATGCAAGCAAATGTCAATAGAGATCATGAAAATGTTACGTTGTGATCCATATTTCATATCCCTCTCTCTGGGTGTATATGGTTTTC
>JAJPUD010002363.1:160379-199369 GCA_023553655.1 Myrmecobius fasciatus
TGGGACAGCTGCTTTAATTTGCCCTGGGGCAGTTCTGCTGATTGAGTTATTTCAGGAACTGGGCAGTTCTGCTGATTGAATTATGTCAGGTGCTGGGCATTTCTGGTTTAATTCACCCTGGGGCAGCTCTGCTGATTGAATTATTTCTAGTGCTGATCAGTCCTGTTGATTGAATGATTGCTTTAAGGTGCTGTGTAATGGCAGCTAGGTCCGATGCTCATCAGGGATTATGTGGTTCACAATCTATCCCCCTCAACGGGCAGACCCTCCAAACCACCTGCCCACAATCAGGACAGATAGTTCCAAGAGGCCTGCAGAAGCTTCCCAGGTGTGTGAAAAGCACAACGCTCCCACTCCTGTTTTCTCCTGTTCCAACTCCTGTTCCAGCTTTCTGCTCCAGCTCCCTGCCCTGGTCTCCCTGTGCTGCAGTCTGGGTTCAGCAGACCACCCCCCTGCCCAATTAAAACAGACCTGTTTTGAGGTTCTTCCAGAGTATCTTCTTCTAGAATCGTGTTGTCTTCCAGATATTGTGGATTTTTTTTGCTTCAAAATCAGTCTAGAGGCTTCATATGTTGTTGGTTTGAGGGGAGGTTAGAGGAGGTTACAGAGACTCCTGTCTGATCTCAGCCACCATAGCTCCACCCCCGGAAGGAAGTCTAGCATGATCTTCTTAAAAAATAGGATCTAAAGTGTTGTTTTCTTCAGTTACCTTTTTAAGCTACTTTTGTAACTGGCCAATTTGTTCATTGCACTCTTTTTCCACTTCAATAATTTTATTTTTCAATAAATTGGTGTCTTTTTCATATCTCTTTTGCAGGGCATCATATCCTTCTTGCAAGATATAGTATCCTTCTGGCACTGATTTCAGTTTATTTTCCCATTTATCCTCCAGCTCTCTTTTGAGGTTCTTTATGCAATCTTCCAGAAAGGCCTTTTGAAAAAGTGACCAGTGATGGTCTTTAATACCTTCTTCTTGTATTTTGTCTAAAGGAACCTCAGGATCTGGGGTCAGTGCTTCTTTGCCTTGATAAAAGCTGTCTATGGTGACAGCTCTCTTTTGCTTCTTCATTTTTTTTAGACAGCATGGATATCTCTTTAAGGTAGGGAAAAAAAAAACTGCGGCTGAAGACGCTTTGCCCTGGGGCACTTCGGAGAGTTGACTTAAGGTGCTGGGCCGGTGGGGGCTAGGACTAAGTCGGAATTACTCCTTCAACAAGGCAAGTCTGCCAGAACACCTGTCCCCAATCAGGGCAGAGTGTCCCAAGTGCCTCAGATAAACTCCAGGTGTTTGGAATTTGGAGTTTGGAGTTTGGAATTTCTGCCAGGATGAGATCAGCTGAGTCCCACCCTCACTTACAGCCTACACAGGAGTCCTCTATTTATCTCTCTGTCCGAGTCAGACTAACCTGATATGAAGTTATCCAGAAAGCAGTGTCCAAATATTTCTGAGTTCGTTGACTTGAAGATCAGTTCAGAGGCTTATTTTATTGTTGATTTGAGAGAAGATCGGAGGAGAGACAGAAAGTCACCTTTTCACTCCGCCATCTTGGCTCCGCCCCCTGAGTATAATTCTTCAGAGGAAAATATGGAAATTCAATGAAATAGAAGACTTCAAGTCTTCTTGATTAAAAGACCAAATGAAATACAAAACAAAGCAAAGTAAAAAAAAAACTGATAAAGGGTAAAGGGAAATCATAAAGGACTTAATAAATGTAAGCTGTTTATATTTCTACATGACAAGATGACATAACTCATACGAAGTTTCTCCTTATTAGGACAGTTAGAAGGAATATAGATAGAGGGGACAGGCATGAATTGAATAGGAAATGATGATAAATTCAAAAAATCAAGAACTGAGACAGAAAGTACTGGGAGGAAATGAAAGAGAGAAGTAGTATTGATGGCATGAGTTCATTTGGACAGGAAGAAGCTACTGGCTCCTTCTTCTTGCAATAAAGTCAAAATTAGCTTTTCCTCACTTTTGCTTTTTCTCCCTAGCTGGAGGAAGGGAGATTCTCCTGTACTTGAGTGATTAATAGAGGAGAAAATTTTCCTTATCTGAAATGTATGCAATGGTAAAAGGGGGGAAGTGTCCAAATTTGATGAGTCCATTGGCTTACCAACCAACCCTTTCAAGTCTTGGCTGTATGTGGAAGGCTTTCAAGTCTTATTGTTGCATCCTTCTGTAACTGTTCCAAATTTTCTATTATATAGAAGCAGTAAGAGTAAAGCAGAAGGTGTCCCATGATGGGATGTGCCCCCTAATATTTCCAATGCAAATTTATCTTTCTGCTGGGTTCTTAAGCTAGAATATGACACTCAGAGACTTCTAAAAAGCAACTCAGAACACCCAGTTCAATGACATAGTTAAAGTGATAAATTCTGGATTAAAGCTGCCTGAGCCTTCTGCCTATAGGGCAGCATTTGCAATGAAAATTCTGCAATACTTTTAGGATCACCTAGAACAAGGAGGAAGCAGATGTTATTTAGTTCCATTCTTGACCAGGGATGATGAGTGATGTCCCCAATATCATAAATTGTCACAAGTGATCTATTAGCTGCTTATTATGCTTTCCCCAACAGAAATACATCTTACTCCATGGCTCTCCCATCATCCCGTCTGGTAATATTGGGAGCCCTTTGTCATTGTTTACATAGTAGAAGTCCAGGCCAGATATTCTGGGTATGGAATACTTGAAGGCAAAAAATTAGAAATAAGTTATACATGTGTAGGCATGCAAAACATTTCTGTATTAACCATGTTGTGATAAAAAATAAACCTCAAGAAAAATAAAGTAAAAATGTATGCTTCAATCTGTATTCAGATACCATCATTGCTTTCTCTGAGGACGGATAGCATTTTCCATAAGTTTTTCAGAATTATATTGGACCATTGAATCCCCACCCCATCGCACCCCCCCAAAGAAAAGAAAGAAAGAAAAAGAAAATGGAAACAACAATAATAAAAGCAATGAAGCAAAACATGCAAACAGGCTGGGACTAAGTAAGCTCCCTCAACACCTGTCTTTTCCTCTTTCCTAAATTGGCAGACAGGCAGCATCCTAAGGTCAATGTGCCCAGGTCTCCTCCTCCACTGTCTCAGTTTGTCCTCTATTCTATAATTGCTACTTTGGGTTCTGATTGGGTGAAATGAAAATTATATTTTTCTATGAATACAAGTTTTTCAGCTCTGATGCTGAAGACTTATTCCACCTGCCAGGCTAAGTAGCTATGATTAAAAGATTCTCAATTTAATGTTATACAGTAAGTGTAGAATTGGATTAGATCTAATTCAAACTCTTCTTTTTACAGAGAAAAAAAAAAAAAAAAAAAACTAAAACCAACTTGGATCAAGAGCCTTGACCAAGATCAAGTAGAAATTCAATATTAGAGGCAGAATTGTTCCCCAGATCTTCCAGCTCTGGAGCCAAAGTTATTTTCAGCTGTACTGGAACAAATTCAGGAGTATGTGTTTGTCTATGTTTTTAATTTTACTCCTTCCTGTATTCACAAAGGAAAAGCTATACAATGAATAATAGAGAAATAAAAGGGTTTAGAAAGAGGACAGAAAAGGAAAAAAAAACTTTTTGTTGCTGTTTTAATGGGACTTATAGTGAGGGAAACATAGAAAAATTGGGTTGGAGGCTAGCAGTGGTTGAAGTTATATGAGAATCTAGGAAAGGGTATGTCCACTAGCAAGCTTTGTTGTTTTACTTATGAAGGTTGTTATTTTTTCATTGATCTATAAACAAACTTGTTCATTAAAACAATACAAAGGGAGCCATAATCTGGAAAATCCTCTTCTTCCTTCTCAATGCATTCAAAGTCCTCATGATAAGGACCTCCAACTGTCATTTTCTTCTGAGTTTGCATCTAAATACTTTCTAACTTTCTGATATTCATTTCTTGTCAAATTCCAGGGATAAAATAGCAAAAAAGAGTCCATCCTTTTAGTACTATTGTTTCCTGTGTTCAGGGGATAATTTCAAATCTTTTGCTTTGCTCTTTGCCTGGGATAGGGCAAATAACAGTTTTCAGAGCATAATAATAATAATAATTTAAGGTTTGTAATTTGTTTTATGAATACTTCATTTATCTTCATAACAATACAGAAAGGAGGTGCAGTTATTCTCATTTTCCCAAAGGGAGAATTAAGGCAGAAGTTATATGAGTTGCCTAAGGTCATGCAACTAGTAGGTATCTGAGTCAGTATTTGAACTTATCTCTTACAGACTCCAAGTTTGGCACTTTCTTCACTGTACCTTTAACTGCCTCAGGTTGAGCATGAGACTTATAAAGATAATAAAAAGGAATCAGTGAAAGGGGCGAACCAACATAATCATTAAGAGCATATTGTTCAGGCTACTACTTATCCTACAGAAAGTATTTTGATTCCATTTAAAATATAGCTTAGTGTCTAATAAATTTTTTTATTATGAGAAATTGCTGCATCTGGGCAAGAGTCACTTGTCATAGAGATAGATTTAGAACAGGATACAAATGTCTTCCACAGGAGCAGAGATCTTTTATCAGAGTATTCTTTCCCTCATACTAATGGACACAGTAAGCTTGTGGCTAGGGTGGTACCTAAATGAATCATTAATATACCACAAAAAGGAAAGCAAAGAGAAAACTCTGTATGATGGTCGCCCCTTACATTTTATGGGATAGCTGCAAAGCTTCTAGATTCTATAGAAGTTGTATTTAACAAGAAACAAACAAATAAAAAAAAAATAAATTTTCCTTAGGCTAGAAGTAGCTTTACCTTTCTTATCTACGCTGCATATTTTCATTGATTGTTTTATTATTGCTGTTGTTGTGATTTCTTTTCTGGGGGTGGGGTGGGAGGTGGGGATTGATTTGAATCTGTACCTATTTCACAGCCAATTAACATTTATTCAGGAGAGACAATTAATTAAGTGGTAAAGCAAATAGAATGCTGATTCTAGGATCAGAAAGGCAAGTTCAAATCCAGCTTTAGGCACTTAGCTATGTGCCTATCTGCATCAGTTTCCTCCAATGTAAAGAGAACATCATAGTTCTGATCTCACAGAGTTGTTGTGAGGTTCAAATGAAATAATACATGTAAAATATTTAGCACAGTTCATAGCACATAGTAGAAATTTAATAATTATGTTTTGATTGACAAAATAGCAACTTATATGTATATAGAATTTTAAGGCTGTGAGACATTTTATATAAATTATCTGATTTGATCCTTATAACAGTAATAGCTTTTTGACCAATTCCTTGATTTCTCAGAACTCTAGATTCTCCAGTTTGTAAAAGAAGGGACTTGGATTGGGTGCTTTTAAAGACTGTTTTCAGATTTAACCTTCTCTGAGTCTGAGAAGTATTATCGTTTTTTACAGGTGAGGAGGCTGATGTTCAAAGTCCTATGTGGCTGGCCCAAGACAGATCTTTTAAGTACCACAGCTGATGCTGGAAAGGAGGATTGCAAGTTTGCACAGATCTTTTCATTTTAACTCAATGCCATTTTGGAAGGTTATTTTGGATAATGGCTGAAGTCACTAAAAATAATCCTGTGAGTAAATAATCCTGTGAGTATAGATTCCAATCTGGTTTTGTTTCCAAAAAACTGTCCTAGTACTGCCTAACATTTTATAATGGTTTAGAATTACTTGTGAACACTTGAAAGGACAATCTACAAATCACTCTCAAGTTTCATTTTAGGGCTTTCACTAATCTGAACTTCCAATATTGGGCATAAATTCCAAATTGCAAATTTGGCATAAATATTAAAATGCTTCCAGATGAATGGATTTAAGACATTGAAAGAATCCTATGATTGGTGGACATTATTATAAAAACAACATCCATGTTTTATTTTTAATGTTTACAGAGAGACAAATTTTTCATTAACAAAGATAGAAGAGGGCCAGGCCCAAGTGTTAAAAGATTATACAGAGTTAATGGTTTGAAATTTAGCTCAGTTTCACAAATGAGTCACCGCATTGCTTCTATCTCCTCATTTCATGATAAAGTCACTAAGGCTGCCAGGGTGCTGATTTGATATATTTTTTAAAAACATAAAAATTTTTGAGGTGAGTTATCAGTGCTGACCTGCTTGTCCAAAAGGCTGAAGTATTTTTCTAAGTGTTGACAGGTATTATGAAAAATTTCCTTGTTTTGTCCTTGCCACCTTCCTTCATCAGTGTTCTCCATCTGTGCTTTTCTGGATTTTTTAAAACTAATGGTTGAATTCACAAATGCTTTCTGAAAAAAAAAAGTTAAAATACAAAAGTTCTTCTAGTGCTGAGAACATTTAACCTACATTGGTAGATTTTTAATATGTCATCTTATAAACAAGGTCTCTTTGAACTATTTTTTCTTCTTCATCTTTATTTTGAAGTATAATTTACTATGATCTGAATCATCTCTGTGGAAAAGGAAAAAAAATGAAGAAAGCAAAAGGACCCCATTAATGTCTCCAAGAGCCATCTTCCTATTGGAATTATTTCTGGAAGAGGATAAGCTTTGATCCCAATCTGATATCTAATATTTGTGAGAAATTTCCATCATTGGTGTATCTTCAACTAATTATGATTATTATTGTACATTTACCTCATAATATTCTGCACTTGAGATTTTTCTCTTAGTTTCAAATATCAAAATCAAGGAAATTTCTATTTTTTGACCATTGTGTTTTTCATTACAGTAGTATATTCTGATATTCTAATTTTTACTTTTAAATTTAAATCTTTTTGATAAGGGAAAGAATTAAAATCATTTCCCCTTATCACTGAATTTTTTCTGACATTTTCTGTCACAATATTGATAGTTCTTTTATTCTCTCTATGAACACAATTTAATTTTTCTAGCAAGTATGACTAACTCACAGGCTTAGAAATGGTTTATCAAATATACACACTAAGATGCTTATTAGACTATTAATGGAATGTATAATATCTCTTTTAGATGTTATAATGATAGGATAAAATTTATAACTTTCATAAATATTTTCACCTTTGCCAGAAATATATTTCTCTTTTTCACCTACATCAGCATGTGGTTTCTTTTAGGATAATGATATATTTAAGCTTAAAATATCGGACTTAAGAAAAAAAGAAGTGTGATAATAATCTACTATGTCGGTTCTACAGATACTTTTATCCACATTTTACTAATAAAGATACTTAAGCTGAAAAAACATGTGAATTAGCTAGGGACACACAGATAGCAAGTGACCGAGGTCAGAATTAAAGCCAAAGTGTTCCTTCTTCAAGTTTAGCAGTCTATCTACTCTCTTCAAGACTGCTATAATTTAATCTGATGAATGCTGTTAGATAGGATATAAATTGATTATTTGAAATATTTCTGTAAACACTGGAGGCTTTTTTCTTTTTTTTTTTTGTGAAATGTGCTGCAGTAAATATATAAGCTATTAGTCAAAATAATGGAGCCAAAGGGAAGACATGCAAAAAAAAAAAAAATCTAGTGCATATTCTTGCATTGATTTCTTGAGTCAAGATGAGGAGCATTTAGAATGTACAGTATTGCAAAGGACAAATCCACTATAGTTCCAAAGCAGGAAAAATAGCAAACCTGAAAAATCACTGAAGCTTGATTTTAATCTTATTCATATGAAAATACTAAGAACAACTAGAGGAATAAATCAGTAAAATGGGATTTTTAGGACTTTCTTACTATTGCTTTTTTAAGTTTATTAATGAGTAAAAACAAAATGAAGACTTTTCATGAAGGTAATAATCTGTTTTTTAAAGGTTAGAAGAAAACACTTAATAGTTGTATTAAGAAAAGAAGTAAACTTTGTTTACCAAGCAGAAATAATGTTCCCAAATTCAGCATTGGAATTTATCAACACTGAAAGCTTAAAGTATAATTTATGAGCCACTCTCTCATAGTTTCTTGTAACTGAAATCAAATTTTGAACTTGAATTATGTTCTATGATAACAGGTAACATTTGTGCAATGTGCTGGGTGGCATTTTGCAATGTACTCTCATTGGAATCACAAATTACATTTATAAAAGAAATGTTCAATCAAAAAAAGTTTTTTTTTCAACTTTTCTACTGTCATCTAATACATAATCCCTCATTACTTTCTCCATTTCCCAATGGAAGACTTTATTCAAAAGGGAAAATAATTTGAGAAAGACAAAGAAATGTAACTTTTTGAGTGATAAGAACACAAATGTTTGAAGTAATTCTTTTCTCTTTTGGGAAATGATATTTTTGTGATTAGTTTATTGTTTCCAGGTCATCCTGGAAAAAGTTTTATTGGTGCCAGAAATGAGAAATAGGAGGGAGACAATGTTCTTGAATTTCTTTGAGGATACTTTATCTTTTCTGCTTCAAGCTCCCTCACACCTCCAACAACAGTAAATGCAAAGTAAAAACAAAACAAAACAAATCTATCCAATCAATCAATCAATCAATAAATGGGTAGCTAAATGGTTTTATGATTTACAAGCAAAAATAAATTAGCACATACATTTTATAAGTACAAGATAGGAAGCCTCAGCTAGAAAGCAATTCATCTGAAAATATTTGGAAATATTACTGGATTATAAGTACAATGTCAGCAAACATGGTAATATTAAGACAATTAAAATTCCACCTAAAATATCTATTAGCTGTATTATACAAAGCAGGTCCCAACCTCTGTTTGCCTCAGTTTCCACAAGTTTAAACTCAGGAAAATATTTTCTATGAAGAAGCATGAAAAAGCTTTTAGAATAGAGGGAAATAAGAGAAAGGTGAGAATTGTTTGAACCTTATTCTCACTAGATTTGACTCAAAGAAGGAATAACAATACACATGCAGTTTGATTTAAAAAAAATCCATATTACTCAATAGGGAAATAGAAAGGGAAGGAAGAAAAAAGGGGGATGGGTAACCTGAGAAAAGGGAAGGCAGTGTGAGGGAGTTGGTGGTCAGAAACAAAACACTGATAAGGAGAGAAAGGGTGAAAAAAGAGAAAGAGTATAAATGGGAAAATGGATTGGAGGAAAATAGACAGTAATCTGAATCTGAATCTGAATATGAAAGGAATATGAATATGAAAGGAATAAACTCTCCCACAAAATGGAAATGAAGAGCAGAGTGGATTAAAACCCAGAATCCTATAATATAATGTTTACAAGAACACTTTTGAAGCAAACATGCACACAGATAGTAAACATAAAAGACTAGAGCAAAATGTATTTTCTTCCACTGAAATAAAAAAAAAAAACAAAAAAAAAACAAGGGTAGAAATTCTGATCTCAGAAAAACAAAAATAGATCTAATTAAAAGATTCAAGAAAGCTAACTGTATCTTCCTGAAAGTTAATATAGATAATAAACTAATAGCAATACTAAAAAAAAATATTCACCAAGTGGCATAGCATCCTGATTCTTAGAGGAAAAGTTAAGTGAGTTATAGAAAGAAATAGACAGCAAAACTATAATAGTCAGGAACCTTATCCTTCTTTCAGAACTCAATAAATCTAACCACAAGATCAATAAAAAAGTTAAGGAGATGAATAGAATTTTAAGTTATATAAGAATAATGTTACATATAGACCTCTGGAGAAAACTGAATGAGGATAGAAAGTAATATTCTTTTTCTCAGTGGTACATGGGACCTATACATGAATTGACCATTTATCAGGGCACAAAATATCATCAAATGCAGAAAGGCAGAAAATATTAAATGCATCCTTTTCAGATCATGGTAAAATAAAAATTATATGTAACAAGGATCATATAAGGATAAACTAAAAATAATTGGAAAAATAATCTAACCATAAAGAATGAGTGGGTCAATAATAGGAACAATAATTTCATCAAAGAAAATGACAATCATGTGACAAAATACCAAAATTTTTGGGAAACAACCAAAGTAATAATTAGGGTAAATTTAATATCTCTAAATATTTAAATGAATAAAACAGAGAGAACATTTCCAGTGATTTGGGCAGGCAATAAAAAAATGATCTAGACAATGATCAAATTTTAACTCCCCAATTAAGTGTCTAATTAGAAATGATGAGAAACCAAAGGAAAATCAATAATATTGAAAGTAAGAAATTTATTGAACTAATAAATAAAACTAAGTGTTGGGTTTATGAAAAACAAACACAATAAAACAGACAAAATTTTGGTTAAGTTGATTATTAGAAAAGAAAGAAAACCAAATTGCCAGTATAAAAAATGAAAATCCATCAATGAATTGTGTAAGAAAAATTTTTTCCGGGCCAGATGAATTTACAAATGAATTCTACCAAATATTTATGGATGAATTAATTCCAATACTATATAAACTTTTAGTAAAATAGGTGAATAAGGAGTTGTACAAATTCCTTTTATAACACAAATATGGTGCTGATACCAAACCAGAGAGCCAAAGCAGAGAAAGAAAATTACAAATCAATTTCCCTAAAGAATATTGATACAAAAATAAATAAAATATTAGTAAAAATATTATAACAAGTTATCACCAGGATAATACATCATAACTGGGTAGGATTGAAACCAAGATTACAGGGCTGGTTCAACATGATGAAAACTATCAGCATTCCTGACCATATCAATAAGAAAACTTACAGGAATTCTATAACTCTCTCAATAGATGCAGAAAAAAAAAACTTTTGACAAAACACAGTATCCATTCCTATTTAAAAATACTAGAGAGCATAGGAAGAAATGGAGCTTTCCTCAAAATAATAAATAGTATCTATCTAACATCATCACCAACTATTATCTGTAATGAAGATAAACTAAAAGCTTTCTCAATAAGATCAGGGGCAAAACAAGGATGGTTATCATGACCACTATTATTCAATATTGTTTTAGAAATGTTTGCTTTAATAATGAAAAAAGAAAAAAGATATCAAACTCATTAGAATAGGCAACAAGGAAACAAAACAATCATTCTTTGCAGATGACATGATGGTATATTTATAAAATTCTAGAGAATCAAAAATGAAGCTCCTTGGAATAATTAACAAGTTTAGCAAAGTCTCAAGATATAAAATAAACCCAAATAAATCATCAGCCTTTCTATGTATATGATATATAATTCTATATATCAGAAGAAATAGATAGAAGAATTTATTTTTAACATGACCATAGGCAGCATAAAATACTTGGGAGTCTATCTGCCAAGACAAATCCAGGAACAATGTGAACACAATTACAAAATACTTTTCAAACAAAGTCAGATCTAAACAACTGGAAAATAACCAATGGCTCATGATTAGGCCGAACCACTATAATAAAAGTATCAGTTCTACCTAAATTGATTTAATAATTCTGTGCCATGCCAATCAAACAACCTACAATTATTTGATAGAGCTAGAAAAAATAATAAATGTCATCTGAAAAGGTGCTCCAAATCACTATTGATCAGAGAAATGCAAATCAAGACAACCCTGAGGTACCACTTCACACCTGTCAGATTGGCTAAAATGACAGGAAAAGTTAATGATGAATGTTGGCGGGGATGTGGGAGGGCTGGGACACTGATGCATTGTTGGTGGAGCTGTGAACGGATACAGCCATTCTGGAGAGCAATTTGGAGCTACACTCAAAAAGTTATCAAACTGTACATACCCTTTGACCCAGCAGCATTTCTATTGGGCTTATATCCCAAAGAAATCATAAAGGAAGGAAAGGGCCCCACATGTGCAAGAATGTTTGTGGCAGCCCTTTTTGTAGTGGCTAGAAACTGGAAATTGAATAGATGCCCTTCAGTTGGAGAATGGCTGAATAAATTATGGTATATGAATATTATGGAATATTATTGTTCTGTAAGAAATGACCAGCAAGATGATTTCAGAGAGGCTTGGAGAGACTTACATGAACTGATGCTGAGTGAAATGAGCAGAACCAGGAGATCATCATACACAGCAACAACAGTATTCCATGATGATCAATTCTGATGGACATGGCTCTCTTCAACAATGAAATGTTTCAAACCACCTCCAATTGTTCACTGAAGAAAGCCATATACACCCAGAGAGATATACTCCTTGATTGATGTTTGCTTACATTGTGTTTCCTTTATCTGATATATTTTTTTGCGTAGATAAGATTTTTCTTGCACAACAATGATAAGTTTGGAAATATGTATACATATATTTGATTTGCCAATATTTTAACATAATTAACATGTAGTGGATATCCTGCCATCTAGGAGAGGGGTGGGGAGTTGGGGGGAAAAATTTGTAGCAGAAAGCTATGTAAGGGTTATTGTTGAAGAATTACCCACACATATGTTATGCAAATAAAATAAAAAAAATGAAAAAAATGTCATCTGAAAGAATAAAGATCAAGAATATCAAAGAAATTAATGAAACAAAATTAAAGGAAGATGATCTATCCCTACCAAAATTAAAAGGAAAACAGGAAGATGGAAAATAATTTTATAATGATTTTTTCTGTAAAAGCCTCATTTCTCAAATATATAAAGAACCAAGTCCAATTAATAAGAATACAAGTCCTTCCCCAATTGATAAAATGCCAAAAATATGAATAGACAGTTTTCAGGAAAAGAAATTTAAGTTTTCTATATTAATATTAAAAAAAACTTTAAATCACTATTCATTAAAAGAATGCAAATTAAAACAACTCTGAGGTACCCCTTCGTACCTATTACATTGATTGTTATTACAGATAGGAGATATGGGAAAATTGGGATACTAATGCATTTTTTGGTGGAATTGTGAACTGATTCAACCATTTTGGAGAGCAATGTGGAACTATACACAAAAGGCATTTAAACTATAAATATCCTTTGATCCATCAATATCACTAGGCCTGTATTCTATAACAATTATAAAAATGGGAAAAGATCCTACATGTTCAAAAATATTTATAATAATTCTTTTTTGGTGGCAAAGGATAGAAAATTTAGGGAATGTTTATTAATTAGGGAATGACTGAACAAGTTGTGACATGAATGTAATGGATGACTATTGCACTCTAAAAATGATGACAGTCAATTTCTGAAAAACCTGGAAAGATTGAACTGAATTGATGCTTAGCGAAATAAGCAGAACCAGAACATTGTGCAGAATGAGAACAACCTTGTGTGATGATCTATTATGATAGACTTAACTCTTCTCTGCAATACAGTGATACAAGACAATTCCAAAAAGACCTCATGACAGAAAATGCTGTCCTCAGGCAGAGAACATCCTATGAAGTCTGAGTAAAGATCCAAGAACACTATTTTCACTTTGTTCTTTTGTGTGTATGTGTTTTTTCCCTTTTGTTCTGTTTTTTTTCTTTTACAATATGAATAATATGGAAATATGTTTACATGATTATCCATTTATAAACTGAATCAGATTGCTTGTTATTTGGGGAGACAGGAGGAAAAGAAAAAGAGAGAAAAAAATTGGAATTTAAAATTCTGTCAAAAATGAATGTTGAAAACTATCTTTACATACAAATAGAAAAAATGCTACATACAAAAACAATGGAGGTAATATCAGCTACTTCTCAGAATTGTTGTGATGAAGAAATGAGATAGAATCTGTGCTTGACACTGGCACATAGTAACCTCTATATAAATGCTTGCTATTAATATTTTTTCTTTTTCTTTAAAGCTTTTTATTTTTCAAAACATGCATGGATAATTCTTTGACATTAACCCTTGCAAAATCTTGTGTTATAATCCCCCCCATTACCTCCTCCCCTAAATGGTAGAAATACATGTTAAAATAAAATAAATTTTAAAATATACAGACATATTCATATAATTATTTTGCTGCACAAGAAAAATCAAATCAAATCAGAAAAAATAAGAAAGAAAATAAAATGTAATGTTTGCTATTAATATTAGATATGTCACTCTCCTTTCCCTTGTTCAGTCCCTATTGTGGATATTGTATTCAGTTCTGTGTTCAGAACCTTAATAAGCAGAAAGTGTTTAAAGAGGATGATCATTATGGTGAAGAGTCTAAATGTCACATTACATATGGGTTGGTAGAATAAAATCAGGATGATTAAATAGTTTGAATAAGAGATTTTGGAAAAATGGAGCGTGGGAAGCTAAAGGGAACTCTTGGTGTGGTATAGTTTGGGCTAAATAGTTTCTGAGGTCCCTTCAAATGTAAGATTTTGTGAAAAGTGTATGAATTCTTACTTGATTTAATTTGAGACTCTCTGTGTCTTTTCTATTTTGTATGTGTAGTAACTAAATTCATAGCACAAATCCATTTTATGGGAAATGAAGGCATGATTAGCCAAACAACTGGCTACTAAAAATCAGAGATTTTCTGCAGTTGCAAGTTTGATTTAATTTTGATTTACTTAATTAATAAATTAAACATTTACTTAATTAATTACTGACACAGAACCAATATTTTGGATATGTTGCCCACGTGTGACTATGTATTAATTCAGAATTATAATTTCATAGGCCTTTTTTCCAACTAAATTCAAAACTTCTCAAAAGCAAAGATTATCTTATGCTATTTTTATCATTCATAGATTAAAGCACAGTATAGTTCACAAATATATTTAATAGTAGTAAAGGTTAACCAACGTTTATTGGTTTAATGATATTTATTGTATAGATAGAGCACTTTAAGAAAATGAAAAATGACAGCATGAAATAAGTCACTGGATTTGAAGACAGAAAAAATAGTATTTGAATCCTGAGCCCTGACATTTATAATTTGTGATCAAGCTACTTAATCTTTTTGGTCTCTCTTTCCATGTTAGCAAATAAGGGGATATACTTTGAGATACCTAAGATATCTCTCAAGTTAAATGAAATCCTATTATCTTGTTGAGTAAATAGTAACTGCTAATGATATGACATGTATGTAGGCTACTTGTAATATATGATGTGTGACCCTGGGACACTTGTACCACTACAATAGTGTAAGTAACTCACATCACCTCAGAAAGATAGTGTGCCTTCATTTTATTACTTAAAGGTGAAAAATATCTGAGATATTTGCAAGGTGGTGCTATGGTCAAATCACTAGCCAACTGGGCTCCTTAGAATGCTCAATCTAAAAAAAAATGCTCAGATTAAATTATTTTAACTCTATAGTGGCAGTGCTGATTTGAGGGAAACTAAAAGCCAAAAATTATGCCGGTGTGTCGTTGTGTTTCTATTACTGGGGCCATCTCTGGACCCTTGCATTAGAAATTATAGGAAATACAAGGGGAAAAAAAAACTGACAGTTTTTTTTTTTTCTCTTTATCTTATTAACCTATGGGATTTTCAAAACTGTCAATTCTTATCCATTGGTCAGGTGTTATCTATGTTCCCTGCTTGATTATTTCATTTTCTAGTTATGGCTTACCGTGACATGCCTCTTTGGACCCTGAATCTTTTCATTTCAAATAAAGACATGAACATTTACCACCAGCAGCACAGTAGTACAACTCCCCAGCCTAGCACTAAGTACTCACATTATAGAACCCTATTGAATTTATAAATTTTTTTCTCCATATCTCTGAAATGGAGGATAGAATAGGACTCAAAAGCAATGCAGAAAGATTATGTATAGAAGAATAGTGTTGATTTTTTTCCATCTGAGCATTAATTTCATCATTTCCTAATTGTTTTTCCAATATTTCATTCTGAGGATATAATAGAATTTATAGAAAAGCTTTCCCTTCCCACAGAGGCTAAATGCTTTGATCACACAACCTAAAAAAAGTCAACAGCTATAATAACTGTCATTTATATAGTACCCTTAATTTTGTAGGATTCTTTACATATATTACATCATTTTAATTATATTAAGAAGAAACTGTTTAATGATTAATTTTGAGGGCCAATATTCTAGGTTACATCAGAATTTAGATTCACTAGCCTTTCTCCTAATGGTGTGATTTGCCTTAAAATAATTTCCAAATTTGCTGACTTTAAAGTGTTAATAATGAAAAGACGTCATTTATGAAAGATCTTTCTTCATACTCTAGAGTCTTGTTTCCAAAATGCAGTTGTTGTGATAAGGCAAAAAAAATGGCTTTGAAAGTTTCTTGGGGCAATATAAACTAAAGAGCAATTGAAGTTCAAGACAATAGATTTCTACTTTCATCAATTTTTAATCCATTACTCAAATCAAAGCTTCTTCATGGAATCTGTGAGGAAGCATCATCATGAGACTGACTCTGCCTTTATAGGAGAGTTTTAGATTATTTTATCTAGCATTTTATATTTTTAATTGATGTTCAAATAGCATTGAGATGAGATGTCTGTGAAAAGTGATTTGTATAGCATCTTTCATTTGGCATGTTACTGTGTTTTTGTTATTTTCGTTTGGTTTTCATATATTTAGTTTCAATTAAATTGAAGGCAAAAATTAATGTCTTATGACTTTTTCTTTCCAGATACATAGCAGGATACTCAGCAAATGGAAAGTGTTCAATTGATTGTAGTGCCTAAGTATTTAGTAGCAATAACAATATAGGTTGATAAGAAACAACCCCCTCACCCCCAAAATTTATAGAACAATATCCATGTGAGCTAAATAGTGTCTCATTAAACTCATTTTACAGAAGAAGAAACTGAGATCCATATAGGTTAAGTGGCTCATTTAAATAATGGAACTAATAAATGATGAAAGTAAGATTGAAGACCATGTCTAGGATTTTTTACATCATATTACACTGGTTCACAGTACCTTAAAACTAGAGATTTAGAACTATAAATACTTTAGGACAGGGCGTTTAACTCTTTTTTACTCTTAATCCTTCCCCCCCCCAAATTTTATATGATTGTGACTTATTAGGTATATAAATTATATAAATCAAACATTTACTGATAATAAATCATAATTTCTTAACCTCCACATTCAGTTATAAAACTTCATATGGAGTCATGACCCATAATTTAAGAAGCTTTGTTCTAGAAATCACCTTGTCTAAATGTTCCTTTGTACAGTTGAGGAAATTCAAATGCAGAGACTTCATTGCAGGTAAGAAATTACACACAGGTTTTCTGACTCCAGAACCAGTGCTTTTCCCACTATGCTCCATGATCTCTCTTAAAGACTCTTTGAATTCTTTTCTAAGAATAAAAGAGCCTCTGTCTAGAGAATATAATTGTGAGTTATAATTGAATGAGTTTTGTACAGTCAGAGAACCCAGGAAGAAGTTATTTACATCTTGACTCGGTGACTTGGACTAACCATTTAATTACTTTGGGTCTCTTTCCTCAGCTATAAAAAATGAGGTAGCTGTGCTAAAAAAAACCTCAAAGGTTCCTTCAAGCTCAAATCTATGAACTTATGAAGTAATTTTTGCCTCTTTTGGCATCTGTGAAAGGAAGAACAGGGCAATTTGGTGGAATAGTAGATAGAACTCTGGGCCTGGAGTCAGCAATATCTGAGTTCAAAACTCACTTCAAACAAATACTAGGTGACACTGGACAAGTCACTTACGCCTGTTTGCCCCAGTTTGCTCACCTATAAAATGAACTAGAAAAAAATGCCAAAACAAACTATCATCTTTGCCTAAAAACAAAACAAACAAAAAACCCAAATGGGGCCATGAAGAGTAGCACATGAGTGAACCAGAGAAGAAAGAGTTTGGATTCTGTGGCTTAAAGAGAAAGTCTTTTTCAGAGGGAAAGTTTTTTAAAAATTTTTATCATGGTATTTAATCCTTCCTATGTCTTATTAGTTTGGTCTATAGGCAGAATACCTTAATAACTGGCTCACTGTCATCCAACAGCATTTATTGGAAGTTTACCAATATCTCCCTGTGATATATCACACAACATGAGTGACCAAGGATGAAGACCAAGCACATGTAAAAGATCCATAAAGAAACTAATGCTGTCTTCTCTGTGTGGCTGGAGATATCAATCTAGTCACTTTATAGTCATGGCTTGTCTGTAGAATTTTCTGTTTTCATAATAAAAGTTTTACCTTGTTTCTAAGGCAGGATGTGAGAATACTAGACAACAGTTATTTAAAAAAAAAAGATTGAGAAGTTTTTTGTTGACTGGGAATTCAATAGAAATTATTCTTTCATGATTACAAGAGGAAGAACAATATAACTGTTAATATAACAGTGATTTAATGACATATTTAACATTTATTGTGCTGAATGACAATTGAACTTAAATGATAAGTAGTTCCATAAACAACTAATTTTAGACATTTTTAGATTTTTTTTCTCATTTCAATTCAGTAAGCATCTATTATGCAAAGGTACTGTGCTAGACTAATGATGAAAAATGAAATAAAATGGCCCCTGCCTTCAAAGGGATCTGCATTTTACTTGAGAGAAAACAATCCCCCAATTCAAAGAATGTACTTTTAAGATAAGGCAGAGGCCTAATTATTGGGAAATAACAAAAACCTTCACCTAGGTGTGGCATCTAAAATCAGCCTTTAGGAAGCTGGGAATTATAAGAAGTGAGGAAGAAATATGTTCCAGATGTGAATCTTTTTTTTTCTTTGTTTGTTTCCTGAGGCAATTGAGGTTAAGTGACTTGCCCAGGGTCACACAGCCAGGAAGTGTTAAGTGTCTGAGACCAGATTTGATCCTTCTGACTTCAGGGCTGGTGCTCCATCCATTGCACCATCTAGCTGCCTTCAGATGTGAATCTTAGTGATGCAAATAATGCAGATGAAAGATGGAAGGCAGAGATTGGAGAATAACAAACAGGATATAAAATATTGGACTATAAGAAAAGTTGAGTCCTGCAGAATTGATGCCTTAATTGAATTGTGATGCGGGAGAAGACTTTTGAGAGTTCCATGGCTAACAAGGAGATCAAATCAATCAAAACTTGAAGAAATCAATCTAGGCTATTCACTGGAAGTTCAAATACTGAAGCTAAACCTTAAATAAATACATAATGAGAAGAAAAGACTCATTAGCAACAGACCTTGATGGAAAAAATGAAGGCAAAAGAAAAAGGGGATGACAGGAGAAGAAGAGATGGATAGATAGTGTTTTGGGAAAAAAATACTAACATGAACTTGGACATATTTTGAGAGATCATAGATGCTTGAAGGGTCTGCCATGCTGTGGTCCATGGAGTCATGAAGAATTAGACATGACAGAACAATAACCACAACAGCAATCAAGTACATGTGTTAAGATTGCAGAGCAAAACCAAAAAAAAAAAAAAGTGATGTGGAATAAGTCTGGAAAGGTAAGAGGCAGCCATACTGGAGGTATTTAATGAGAGGATGAAAAGTTTATATTTTGTCTTAAGGGCATTAAGGAGCTCCTGGAGATTCTACGTAGTTTTCTACCTAAAAAACTGACCTAGTCAAATTTGTATGTTAGAAAAAATTTCTTTAGAGACTTGTGAGAGTTAAGGGAGAGGAAAGATTACAGATAAGCAAATTAATTAAAAGAGTATTAGATATGAACAACAATGAATAGCAAAGGACTGCTTAACTTGAGCAGTTAAGTCCTGGACTTGGAAAGCATTTGGTCAAGAGAAAAATGCTTATCAATGAAAGATTTCATTAAAGAGTTTCTCTACATTTAGTGACAGGGTAGACCAGATGGTGTTGAAGATTATGATTCTTTGGAAACAGAATTTGGAGTCATATTAGAATTCAAGATACTTTGGAAAATCTGACTATCTAATTACATTGCTCAATATATGTTATTACAAAGTCTCTGTTCTAATCAGATTCAATCTATTCAATGTGCACTAAAGACTTCTCCATTCTTACTTGCAGGTCTGTGATTTCTCCAGCTTACCTCTTCCTAAACTCTGTCTTTCGACCCATCTTTCAAGGAAAAAAGCTTACTCCCTCAATGAACTCTTCGTGATCACCTGAATTCAATGTCATCTGTGCTTTTTGTTAAATACCTGTCTACTGATTTAAAACATGTATTGATTGGGATTATAAATTATCTTTCTGATTCTCCACTTATATTAGAAATTCTTTGATAAAAATTGAGGCTTTTCTCATTTTTTTCATCGACTATTGTGTCTAACACAATGCTTTTGCTCAGATATAACTGATTGATTTCATACTTTAAAAAAGTCCATCCCTTTTCTAGAGAACATGATATTTAAAATTGTAAATCAAAATATTGTTAGTATTTGTCTAAATGAATTTTATTCTGAAGCTGTTCTAGGAGTAAGAAAATGAAAATAATCTTCCTACCTTGAACTAGCCTATGTTTGAATTTCCATTTTAATTATAAGTATTATCAAAATTACTTCCTAATCTTACTGATGTGCTCAAAGATATTGTGTTAGTGTCTCTTTGAGAGACACTATATAAGAAGTATATGTGGATGTGGTTTATATGTGGTTACTCCAAGTGATATTAAACCCTTCCCACTTACTGCCCTTAGCAATTGAGGCATTACTCAATGAGAGCTGACATTCATCTTTACAGTGATTTTGTTTAAAAAAATCAGCATAGCATATGCCATATAATCAAAATCCTTAGTGAACTAACTTCCTTCGTTCTTTTGATCTTACCATGTGTGTCTTGGAACAAAGAATGAATAATTCTTGGCAGGAAGCTTTAATACTTTCCATTAGTTATAATTCAAAAATCCTCAATATTTTAATTTGTCCTTAAGTAATTTACACCTCTTCACTCAAATCTTTTTGAAAATAATGTCTAATTTTCATTCCTTAAACCAAGATTGGCAAGAAATTTAAATCCATAAGTCAGAGGGTCATTATTATATTTTTCTATTTTTTCTGTCTTTACTCCAGAAATAGAAGTTATGATCACAATCTAGGCAAATGTGATTCTGATGTATATTAATGCACATTTTCTGAAGAAGCAATTGATAGTTGTTAGCAGAAAATAAACACCTCATTAAGGTTCATTAAATGATTTTCTCACAACAACACTGTGCTTTAGGAACATAAGAATTGTTATCCCCACTTTGCAGATAAGAATGCTGAGGCTGAGTTGTTAAATGATTTGCTCAAGATCACAGTTATTAAATATCTGAGTTGGGATTTAAACCCAGGTCTCTTGAGTTCAAGAACAGTAATCTATCTACTGTGTTACAAAGATAATGATTTAAAGGACTTAAGAGAATATCCCAATAAATATATTGCTGGGAAAAATATGTTAATTTTTATCTTAAATTCTCATCCAAAATAACTCAGAAGGGCTCCCTTTTCTTTTATTATTATAAAATTACAGAGTCTTCTTGAATCAGCTTCATTTGCAGAATTTATAATTATAAGATAGTGAACAAGAAGCTGACAAATAAGGCTGAAACTATATCTCTGAAACTTGTAAGGTCTCTTTGCTAACAAGCAAAACATTGATTAAAAGGTTAAAGATTATGGTCAAGGTTCTTGATAGTGTAGATGAGTAAATCTGTTCCTAGAAAATATTTTTCTAATGCAAGAAGATGGGAAAGAAAGTGGATCATTGAGCAGAGGACAGTACAGTTTGGGGTGTAGTCAGAATAGGAGAAGTAGACCATTTCCCTTTGGGACTTACCTGCACTCTTATAGAGTACCATACAAAAAAAAGCAGAGAAATAAAGCTGGGGAAAATGTTGAGATTATGTTGTCCAAAAAAAGTGGGTACATATCACCCAGTACAATGCCTGGGACCAGAATATTATAAAATTCAAATGAAATAAAGAATATAAATCATTTTGCAAGTTTTGAAGTTATATAGCAATAACAATAACAGTTTATTATTATTATTATTAATTTAGTCATTAGGCATCTAGTCTGGTGACCTTTTCATTCCCCAAATTCTCTATTTTACTCCTTTTGAGCTTGAGTTCAAGCAGCATTTTTAAAGAATGCAGGGCTATGCCAGTAAATATTTAATAACTCAGGTTTTCAGGGAAAAAAAAATAGGTGTGTAATACACTTTTAAGATTGACTTGTATTATTAATATTAAAGTCTAGACAATCAGCACAAAAATATAACAAGGGCTTATTTTTAGTCCAATTCCTAAGGCATAAATGCTTATGCTGAATATTTAATAGATATTTTTTCCACAAACTGGCTAGAGTTGGTTCCAATACATTCCCAGTGAGCGATGGAAGTTTGAGCCTCATAAAAATAACTTACTTATCATGGCCTCAAAAAGTTAACTCAAATCAAAAGGTGGTGGTGGAGATTTGTCTTGTTTTACTGATGACATTTATTTTTGATATAGGCAGAGAAAACTGATGAATTCTGAATGCAGATGGAAAGCATGCATCTTTTTATCATCTTTGTTTTTATTGTTTTCTTTTGTTTGTGATTTATTTCGTAACATGGATAACATGAAAGTATATTTTCCATCATTTCATATGACCTCAAAATCAAATTGCTTATCTTCTCAAGGAGATGAGTGGAAGAAAGAAATAATTTCAAATTTATAATAAAAGTTTGCTAATTTTTACAAGTAATTAAGAAATATCTAAGAAAATAAATAAAAATCATTAAAAAACAATCTTGCTTGAAAGTTTAGTGCCCTTGAATATGACCTTATGACCTTGGCTAATTTAAAGGGGGATATTTTTATCTTCTTCAGTTATAATAATTGTCAAAAAGATAGTACTATTTTTTTTAGCTTCCTGGTAGCTGGAAGAAATCCAAATTTTGAAGAATCCCAGCAGAGTTATTCTAGAAGTAGTCCATCTTGGATCCATTTTTTTTTAAATGAAAAGAAATAACTCTATAAGGACATTGAATTCAAGAAAGGTCTTTCCATCGCCTTAAGAAATCAATCATATCTGTCAATCAAAATAAGCCTTCAGCTACTAAATATATTTACACAGAGGTCAGTGGTCAAATTATGGCAAAAAAGTTTAAAACTTTTTTTGCTCATTCCTCTTTTTGTCTATCTGTTCTAGGATCTTTCTTATCTTGCCCATTTAATCATGTGACAGATTTGCTTTTCAATAGCCTACTTATTCCCAACCTATTCAGTTAGATAGTATAAACTCAATATCAACTGACCCAACTAAATTTTGTTCTGTGGAAATCTCTGCCTCTCTGCAATAACATAGCTTTTTACAAAACATCTAGGCATTTAGTACTTGGCACATAATAGATGCTTAATGAATACTCCTTGAATGCCTGAATTAATGAAGAAGTCAATGAATTAATAGGGTTAGGATTTAATGAGTTAATTTATCTCCTCTTCTCTTGTAGGAAACTAGAGCAATTGGAATTAAGCAACAACTTGAAACTGGATCTTCAGACATTAGGAACAATCACATAGTGGACCAATATCTTTCTTTAGTGAAGTTTTATCCTCTCAAATCTAGCTTCTTGCAAGAAATTAAATGCTCCAGTCTTAAAGTGGTGAATTTCAATAAAGCTAAGGCAGTGCATCCTTTAGTAATGATGTTGAATGGTTCTCAAACTTGTTCATTCCACAGTCCTTTGAGGCCTTCAACCATCCTTTGTTCCAATATGTTTCCATTATTGAAAAATAAAGTGATGCCCAATATTTATTTCATTATTCCTGGCATAAAAGATATTTAGGCAGAATCATAATTAGAAAATTTTAAACCTAGTGAAATTACTACAAACTACCTTTGGGACAGATGACTGCCTTCAGTTGATTTTTGACTCTAAAGTAATTATTCTTCTTGACTAAATCCTGAATTGTATGTTTCTCGATGATGAAAAACACAAAATTCTTTCAGAATTCTTTAAATTTAGTGCCTTGAGGCAAAACCTCAATCACCCTACCCTAGTTCTGGCTCTTTTTGGAGCACATAAGCTACAGTATTTTTCTCTCATTATTATGGTTAATAGAAAATGGGTAGTAGAGGAAAGATGGCACAAAGACATAAAATACATTAAATCAGGTAATCCTTTAATAGAAATCATTTCTTTGCTACCACCATTCCCAATGAAAACTGTTTGAAAGCTAAATTTTGGAACTCTATTGGAACAGTTGGAATCTTTTAATTCTAAGTCCCATGATGAAGAACCCTGATCTACTTCACTATTAATATAAGATGGACCCCATTCTGTCTTTCAAATGGTTGGACAAAGTCAAAATTCCACAAACATAAACACAACAATGTATTCAGTAATGCTATTAGTCTTAAATAATGTGAAGTAAAGGGTTTGATTTTGAACATTTCTCACTGATTTACTTCCTTCTTTTCTTTATTATCGTCAACAAATCCTCATCCTTCTCTCTGCAAGTCAGATGTTCATGAAAATCTGTTTTAATGAGGAATGACTGAACCACTGACAAATGATCATTATACCTTTCTCCATTTCAAAAAAAAATGCCTTGACATGATGAAGTGCTGTGATCGATCCCAGTTTCTCCTTTGTTGTTGAAAAAAATCTATTAACCTATAGGGAACCATGGCCTCAAAGGCCAAAGCGTCAGGATTGCCAATGCTATGTTTAGGAAGATTCATTTTTATCTTTGACAGTATACTCTAAATAAGAAGAAAGGGTAAAAAAAGTGTCAAAAAAAAAAAAACTCATTCCCTTCCATCTCAATGACAGGATCCCTCTTTCCATTGTCTGTCTGCATAATCAACTTGCAGAAATTTGCCTCGTTTTGTAGATTTTTAGTCCACCTAAGAATTTCCATCTGGTTAGCCTCTATATTATATTTCTGAAATTTGACAGTCCTAGTGCCCAGCTCTCTCACAGTCAATTGCCCCTGCTAAGTGCCCTTCCCTTGAATTGTAAAATCTCAGTGTGCTTCAGCTACAAGAGTTTAGATCTGACTGAAGCTTCCCTCATCACTAACTCCAGTTCTGCTGCATGCTGTGGGTGGGTTTAGGAGTAGTATAGTCGATAACTGACCTCACAACAGGCAAATTTGTATAGTTCTGCACATTGCAGTGATAAAAAGAAGCTAAAAACTCAGGTCAAGCACAAGGGAGAGCACATTACACTATTATTTTGGGAAATTTTCAGAAAGATTTTCTACATCTTTCCCCTGAGAATGGCAGTTCAAATCTTCTTCTACTACTACCACCAGCAGCACTACTACTACTACTTACTATTACTATTACTACTACTATTTATTACTATTACTACGACTACAACTGCTACTACCACTTACTACTACTGCTGCTGCTACTACTACTACTATTTCTATGACTACTACAGATATTACTATTACTTCTTATTGTTATTACTACTTACTACTACTACTGCTACTACCTCGTAGTACTGCTGCTGCTACTACGAATTACTATTACTACTGCTACTGCTGTTACTATGCTTACCACAACTATTACTATTACTACTTATTGCTGTTACTATGACTTACTACTACTGCTGCTGCTACTGCTAATTACTATTACTACTGCTACTACTACTACTATTTATTAATATTACTATGGCTACAGCTGCTATTACCACTTATTACTACTACTGCTGCTACTACTACATATTACTATTACTACAACAACTGCTACTACCACTTACTACTGCTGCTGCTGTTACTGCTACTACTACTATAACTATGACCACTACAACTACTACTACTACTTTGATGACTACAAGTACTACAACTAGTACAACTATTACTACTACTATTACTTATTACTATTACAATTACTAGTATGACTAGTAAAACTGTCACTATTACTATTACTACTACTACTACTACTACTATGGTTACAACTATGACTACTACTGTGACTATTACTAGTACAACTTTTTATTACTACTACTACTATGATGACTACAACTACTGCAACTATTACTACTACTACTACTACTACTTATTACTACTACTACAACTATGACTACTATGACAACTACTACAACTTTTACTATTACTACTACTTATTACTATAAAGACTATAACTATGACTACAACTATGAGTACGACTATGACTATCACATCACAATGCTACTACTACTAGTACCACTACTTATTACTACTATTGCTACTACTATTACTACTATGACTACTACAATTACTACAACTATTACTATTACTACTACTGCTGCTACTTCTAGTTATTACTACTACTACTACTATTACAAGTATCACTAGTTATTACTGACTATTACAACTATGACTACTACAATAATAATGGTGACTACTTGCTACTACTACTACTATTACTAGTACTACTACTACTTATCACTATTACTACAACTCCAACTACTACTTACTACTACTAATACTACTATTCTATTGTTGCTACTACTGATTACTATTACTACTGCTACTACAGCTACTGCAGTTAGTACTACTACTAGTACTTCTAGTTATTACTACTACTACTACTACTACTTATCGCTATGACTACTACAATGATAATGGTGACTACTTACTACTACTACTACCACCACCACCACCACCACTACTACCACTACTACTACTACTACTACTACTACTACTACTACTACTACTACTACTTATTGTTGTGACTACTACAATGATAATGGTGACTACTTCTACTACTACTACTACTACTAATATTACTACTACTTACTACTTACTACTACTACTACTACTACTACTACTACTACTACTACTACTACTTACTATTATCACTACTACTGCTGCTGCTGTTGCTGCTGCTGCTACTACTACCACCACTTGTTTTTGTTGCTGTTTATATTTTGCTGTTTTTTGGGTACTATTTCTATGTTTTCTTATAAATATCTGAACAGATCAGACCCTTAGGAAGAAATAGAGGAAATTATTAATGTTAACATGAGAAAAAATGGAAATGGGATATCAAATAATTTCCCTGAAGTAGTATCAGCACTGAATTTGGTCATTTGTGTTTGGACCACTCAGAGCAGGGATTTGTTTTCTCTTTTAAAATATTATATTTCATTTTAAGTAAAAAACTCCACTATCTTCATTTCTTAAACCCTCTCTCCTCTCCCAATTGAGAACTAAAGGGAAACAAAACCCTTGTTAAAACATGTATAGTTAAGGAAAACAAAATTTTGCATTCTACGCACACACACACACACACACACACACACACACACACACACACACACAGAGTCTTATTCTGAATTCTTAATTTTGCCCTGTTT
Organism: Myrmecobius fasciatus; assembly: GCA_023553655.1. NCBI lineage: Eukaryota > Metazoa > Chordata > Mammalia > Dasyuromorphia > Myrmecobiidae > Myrmecobius > Myrmecobius fasciatus. The sequence goes on from JAJPUD010002363.1 coordinate 187,278, forward strand.
ATCAAGAGGGGAGTGGCACGTTTTATCATTAATATAGTGGAATCATGTTTGGTCATTATGCTAATTAGAGTTCCTACTTATTTCAAGTTTTGGGTTTTTTTAACCATATTTTTTGTCATTGAGTAAATCATTTCCTGATTTCATTGCATTTTACACCAGTAAATAAGTCTTCCCAAGTTTTTCTGAAACAATCCCTTTCATCATTTCTTATAAAATATAATTTATGGAGATTCCCTTAGATGCTCATTTAAAATATGATTTTATGTTCTTTGTTATATATTCATTAATCTATCTTGAGGAAATTTCTTTTTTAATAAACAAATTACAAGATATGTTATCTAAATGGAATACTGAAGACAAATGAAATTGAGAAGAGAGGATATATTTGTTAAACAAATTTGATTTTCTGAGACATTTGTTATATTTTAAATGAGTAGAATAGACCAGATATGCTTGCACATTGTCTGCACCCTATATTATGACCTTCTTGAAAGGCGTTTATATAACATAAGTCTAATGATAATAATAATAGCACCATATTTATGTGACTCTTTAAAGTTTTCAAAACAATTTTCCAATGTTATTTTACCTAATCCTGACCACACCCAGAGAGAAATTTCATAATATTCTCTCTATTTTATACATGAGGAAACTGAGATAGATAGAAATTATATTTCCTGCCCATACAATTTGTCTAAGGCTGAATTTCAAGTCAGCTTTTTTTGCCTCCATGCCCCAAACTCCAGCTCTAGACTCACTTTCTCACTTCTTACATGAGGAGCTTGCAGTAGATGGCTTCTGTGGTCTCCTCCTGTCCTGGATCTATGATCCTATGATCAGTGTGTTACTTATATTCTACGGAAAATAAAAAGAATGCAAGGTTCCTTTCACATTCTCAAAAACCTTTCAATCTAATATGATGTACATATAAAGAATATACATATATAGTGTATGTATTTATGTGTATATATTATATATAAACATATAAAATATAAAGCCATATATATGTACATGACTGTCTGGCTGTCTCTGTTCATATATATTGTATATATACATTCACACACATTTATATATACATATATATATATATATTCACACATAAAGTGTCAAATTAATGAGAAGGGTACTAGGAACCTAAGATAAGAAGAGAGATTGAAGATCAATTTTGAAAGCCAGTAAAAATATAGAAGTTGCAGAAATGGTGGTAATTCATTCCAGATTATTTCCCCTCCTCTGTGTGATTCTGGCTTCCTAGTAAAGAATGACTACAGGGGTATGTATTAGTATTGTGGGGGACAGAAATTGTCATTTTGATTATTGAAGGTAGTTTCTGTTGTTGGGAGACAAAATTAGACAGAAGTGGTGTGCTGTGCTGGTAAATGTTTAACAATTAGCTCTCCACAAAACAGCAGACACACGTTTATGTTTAATTTTCATTACTAACATTTTCACCATTATTTTATTTAGACAATTTCTTAAATAATCAAATCCTGGATTTTAGCTTTTTCTGGTTTCAAAGGCTCTTTATTTTTTATTATAAAAGTTTTTATGGATATCTCCTTCTTCCATCTGCAAATTTATGACATTCTGTTCTCCTGCCACCAAGGACTGGATCTCCTGAATAAACTTCCCCAATTAATCCTAATAAAACCTATTTACTACCAAGCCAACATGGGGTCTTCTGTCTCAGGATTCTTTTGGAGAATCTGTGTCTGTATAGCTGGCATATCAGGGCAGAACAGATAAACTTCTTTAAAATTGTTGTAGCTGACAAAATATACTGTCTCATAATCACCCTCCCCCTTTGAGATCTTGTGTCTTTACACTTCTCTATTAGAATGTAAACTCCTTCAGGGCAGGAGGAGAAATATTTTCTTCTTTCATTGAATTTCCAGCACTTAACACACTGACTCTAATTTTGACTAAGGATTTTTTTTTTTAATGGCTGTTTATTGACATTGCAGGTAGTACTTACTGTGTATGAATGAATGGATAGATGTATGTATGGATGGATGGATGGATGGATGAGGAGGCTATGTTCCTAGAAGCTGATCTTTTAATCAAAGGGTTTGGGCATTTTAATTACTTTTTTTGAGTAACCACAAAATCCTTTCCTGCATGGGTGAACAAATCCACAGCTCCACAATCAATGTTTTAGTGTGCTTGTCCTTTCATAACTCTTTCAAACATTCAGTATTTCAATTTTTTCTCAACTTTGTCAATTTATTCTGGGTAAGATTATATTTTCAAGATGTTTTGATTGGAATTTATAATATATAATATATACATGTATATATAATAAATATATAACATATATATATATAATTTATATAAAATACAATTTTTAAATCCAATAATAATTTGGAATTCATTATTATAAGAAAATGATGCTTTATTAGGATTAAACTCAAATTATTTTAAAAGGTTTAATATCTAAGCAGTTAGAATAATATGTAGAACAAGTTAATATAATTATAGGATCCTAAAAATGTAGATTTAGAGGAGACTTTTGAGTTCATGTCATCCAATATTCTCATTGTCCATATGAGAAAACAAAGATATTTCTTTCTTTATGCTATTAAATGGAAAGGGTACCAGAGTTCAAATCAGTGGAATTTGTTTCAGATCCTGATTTTACTTTTACCACATATAACTTGTTTAGTAAACTTAACTTCAAGTAAAACTTGACTTTATAGTAAAAGTCAACACAAAATATGAAACCAGGCCCTCTGTCTTGAAAGCCAGGACCTTTTCCATTGAATAATCAAAAAAAGGAAATAGTAATTCTACTGTCTACAATAAGCCTCTCTTTTTGTCTCTCACCTAATGTTTCAAGCACCATCTAAGAATGTGAGGCAATCTTATTTAAATTTTAAAATTTAGCGAAGGAGGGAGACCTGGTATGAGGTGAATCTTGGTTAAATTTGGGAGGGATTCTACATCTTTAAGTTCCAGCTGCTGGAGATAGGATTTAAAGTGAAAACTGTTATTGGATTTTATCATATATATATATGCATATATATATGATAATATGTATATATAATAACAATATATATATATATATATATATATATCTGTAGTGAGTGTCTATAATGACAGTTATTAACAAGATGCTGTTTAGAATATTTGCAATGTATTTCTGTTAACTATTTTGTATTAACGTATTGTTAACTGATAGAGATAATTTGCCATATAAGTCTATTTTTTCCCAATATACAATAATGTGCTGGAAATGAATCAAAGCAGTAATATTAGGAACAAGCTAAGGGACAGAGGGGAAGATGGATCTTACAATAGATAAAGTGTTGGTCCTGGAGTTCAGAACTCATCTTCCTGAGATCCAGTCAGGCTTCTGACAGTTACTAGCTGTGTGACCTGGTTGCCTCAGTTCATAATCTATAAAATGAGCTGGAGAAGGAAATAGCAAGACATTCCAGTATCTTTGCCAAAAAAAATGCCAAATGGAGTCATAAAAAATAGGACAAAACTGAAATGACTAAAAAACAATAACAAAAAAGAAAATGTTATGCTTAAAAAACCATAAGGGATCAATAGCAATATTAAGCATATATGTACTTACTGACATAGATTTTATATTTATTAAGTATCATGGACCTATAGTTGTACAGAGCTTTACTAACCATTAATTCCAATGACTTCATTTTATGAATTATGGCATTAGTGCTAAGAGAAGATGAATTAATTGTGTAGAGTAACATGAATAAATAGTTGAAGAAGAATTTGCACGTTTTTGACCTTAGTTCTAAAGCTTTAACCATTTTATTATGCTAAATTTCTAAGAATTAAATTTTAATTGCAAAAAGATAGAGTAACAATTGAATTGCAGCAGACATTAATCTTCTTCTTTGGGATATGAACAAAGCTAAATAAAAAGATAAGCAAAATTTAGGATTTAATTGTGAAGACATACCACCTTCAGGATGAAAAGAAGTTGGCCTTCATTAAAAAATCTTTCAAAGCCCCTCAAATTTATTGGGGGTTCTGAATATGTCACAATCACAAATACTTTAAAGTACTTCTAGGTAATTTTATAATGTAGAGGTGATGTAGGCCATAATATAAGTTTAAAAAATAAGCAGGAATGCTTCAGCCTAAAAGGATATTTTACTACTTAAAAGCTAGAAAGTAATTTGTCTTAATAGCAACCATATCCCATTGTTTTTTGCTGCTTCTAATTTTGACAACTTGTTATTTTTCCAATATCATGATCTAATCTATCAGAATTAAAAATAGATTCAATGGAAAGAAATAGTAATGGCACCATACTTAAAAAAAAACACAGTTACAAGAACTGCTTCATAGCTTCTGATACTTATGAAGAGGTATCTCAGACATGATGGGGAATATTTGGTAAAAATTATGGTGGACTATTCTGAGGCTCACTCAAAGATAAATGTTGAGTAGAAGCACAATCGAATATTTTGTTTACAAGGCATTGCAAAGTAGAAATGGTTTTAAGAAAGTAGGTGGAGGCAAGAGAGGAGCCAAATACTTTCCCTATTGTGACCTAAGGAACTCCATTTTAAGATTGACCCTCCCTTTAAATGTAACTTGAACAAGTCATATTCACTTTCCTGAGTTTCTTCTCCTTCTATTCTATGCATATGCTTAAAACATACATATTCTGTACTTAGACACATTCTGTATGCTCAATGGCATGCTCTTCCTTTCAGTAGGCAAGAAAAAATAAAGATTAAGGGAATTGCTTTTTAGCTATTTTAATTAGCTAGATTTAATATGGAGATTTTGCAGAAGGCATGTACTCAGTTTTACAAGACATGTATGCATGGAACTATTTGTGATCTGCATTGTTAAAGGAAATAATATGATTTCTGAGATCAAAACTGCATGGGAAAATAGGACTGAATATTCACCCTTTTATCTTTGGTTATCTTCCTTCATAGATCTCAAATCCAAGCATTTTTGTTTACTGTTTTAAAAAAGAAAGAAGACAATGTAATTATTAATTTAGCATGTTTCCTTTGATGTGAATGATTATTCTTCACAATGGATTCACCACAGACTAACATTGAATCCTTTTAAGGATAGCTATTTTAAATAAATGCGTTAGGAAATCAAAACAAGAAATATTTTCTCTTATGGGAACTCAAAACCAACTGAAATGAACCCTTTACCACAGAGACAATTCCATCTATCTGACATTAAATACAAAGATTTCCAGATTCCTTGATGATTCTTTTAGGCACAAAACAAGATTGAGAAAGGAATTATTATAGAAATACCAAATCAACTTTCCATATTAAAATGGGTGCCAGAGTGCTTAGAAATAAATATTTATTCATAAAAGAAATACTCTATCTAGAAATTATTTAGAACTAAGATTGTTATAAGAGCAATGAAAAAATAAAGTTTGACATATTCTAAGCAGGATCAAGATGACTCAATTGATATGATATGAAACAGATATTGTTTCTCCTAGAGACATCTTCCTCATCTTAGGACTCACTATATATTGACTCTGCTGACCTGCTATTGTTTTCTTGTACTGAAGCTTTGGGAGAAAAAAAAATCAATGATCAACTCCTTTTTATTGATCTTGCTCACACCCCTTGTTTTGGCACCTGTTACTCCCAGTCAACTATTAATATCATTAAGTAATGCTTCTGACCTTGGGATTATTTATTTATTCTTCTCTTGGATCTCTCAGAAGAGTAGTATTCTTAAAATTATGGTCCTTTTCTTAGGTTTATTGTCTCTCCTTATGACCCCCCCATCTATTGCCCCTAAATAAACTATCCTCCCTATACTGCTCCACCAAAACTGCAATGTGACAGACATTGATATCAAGAGCCTGTCATTGTACTAGTGGAGACTTTTGTCTTTAACAAAGTATTTGTGCTCTCTAAATGAAAAATTTTAAAGACAATAAACCTACATAGTCTTAACAAATTAAGTTGGTAGTTAACTAATCATCTCATTTACTTGTAATGATTTGATTGACATTTTGGCACAGGAACTTAGAATTGAAAAGAAAGAACAAGAAGCAAAGAAAACATGATGTAGTATGTTGAAGATATAATTAATCCATTTTATAATTTTCTCTGGGATTGTCTCTGATTTTAAATTCATGACCAGATATGCTTAATGTCTAAATAGATAATTTAAAACAAAAAAAATCATGCAAACAATCACTTGTGTGTTAGTTTACACCAAACTCTTGGCTTTATTTGAATTATTTTGTTTGATAGAATTAGTCAAATAAACTGATAATTTCAACATATATAATAATATAATATATATGTATATAAATTATATAATAATATAATATATAAATCACACTTAACAAGTAATGCGACAAATCATTAATAGCAAAGATCTGGAACATTTATCCTGAACTTGTCTTACAAAGAATCAGTGAACCCAGGGCATTCAAGTATTTGAACAGTTACCTCATACGACTTGATATAAGCATGATGATCATAACATGCTTTTCTAATGTGTTTTAAATCGGAAATGATCTTGCCTATTTCTGGGCTGCAGCAATGACCCTGGAAAGAAGGGGGACACAAAGCTTTTTAGACTACATTTCTTTTTTTTTTCTTTTGTTACATGATTTAAGTTGGGCCATTTCAAATAACTTTAACAAATATGTTTATATGTCTTAATGAAATAAATATTCAAGTTGTATTGTTAGATATATTATATTTATTTGATTTATTTAATATATTATACATTATTGTATAACAAGTTTATCATAATTAAAGATCTCAAGAGTAAGCATTTCAACTAATTCTAAGCACAATTAGGCAACCATGTGCTCCTGTAAGAAAAATAGAGCTATCTGACCAATATATATATATATATATATATATATGTAAAACATACTGTTGAAATAATTAGCCCAGAAGATCCATCACTGATAATACACAAGGGGTTTTGATCTGAATGTAGTCTTCAAAGATTTAGGGATTTTGGAGTCCCATTCACTAAGTCATGTTGCCTCTTTTAAAATTTCAACTCTTGATGTTGTATATGTTTTGCTTTACTGCAAAGCTTAATCTGGCATTTACTTCAACATCAAACTGATTTGTTAATCTATTGAGAGAATGCTGGTCCTGAAATCAGGAACAGATGAATCAAAATCTTTTAAGTTATATGTCCCTTGGCAAGTTTGTTTGACAGCCTGTTTCTTCATCTGAACATGGGGATAATAATAACTTCTATCTGGTAAGGTTCTATGAGAATATAATGAGATAATATTTGTAAAGTGTTTTAAAAAGTTTTATATAAAGTTATTATATAAATGCTGTTGCATTTATATAATAATTCCTCTTCTTTCTTTATTATAGCTATTAATACTACTAACTAATATCATGGCTCTTCTTAACTACTCTTTTACTAACTACTATTAACAACTATGCCTAGCCTTGCTATTACTACTACTACCACTACTATTACTACTATGCTTATACTATCACTATTAACTACTACCATCATCTACTCCTGTTGCTACTACTACTACCTCTACTACTACTAGCTGTTGCTGCTGATACTATTATCATTTCTACTAAACTACTATTACCACAATCACTAATTCTATTAACTACTATTTTTAAATACTACCACTAGCACTACTAAATACTACTGTTAATAACTACTATTACTACCATTTCTACTCCCTAATCGCCTACTAACTACCACTATTAACTCGTCTTCCTACCAGTATCATCACTATTGTTACTGCTATTACTACTACTACTGTTTTATGTTTTATTTTTCTCTGATTCCTTTTGTCATCATGTGGCATTTATTATTTCTAGACTGTACCATATAATCTATTTTTTTTTTTTGCTTTTTGCTGAGGCAATTGGGGTTAAGTGACTTGCCCAGGGTCACACAGCTAGGAAGTGTCTGAGACCAGATTTGAACTCAGGTCCTCCTGACTTCAGGGCTGGTGCTCTAACCACTTTACCACCTAGCTGCCCCATGTACCATATAATCTACAGTAAGGAAATATATATAATAGATGATGGCTTTCATCAATTTTTTTCATTGAACTGTTTTCTGTTAGATGTTTCTGTGTCTGCTATAACCGGTCTCACAGAAGAATTTTCATGGATAATTCTTATATATTTGGATTTTAAATGCATTATGAGAAAATGGACTGAAACATTTATGTCCATATTTCACCTTTGTATTACATCTCAATGTAAGATTTTTATAACAATGGAGCATTTCTTTAATTTTTTTCTGAGTGAACATGGACAAATGTCTTTCAAAATCTCCATATTTCTGATTTAAAATTTTATATATAAATTGAGGATTCTGAAAAAAGGGGAGACAATAATAATAGAACCTACCCTCTAACCCCTGCCCAGTTTTGTTGTGGGGATAAAATTAAATAACATTTAAAGCACTTTGTAAATCTTAAAAGAATGATATAAATGCTATTTATTACCTCTCTATATGAGTTAATTCAATTGATATATTTCACTGAGAAAAATAGCAAAGGCAAATGAAACATTAAATAGGGAATAATACTCAAACATGATACCTATACCCATAAAGTTTAAGTTTTTCTCTATATAAATAGAAAAAAAAGAACAATAGTTACAAAAAACCTGGCTAAAGAAGACATCCATTTTCCCTTTAATTCAATTAAGAAACCCTATGATTTTTTTGGAAGAATTGCTTTAATATATAATATAATTTGATATTTGCATATATCTAAAGATCAGGGATCACCCAAGTACTTCTTTCCAGGGATGATTTTTATAATTAATTCAAAACTTTTTAACCTGTATAATACTTACTCATCTCCTCATTGGTTGCTGTTTCTCATTCTCAAAGAATACCAAAATGATTTTACTATGTCAAAATCAAATTATGGTGTGGACGATCAGACAAAAATGAGCCCAGAATGCTCTACAATTCAGGAACAAGTAGTTTATGTGAACATTTAAGGTGGATTGTCTAACTTGGTGCATCTTGCATGTTTTCTGAGCTACTTCAATTCTACTTTGCTCATAGACCACAGCTACTTTTTTATTGGATGGTCCTATGTCAGTGTCTCTCATGTCAATCAATTAAAACCAAATTTCTAATGAAAGATCTTGAGAGGTCCTTTTTTTCTCCTTCTGAAACCACCTTTTTTTTTTAAATAAATCCTTCAAAGAGTTTCCTCCCATTACTCTAAGGAATGATATTTTTTCTCTTAACTTTGTAAATCTACCAATAGAGCATATGGAATTCTCCATTGATAATCTTTTTTCAATGCAGATTGAGAACTTATCTGAAAGAAAGTTGCCTAGAGTACTGAGAGTTTGAGACTTGCCCAGGCATAATTAGTCAGTCAGGTGCCATTAGCATTCAAGTAGCCCTGGCTTTGAGGCCAGTTATTTATCCACTACATATATCCACTACATCACACCCCATACGTCTGCCTCAATTAGATTTGGGAAAACTTTACAAAATAAATAAAAAATGCAATAGAACTTAAATAATGTTTGTATAAGATTTTCTAAGTCAAGAGGCTCTTAAGGATCTTTATGCATGGTTTAGTGATCTCCATTTTAATTTGGGCCTGACACCACTGCATTGAATACACCAGATTAACTTGCAATGAGTTTATGGATGTGGAAAAGTAAGAATTTAAGTGAGTATTTTTTAATTTTTCTTAGTCACCTCCTTTTGCTAATAGCAAGATATGCAATTTTCTTCTCTGTCACCACCTCTAAGTGTTTGCAATTATGTGGCCTCTAACAGTGCTGTTCTTTGTATATCCTTGGTCCAGTCTAGGTACTCTATGATCTCCTTAGTGTTTTTCTAAGTACTAGGTCAAATAATCTAATGCATAAAGCCATAGACCTGAAATCGGGGAGATTTGAGGTCGCAGATGCTTTACTAGCAATGTGATCCAGACTAAGTCACTGACCTTCTGTTTTCCTTAGTTTCTTCAATGTAAAATGTAGATTAAAAACCACCTACTTTGAAATGTTGTTGTGAGAGTGGAGCCATGGTGGCAGAGATCAGACAGGAGTCTCTGTAACCTCCTCTAACCTCCCCTCAAACCAACAACATATGAAGCCTCTAGACTGATTCTGAAGCAAAAAAATCCACAATATCCGGAGAACAACACGATTCTAGAAGAAGATACTCTGGAAGAACCTCAAAACAGGTCTGTTTTAATTGGGCAGGGGGGTGGTCTGCTGAACCCAGACTGCAGCGCAGGGAGACTAGGGTAGGGAGCTGGAGCAGGGAGCTGGAACAGGAGTCGGAACAGGAGTGCGAGCGTTGTGCTTTTCACACACCTGGGAGGCTTCTGCGGGCCTCTTGGACCAATCTGTCCTGATTGTGGGCAGGTGGTTTGGAGGGTCTGCCTTTTGAGGGGAATAGATTGTGAACCACTGAACCCTTGATGACATCGGACCTAGCTGCCATTACACAGCACCTTAAAGCAATCAATCAATCAACAGGACTGATCTGCACCAGAAATAATTCAATCAGCGGAGCTGCCCAATACCTGAAATAATTCAATCAGCAGAACTGCCCCAGGGTGAACTAAAGCAGAACTGCCCAGCACCTGACATAATTCAATCAGCAGAACTGCCCAGTTCCTGAAATAACTCAATCAGCAGAACTGCCCCAGAGCAAATTAAAGCAGCTGTCCCACCTTTGCCCTAAACAGACCTCACACCTTTAAAAAAAAATGAATAAAAAACCAAAAAGAGCTCTCACCATAGACAACTTTTATGGAGAGACGGAAGAACAGACCTCAAATCCTGAGGCCCCTAAAGGTAAAGCAACTCCAGAAAAAGCCCCAAAGAGAGACATAAATTGGTCTCCATGTCACAAGGCTTTCTTTGAAGATTGCATAAAAAAAGAAACATGGGGAAATGAAATGAGATCACTGCAAAATAAAATAGAAAAAATGGAAAAAGAATGCAATGAACAAAAAAATGTAATTGGTCAATTGCAAAAGGAACTAAAAACAGTAACTGAAGAAAATAAGACACTAAAATTAGAATCGAACAATTGGAAATGAATGACTCATCAAGACTTCAAGAATCAGTGGAACAAAAACAAAAAAATGAAAAGATAGAGAAAAACATGAAATATCTCCTAGGAAAAACAACTGACCTGGAAAATAGATCTAGGAGAAACAATCTAAGGATTATAAGGCTTCCTGAAAGCCATGATGAAAAAAAAGAACCTAGACACTATCTTCCAGGAAATCCTAAAAGAAAACTGCCCTGATATTTTAGACACAGAAGGCAAAATACTCCTTGAAACAATCCACCGATCACCTCCTGAAAGAAACCCAAAAATTAAGTCCCCCAGAAATATCGTGGCTAAATTCCAGAACTATCATACCAAGGAAAAGATATTACAAGAAGCCAGAAAGAAACAATTTAAATATTGGGGAGCTACAATTAGGATCACACAGGACCTAGCAGCTTCTACTTTGAAGGATCGAAGGGCCTGGAATCAGATATTCTGAAGGGCAAAGGAACTTGGATTACAGCCAAGAATAAGTTACCCAGCTAGAATGAGCATTATCTTCCAGGGAAGAAGATGGTCATTCAATGATATAGAAGAATTTCACCTATTTCTACTGAAAAGACCAGAACTGAACAAAAAAATTTGATCTACAAACACAGAACACAAGAGAAACATAAAAAGGTAACAAGAAAAAAAAAAAAACTCTTGAGAACTATATTTATGTTATCGATACTTATAGAATGAGGGTTGATTTTATGAATCTATTATTACATTATTATTATGACATGATTACTGTGATTTTATGATTATTATGATATGATTACTGTGATTTTATGATTATTATGATATGTTTATTGTGATTTTATGATTATTATGATATGATAAACTGAAAAAGAAATTAGAGGTAGAAAAGGGATAACACTGGAAGAAGAGGAAAAAGAGGTAAAATAAGGGAAATTACATCACATGTAGAGGCAAAGAAAACCTATAATGATTGAGGGGAGAAAAGGGAGGGGAATGAGAATTGGGTTAATCTCCATCTCATCAGATTTGGCTCAGAGGGAATAATAGACGTACTTATAAGGAAACTGGAGGGAAAGGGGGGAAAA
>JAJPUD010002363.1:205453-235033 GCA_023553655.1 Myrmecobius fasciatus
GGGGGGAAGGAGGGGAAAAGCTTGGGGAAAAAATTTTTTGCAAAGGTCAATGTTGAAAAATCATATGTTTTGTAAATAAAAAGCTTTATATATATTAAAAAAAGAAATGTTGTTGTGAGGATCAAATGAGATATTTGGCAAGTACTTAGCACAGTGGCTGGAACTTTAAATGCTTGTTCCTTTCCCCTTCCCTTCTCTTCTTAGTGAAAATATTAAGTCCTTAAGTTATTTCATAGTCAAGAAACCTATGAACTCTTTCCTTCTGTAACTTTTCTTTTTTTCTCTCTAACCCTATTTGTACTGTTGTACTGAAGTCAGTGAATATTGTAGAATGTGTTGATTTAACATAGATCACAGTTTTTGTAGAATTTTTCTTCCTCTTTCATTTTCTGTGACAGATATAGGCACAGAAGCTATAATTATCTTATCTGACCTTTTTTGTAAAAGCTTAACAGGAGCATTATAACAGGAGATGATTGAAAGTTCCATGAAATGAATGTTCCAAATATATTGCTGCCTTCCCATGCACATTAAATGAAATCAGTTCTGCCATCTTGCAGCAAATTTGTTTTCTGATTTCTTCATTCATAGGGAGGCTTTCAAGATTGATATAATTATGTTCTTCTAAAAATGTTATTCTAGTGTAGGGGTCATTTGACAAGGATCTTACATTGAACTCTTGACAATAGTTAAATTGAAACTAATAGGAGGTCTTAAAAACTATGTGATTCTTAGAACCTCTCCTCCCACTGCCTTTTTTTTTTTTGCCAGTGCTGCCACTACTGAAGAAAAAAAGGAGGATACCTAACATTGAGAACTACTTGATAGAACATATTTAAGTGTTTTGCAAACTTTAAAGTACCACATATGATATCATTTGAAATATAACTCACGTGATTTATATGTAGATACATATATAATTATATATTATTTTATTTATTATACAATTATATAATTTATGTTTTATATGATCATCTTATATGTCAATATTATGTAATATCAAATTATGAAACATCTATATACACATGCACGTACAACCATATATAACATATTTGTATAAATATAATATTCTTTGAAGTAGGGCTCCTATAAAGCCAATTTATAGCTTTTTAATCTTTTACCATCTCCTCTTCACTCCCATCCTTCATATTCCCCCCAAGTTGCAGTGTTCTCTGCTCAAACTCCTACAATGTTTATCACAGAAAAAGAGAACAACAAGGGTATAGTTTTCTTATAAAGATTATAAACAAGCAGCAATCTCCTTGCCTTGGTGGCAGTCAGCACAACATTATTGCCAAGAGACCTGAAGTGCCGATGATTTTCACAGATATTTCTTCAATGCTCTGTAATTTTTTCTCAATTCCTGATGTTGATTTTCCTCCTGAGAGTAGTAGCATCTTCTAATATTTGAAAATGAATGAATTTCTCCTCCAAGTTTAGAGTGACGAGATTGTTAAGGTTATAAATGTGTACTCCAAGATACTTACACATTGTTCCCAAATTGGATTTTTGAAGTGTTCACAATGTTGTCTTTGAGGCATTAATCTCCCCTTCAATAAAAGGGGATTGGGAAAATTTTCAACTCCAGTGAAATATTTGACAGACTTTATCACTCAGTTCTTAAAGCTCAAGACCTCAAACAATCTCTGAAAGCCATTTCTCATCTCTTTCTCTCATATTTCTGCTCCACCAGGCCAGATCAAACATTTTTAGTACATTTCGAAGATTTCTACTATGTATCCTAAATCTCTTTTCACCCCCATTTTCATGTCAGCCGATCTTATTTCAAGGCAAAGACCATAGTGAACACATTCTACATTACTCATCTTCACCTTGAGAATCCAAAGGGATGAAAGAATAAAAGAAAACTGAAGTTTGAAAGAATTTTAATTAAAGAAGTGACCCCCCCTACACTTTTCAAGGAAAGTTCATGCTTACCAAAGGAGACATTCCCACAGTGAAAGGTACTCATCCTAAATATAAACTCAAAAATACATTTTCTCTTTTCTTTTCAACTAGACTAGGAACTAGAACTTTGCCTAAAGTTATACTGCTCAAAGCCAATAACTCGATTTTTTTTTTTTTCATTTGAAGAGACTGACCATGGTATGTAATTTTCTAAGAACTGGCAATTTACTTGCCAAATAATTGATATGTGTGTGTGCTATAATTCTCATAGAAGTCTAACATAAATGCAACATTGCTCACCCAACTCCCAAATTTTGTTATTTAGGAAATTCACAGTGGTAACAAAGTAGGTATTTGAGTTCCTGTTTGCAAAAGATGGATTCAATTAATATCACATCCTAAATTCTTTTGTCATAAGCAGAAAGCCCATTTTCAAGCATCACAGATTGGATGGGCACAAGTGAAAACTCTGAAGATCTTGATGATATCAGCATACCTTCAGAAAAAAATGAAGGAAAATGTGCATGTCATTTATTTTATCAAGCACATATCATAGCTTCAAAGATTAGTATTAAGAGAGAATGAAAGAGAAATAAGATTGTAGTGAGCTTCAAGGTACTATTTTCTCCCATTCAGAAAAGAATCAATTTTTTTCAAAGTAGGGAAAAAGGGGAAAGGAAAAATAATTTATTATTAAATACCTATGATGTGTGAGGGATTGTCTTTCCAAATATTATCTCCTTTGATTCTCACAATAATCCCTAGAGGTAGGTTCTATTATTTCTCCACCTTCACAGTTAATGGAAAGTGTGGCAAAAGGAGGTTGAGTACCTTCCTAGAGTAACACAGCTAGAAAATATTTGAGGCTGAATTTGAACTTAGATTTTCCTGATTCCAGACCTAGTGCTCTATCAATTACTCTAAACTGCAACTAGTTTAGAGACTGTCTCTAAAAATAAATAGAATTTTAAGAATTTAAATAAAAAGGATCTTAATTATTTACAACATGTTTTAAAGGGGTTTATTAAGTATCTAGCTATTTTGACCAATTGTGTGTTATTAAATCACCCAGATTATCAAAAGAAGAAATCTAATACTTAAAGTAACATCATTTTAGAAAAAAGTAATTGAATAAGCCACCAATGAATTTCCTAAGGAGAAATCTCCAGCACCAGATGAATTTACAAATGAATTCTACCAAACATTTAAAGAACAGTTAACTCCATTATTAAATAAACTGTTTAGGAAAATAAGTGAAGAAGGAGTCTACCAAATTCCTTTCTTGATGCTAAAATCTGAACCTTGAAAAATTAAAACAGAGAAATATATATATATATAACAATCTCCATAATGAATACTGTAGAAAATTAAACAGAATACTAGCGAGGTGATTAGAGAAATCTATCACCTGGATCTTATACTATTTCCAGTAATGTAGGGCTGGCTCAATGTTAGGAGGATTATCATTATAATTGATTGCATCAATAGTCCAACAAAAATCCTATAATTATCTCAATAAATGCGTAAAAAAGCTTTGAGAAAATGTAGTACCCCATTCCTATTAAAAACAAATGAGAATGTAGGAATAAGTGGAGCTTTCCTTAAAATGATAAATTGTATCTATATAAAATGATCATTAAGCATTTTCTGTTATGGAGATTAAACTAGAAACCTTCCCATTAAGATTAGGGGTGGAGCAGAGATACCCATAATCATCACTGTTATTCAGCATTGTCCTAGAAATATTAATTATAGTTATAATGAAAGGAAAAGAAATCAAAAGAAGTAGAATAGGCAATGAGAAAACAAAACTATTTCACATCTTGCAGATTAAATGATGGCATGTTTAGAGAATCAACTAAAAAACTGCTTGAAACAATGATTTTAGCAAAGTTGAAGCATATAAAATAAACCCATCTAAATCATCAGCATTTATATATATATTACTAATGAAGAGCAGCAGTGAGATAGAGAAATTACATTTAATATAACTATAGAGAAAATACTTAAGAGTCTACCTGCCAAGATAGTCATGGGAACTATATCAACATGATTATAAAACATTTTCCACACAAATAAAACAGACCTAATCCATGGCAAAATATTAATTTTTCATGGGTGACACCTAAATTAATATAATAATAATAATTCTATCAAAATTATTTTATTTATTCAGTGCCATAGTAATTAAACTACCAAAAACTTATTTTATATAGGTAAAATAGTCATAAAATTCATCTGGAAGAACAAAATGCAAAAAAGTATGAAGGGAATTACTGTATGGGGGAAAACTGGGCCACTAATGCATTGTTGATGGAATTGTGAACTGATCCAACCGTTCTGGAGAGCAATTTGGAACTGTGCCCAAGGGCTATAAAATTGTGCATATCTTCTGACCCAGCAGTGCCATTACTGGGTCTGTATCCCAAGGAAATCATAAAGAAGGGCACTGAACTCACATGTGCAAAAATGTTTGTAGTACTTCTTTTTGTGGTAGCAAAGAATTAGGAAATAATTAGATATACATCAATTGAGGAATGGCTGAATAAGTTGTGGTATACGAAGGTAATGGAATATTATTCTATAAAAATGATGAATAAGCTGATTTTAGAAAGGCCTGGAAAGATTTGCATGAACTGATGCTGAATGAAACAATCAGAACCAGGATTACATCGTACACAATAATAGCAAGAATGTGCAATGATGAGCTATAAAAGAGTTGATTCTTCTCAGTGGTTCATTGATCCAAAGCACTCCTAATAGACATTGAACAGAAAATCCCATCTGCATCCAGAAAAACAATCAAGGAGACTGAATGTAAATCAACACATGCTCTGTTCACTTCTGTTTTTTTTTTGTTTATGCTTATGCTTTTTCCCTTTTCCCCTGATTTTTCTAGAAAAATCAATTAATTTTTAGGAAAAAAATTAATAAAAAAGGAATTTGGAACTAAGGCCAAAGTGGAATCAAACTGTGCATAATCTTTCATCCAGCAATACCACTACTAGGAATGTATCCCAAGAGATTGTATAAAGGGAATAAGATCTATGTGTACAAAAATATTTGTAGTAGCAGTTACTGTGATACCAAAAAATTTGAAATTGAGGGAGTGTTCATAAATTGGGGAATAGCTAAACATGTGCTATATCAATGTAATGGAATACGATTTTGCTATAAGAAATGGTGAGAAGGTGGGTTTCAGAAAAACCTGGAAATACATGCATGAACTGACATAAAGTGAAATGGGCAGAACCAGAAAAACATTGTGCACAGTAACAGCAGCATTATATGATGATCAACTATGAATGACAGCTCTTTTCAGCAATACAATTATCTAACAATTCCAAAGGACTCAAGATGGAAAATGCTATCCTCATCATGACAAAAATCGATGTATTTTATTTTCACTTTGTTCATGTTTTTCTTTTTGTTCTTTTGGTCCTTTTCTTCTTTTATTACATGACTAATAGGGAAATGTTTTACATGATTATACATACATAACTAATATCAAATCATTTATAGTTTTAGTACTAAAAATAATTGTTAAACTATTCTTACATAGAATTGGAAAAATGGACACTATTAAAATCAATGTCTAAACCTGAACTGAAAATAGCTATAGAAAGACTTGACATAAATTGCATTATAAGTGGCATTGTTGCCATTTTCATACATTTGCAATCATTCTTTCACAAAACTGAGTGACATAGAATAAGTACAGTACAAAGGAAGGTAACTTAGAGTGATATACCAGAAAACCTCAACAAATACATACTCTATCATGTGTTTAATGGCATCCAATAATCTTGGTGAAATCTTGCCACATTGCACAATATGCACTCCTTTAAAAGGAGCATTAAGTTGTCATTTTAAGTGTAGTTTTTCATCCTCAAACGTTAATTTCAATCGAATACAATAATTTAGCTTTCCAGATGTATCTCATATGAATCTATGTATCACTAAATGTTTGCTTATTATCATGTTTGACGTATTTGTTACTTGTTTTCCAATTTTTAAACTATTTTTCCTTGACTGTACATTTTCTTTTCTAATTTTCTTCCCTCTCTTTGCTTCTTGTCAGTCAATAAGATGGCAAAGCAGACGGAATGCTGGTTGGTCTTCGAGACAGAAAGACCTGAATTTAAATTGCACTTTGCAAATTTACCAACAATGTGATTCTGGTAGCTTAATTTCTCTGAACCTCAGTCTCATCATTTTTAAAATATATAGCACTAACCTCACAGGACTGTTGTGAAGATAAAATTATTCTTCCTGTCTACTGGTTCTTACCATGTTTCCTTTAAATTCTCCCATTAATCCTGTCTTCAACAAACTTTTTTGATCTGGTCATCTTCAATAGCTGGTGCCTAGTATGTCTCCCAACTGTTTTATAGCTAAAGTACTTGAGAAAACTGCTTGCATTAGATACAAGCTTCCCTTCATTTGCTTTTAAACACTCCATAAACTATCTTTTTGTGCCAAAATTCAATTGAGGCTGCCCTTTCTGAATTTACCAATGATCTCTTAATTATTAGATCTAACAGGTTTTCTTTGGGTTCTCAATTCATCTGCTATATCTTTAGCCTAGTGGATCACCAACTTTTTCTGGATACCCTCTCTTTCCTAGGTTTTCATGACACTGTTTTCTCTTGTTTCTCCTTTTTAGTCTCCTTTGCAGGATCTTCATTTGTGCTCTACCAAGTAATCTTGTATCTCCACTCAAACCTCTATCCTGGCTACCTTATATACCCTCTCTTTAATTACAGAATTATTATTTTTTCTTCATAGATAATGGCCCCTATTGGCAATCCCATTAATCATAATTTAAGTTAATAAAATAAAGGATATGCTATTAAAAAGAAAAAAAAGAATACATTGAAAATTATCAAAAACAATTTTTATAAGGAAGTATACAGACCCTTGGTTAAGAGCCGCTGCTTCATATTGTCTCATTCAGTGATTTTGTCAGCTCCTACATGTTCTATTATCTCTATGGAAATAATTCTCTCATATATATATGAAATCCAGCCTCAGGGTTTTTGATCTTTGAGCTGCTTTTCTTATAATCTTAAAGAAAGGAAATAAAAAAGTCTAAAGTGAAAGGAAATCATTTTGTAAACTGGGAAATCTGACCAGAACAGTGATGGAATAAGACTGCATAATGTTTTTGTGAAAAGGATCATCAGGAATGACCAGGTATGTAGTTCAGATAATGAACCATCTTCAAGTAGCTAAAAATGCAACATTGGTGTTTATAATACTCTGAATCATATAGTGCTCTTGTGCATATAAACTGAGAAAAACTCTGATGTCCTTCAAAAATCTTTTACTAATAATCAAGAGACCAAAGTTTTAGTCCCATTTCTGATACTTGTTCTGTATGATATAAGCAAGTCATTTATCTCTGTGAGATTTATTTATTTGAATTTGATATTTTTTCTTTTTTTGATAACAAAAGTCTTTTGTTTTCAAAATACATGGCAAAAATGGTTTCTGACATTCACTTTTGCAAAACCTTGTGTTTGAAAATTTTCTCCCTCCTTTCCCTCATTGCATTCCCTAGACAGCAAACAATCCAATGTATGTAAAACATGAAACTTTTTTTCTATTATTTCTACATTTTTCTACATTTCTACATTTATCATGATGCATAAGAAAAATCAGATCAAAAAGAAAAAAATGAGAAAGAAAACAAAAAGCAAACAACAAAAAGGTGAAAATACTATGCTGTAATCCACACAGTTCCCACAGTCCCCTCTCTGGATGTTGATGGCTCTCTCCATCACAAGTCTATTGAAATTGACCTGAATCACCTCATTGTTGAAAAGAGCCATGTCCATCAAAGGTAATCATTGTATAATCTTGTTGTTGCTGTACATAATGTTCTCCTGGTATTATTAGATTTATTTTCATTTTTTATCTTAGTATAAAATAGTGATATTATATTGACTCTAGAATCCATTCCATTACTGTGTATGTGTGTTGGTATGTAAGATCAGGAACAAATCTGTTTGTTTCTCA
This sequence comes from Myrmecobius fasciatus, assembly GCA_023553655.1. Lineage (NCBI taxonomy): Eukaryota > Metazoa > Chordata > Mammalia > Dasyuromorphia > Myrmecobiidae > Myrmecobius > Myrmecobius fasciatus. Next base: position 213,383 of record JAJPUD010002363.1, read on the forward strand.
GTAACTATCTATGAAAAACAATACAGTAGAACAAATACAAATCTAGATTGGGATCTAAAATGACCTAGACTTAATCTTGCCTATAGTATTTATTTAAGTTATTTAAACTCTCATTAATCAAGATAATTCTAAGACCATTCATTGCAGAAGGTTTGCTGATTTGCTCTGTAGAAGGAATTTCTTCAGCAAAGGGTAAATGTAAGGAAAACATGATAAAGTATTTTTATATGTGAGATGTTATGCTAGATACCAAAGATGCAAGGAACTTGTATACTAAAATGGGGAGAAAACTTATATTGCAGTGGTAGCCAGAAACATTGCTCTGTCTTCCCAGACTAATTTTACTGTGGGAAGACCCAGCGATGTTTAATGGAGCCAAAAATGGTGATGACTTTTGTTGGCAGATGGCAAGATGCCTAGAGTAAACTGACTGGCTAGGCAGTGAAATACAGCTTTGTTTTGGCTAATATACTGATGAAATCACAGGTGTGGACCAAAAAAAAGTTTATCTACCTATGTAGCAGTTTGGAAGTAGTGGAAGTAGACATTTTCAAAGTGTACTGATTTACAGCAATTCAGAGACCTCATAGATCTATATTTCTTTGATATCTTCTCGGTAAAGTTGTCTTAGCACTGCTATAAAGTTGAGAAGGAAATGATGAATTTCAAATTTGATGTGGTAGTTTTCTCTAGCTAAAACAAAACAAAACAAAACAGACAAAACCACTTGGTGCATATATGTTTCCTGTCTCCCCTCAAAAATGACTCAGTTCCACTTTGGAGATTAATGTTATTGGTTATCTAATAATCATAAATATATTTTTAAAGATCATAAAACAAATATTTTCTGAATTTCACTATCTCTAATTATAACATTCTGGTCAATTATAAGTTTTAAAAGCTCTTGAATCTTATGATTGTGAGTTACAATGACATCAATATATTAATTCTATCGAGAACATGATGGCACTTCCAAGATAGATATACAGTATTATATATCCTTTGAACTCTTCTTAAATGGTTATTGGAGCCAAACCTAATAATATTGTAATAGTAAAAGTGCACATAATATTTTGGCTAAATACTTTTTATTGTTGTTGAGTTGTTTCATTTTTTTCTGGTTCTTTGTGATTCTATTTGAGTTTTCTTGGCAAAAATCCTGGAGTGGTTTATTCTTTTTCCTTCTCCAGCTCATTTTACAGGGGAGAAAGTGAAAGAAGGTTAAATCACACAGACCACACAGTCAGCAAGTTTCTGATGCTAAATTTGAACTCATGAAGAAAAATCTTCCTGATTCCAATCCCAGTGCTCTATGTACCATGCTGCTTACTTGCATGATTAAATACTTGAAAATTCTTATTACTTCTTGGGTTTAAAAGCATTTCTATACATAATATATCCACATTCTGTTAGACTAATAAACTATATGTTTTACTGAGTTGGTTGCCTCTTACATAAACAGTGACCTCGGTCAGAGGCCATCTAATCTGATCTATACCTGATTAAAAAAAAAAAAAAAAAAACACCCCTTAGTAGATAGTCAATCATCCCTTCCTTAAAACCTCAAGGCAGAAGTCTCAACCTAAACCTGCAAAGCTATCTTACAGGCAAGATCCAGAGTTTCCATACATGTATGAAATCATATTTTGGAAGCAAAAATAAATTATTTGTGAGATATAATAATAGGAATAATTAATTGTTAATTTTAATATTTTAAATAAATAGCATAGAGAGCTCTCTAAATATATCTTTTGCATGGTATTATTTTTAAATCTTTGAGAATGAAGAAAGATGTGTAGAAATTTATGCACACATTTATGCCAAGCAAGTAGTAAAAAATGGTGATTTAGTTCAAGTATACATTATAATAATTAAATTATTCATAGTAATAGATTAGAGAAAACATTAGTGTTTCAGAATATATTAACAAAACTATGAATACAATTTATATAACTAAAATGTGAAACACATTTACAAATCTATGCAAAGTACTCAGATTGCATATTCAATTTAATCTTCATGTGATATATATTAGGCATATAGTAGGGTACCCATATAAAGCCCAGAATTTGCATGTGGATGATCAGGTTTTTATATATCTTTCTATTCTAATACAATACACCCTTTATGCTTGGTTTCCCCAAGTCATACTAACAATGATAACATGTGTCCCAGGGAACCATTTCTTTCTTCTAAATTCTAGTTGGAGTCTAAGACTTGGAGGATAGAATCTTACTATTGTTGCTCACAAACCCCCATCCAGTATGCTTTCCATTGATTATCAGGCAGATAGATAATTAGCTTTATTAACAGAGATGTTCTGGTAAGAACAGCTTACTAGAGTCTGAGACACATTCTCCCAAAAATATACAATTAATCTTGGGGGGAGGGGATAGGATCAGGATTGATGAATATGACCATGTGGTTATTTGCAACTCTTGCTTAGAAAAAAGTCCAATAATCATTTGGAAGGATTTAATGGAAGTAAAATTAAAAAATAAAATTAAAAAAAAAACCCTAGAAAATTTGGTTAAGAGCTTTTGGCTGTTCTCCCTTTTGGAATAAATTCATACTTCATTCACATAGTTCTCTGCTGGGCTCTAAATATCAATATACATGTAGAGGGTACTATTGATACATACCTTTACAAGGACCATTGCCCTATTCTTCTGTTATAAATATTACCATCATCCATTTCTGTACTAGGAATCTTGACACAGAATCTGATACTGATAGCTAATTCAGGTCTTCTGATTGTATGTTACCAGTAAAGGTCAACAGGGAAAAGATAGAAAATCTTACCTGTTTCCTTTCCTTTCTTCCAAAGTGATTCTTTTTAGGAGCTTGAATAGAACTCTAGATTGGCCTGACACTAGAATTCCAGATGCTTTCCAGGCCCTATAAAGTCTATGACTAATTCTCTTCAAAATATCTTAAGACATTTTGTGTATGGTGCCTATTCATTTTTAATAAACTCCTACCTGGCTTATGTCTATGAGTTCTGACTAATTCTCTCTGACTAATTAATAACCTTAAAATATTTTGTTTGTGATGTCTACTCATTTTACTCAACTTTTACTTGATTTGTACCTTTTACTGATTAATTTGTTCAGTAGTTAATACCCAGTTTATTCTCACAAAAATGTAGTAAGATATATCACATCTTTTTATTTATACCAATTGGAGTTGAGGGGTATGGGACACTCAAACTATACTAAAAATGAAAAAAAAGACTTTTTAATAATTTGAAGGAAAACTAATTTTTCAGTAAACTTTCCTTATGGCTGTCTTCCTTCCTACACCACTATATACATACACAATGAAAATCTTATGAGATTAGGTATAATTAAGAAGCAAATCATATCTTTCTAAGGTTTTCTGATTCATTGAAGATCTACATAGAAATCTATATAATTATAACAACTCACCTGAATGGGGGGACTGACTGTCTTTGGTGCTGATCTACCTCACAGTTTTATTGATGGCTTAGATAAAGACTTAATTTATTAATTTGTTATGAGAATTATAAGCTTATTAATATAGTTAATATTGCTTGACAGAATTGGAATCTGATATTCTCAAAAGCTAGTGTGATGGGTTAAATGTAATAATAATAAATTCTCCCCATTTTGCCCGGACCTATAATTTCAGAGGTGTCAAAAATTTGTCATCTGAGCCTCACAGCCCATGACATTCCCTCATCCAAAATTTTAAAAAATTATGAAATACTTAACAAACAAAAATACAATAAATTCAAATGATCAAATCAATTTCTAGTAATAAAGAGCTCCCTGAGGTGACCTCAGAGGTTAAATAATTTGTCTTTTATCACATACATAGTGTGTGAGTCAAAACTTGACTTCAAATCTAGTGTATAACCTATTGTCCTTTTTTTAATTACAAAAGTATTACAATTGGACTACTTAAAAACGAAAAGAGAAATGCAATTGTATAATTAGACTGTAAGGAGTTGTGACTACACCTCAGTTCATGGATAAGACTTGGAAATTTTGATAAACTCCATGAGTAGCGTGAGAGACAGTATTACAAAGAATGCTAAACTTCCACTCCACAAAAGCCTTGGTTCAAATCCTGTACCTGGCACTGGTAATGTGATCATAACTTTTATTAATTAATTTTACCTCTTTGACTTTTTCTTTCTTCATCTAAAAAATGGGAGAAATCATTCCAAGCCTGTTTGAAATCTCAATTACATTAATATTATTTAAATCAGCAGTTTGTTACATAAAAAACCAAAAAAACCCTTCCAAATCAAAACCAAAACAAAACGCAAATGACATCTTAGATTGTAAAATTGAATATTAGTGTTCATAATGCAGTGATAGTACAGCAATATTTCTTTTACATTCTAACAAATTTATCCCACATATGCTGCATTATATTCACTTTTAAGCACTACATTTTATCAAGGATATTGATAAGTTAAAATTCATTCAGATAAAGGGGATTTAAATTGTGTAGAAACTCAAAATTATGTTGTTCAAGGAATTTTTTTGAAAGAGCAGAATATATTTATATAAGAGAAGACTTCTACCTTTTTGTTTTTATATCATGTACCCATTTGGCAGTTCAATGAATAGAACATATGGATCACTTCTCAGAATAGTGCTTTTTAAATGCACAAGATAAGATGAATACGATCAAAATATGTTTTAAAATAAGTTCATAGATCTTAAGCCTAGGATTCCTGTACTAGATGATCACTGAAGTCACTCTTTCAATTTTGAGGATCTACAATTCCATTATTATAGTATTTACAACCAGCAATATTTAAATGACCTAAATTGAAAATGATTAAAAATAAACCACTTTAAATTTGAGAAATTATTTTATGGACTATCAGTGTGATGTTAAAATTTTATAGGTTGTGTAGAAAGTTATTCAGTGATAGAAGCTTGATAATTTTATTTTATTTTAATTTTGTCCAAAGAGTCCCAGACTGCATGAACACCAATTTTTCAATACTCTAATAATGTTGTGTTCTGGAGATGACTGGAATCTGCCACACCTTGTATGCTATGATCATTAATCTGTAGAATTTATTTGTAAGTCATAGAAGGACAATACTGGTGTTATTATAATAAAACACATCAAGATGCTCTGCACATAGTTTCAAATAATTTATCATTGCATCAAATTTTAACAATCCCTCTCCCTTTGCACTTTAGCTGTAATTTATCAAACTTCCATAGTTGTTTCAAGGAACACTTCATTTTCCATCTCAAGGATCTGTGATTTCATCAAGATGAAGACTTCACCATTATTGCAGAAGACAATTCCCTCTTAGCCTTGTGGATGACTTTTGTAAGTTGTAGTCAAATAATTTGAAACCAATTATGCATGTATTCATATGTGAATGAATAAAGGGGGGAAGCATTTCTTTTTGTATTTTACTATTTTTTAAGTAGAGGGGGGGAAATGGGATGGAAAAGGAATGTCTAGGTAATGATTTAAGATAAAGATGGCTGAGGGATAGTATTCTGGGTCTGCATTGGGGTAAAGCTATATCTCACCAATCAGAAACTTCTTCGAGGCTTGAATTGAAGGTTAGAAAGCAGACAAATTGTATAAAAGTGGCTAGAGGAGTAGCTTCTGAACTCCTATGAATGGAAGTAAGCTGCTTCTTACATAGTATTCAAAGCTTCTTCAGGATGAGACAAACTGAAAATCCTCATAGCAAATTGATTTAATCTTTGGGTCACTGAATTCATTTTCATGTTATGATGTTGACATTTCTGTATTATGATGAGGTCTTGGGGCAGACTTTTAGTAAAAGACTAAAAACATAAAATCAAATATGCTTTCTCCCCAAATTTGGTTTAAATTGTTGAAATTTTCTTTTACTTAAACTCTTTCAAATACAATCAAATATTGTTGTGGATTATGAGTCTTTGAATAACAGTACAAATTAAACTATTTGGCTCATTTGCCTTCCATTGGGTTTCCTTGTATAGACTCTTATTTTATAGATTAAGCTAAAGATAGCTAAGTGGTCAACTGAATCAAGTGCTGGGCCTGGAATCAGAAAGATCTCAAATCTGGTCTCACTCATTTACTACCTGTGCTAGTACTTGGACTTAATTTAATCTCTGTTCTCCTTGATCCACTAGAGAAGGAAATGGCAAATTACTCCAGGAATTTTGCCAAGAAATCCCCAAATGGGGTCCTGAAGAATTGGATATGACTGAACAAAACAGCACATTTACATTCAAATTTTATGGTTTTACTGTTTCTAATTTTTTAAGTTCTTTTTAATATCAGTGTTTAACATTCCTGGCATGAAAAAAAAAATGTGTGCAGATGCAGTGGGGCAGTTTTGATTGTGTCCTCAAATGAATGGCAGGGATTTGGCATTGGGAGGCAGGGGAAGAATATCTAGAGATCCAATCTTATCCCATTTACACATTTGTACTCTTGATACTCAAACAGCTATCTATCTATCTATCTGTCTATCTATCTATATATATGTGTGTGTGTGTTTGTGTTAAAACAATAAAAATAGCATAAATTATGTAAATATCTTGTACATTATATTTAATATACATTATAAGTATATTATAAAATGTAAAAATAAAATTATATATAAATATATACATATATATTTATTTAAAAGCAACTTATATAGAAGCATGTTTGAAACAATTCCAGATAGTTTCAGAAAAGTCTATTCCAAAAGAAAGTAAACCAGGATGGACATGGGGTCAAAGAAGGACAAGATTTTGAGGTTCAGCAACAAACAAAATACTTGCATTAATGTACTTTTTTTCTATAATGGCAACCTTTTATGTGGAAAGATATGCTACCCACACTTCTGTCTTCCTTTTCTATTTGATAAACTACAGCTGTGAGCTGCAGGTGGTTATGAAAGAGAGAGAAGTAATCTGGCAGTTTGCCTAAAGAGACAATTAATATATTCCAAATTTCCTTCCTGTTCTCTTCATGAGAAATCATCTTTTGAGGAATCCCTGGAGGATATCTGTTGGAGACAATTGGTCAAACAATCAACGGCCATTTCTAGAACAACTATAATAAACAAGCAGGTATGTTATGAACCATGGAAGAATAAAAACAATTTATTGGCAATGATATTTATCCTGAACATTTTTACATTTTAGATGGGGAGGAAATATGTACATTTAAAAGAAAATGCTATAGCAAAAAAGGTGTGAAGGGAATCTTGCTTAAGCTGATTTGACATGACAAACTAACTGGATGAAATGAAATTTTTGTCAATTGCTCTTCTACATTAAAATTTTAAATTCTAATTCAACAAGAATTGTTTTAAAAATACTTTGTGCATATTAGAAAGATGATTGAGATATTTATTTGATCCACATCTTCTTAGAACTGAAAGGAAAGTTAGAGATTATTTAATTAAACCCTTTCATTTTAATGAAGATATTTGGACCCAACAAGGTCAAGAGTACATTAGCTACATAGTATAACAGCCAAAAAAAAAAAATGAAGGAAGAAAGCATAGTAAAGTCTCTGTGTCCAAAAAGTTAAAGCAACAATGAAGTTTGTTATGATAATGAAAATTGAGCAAAAGTTCCAAAGAGGTCCATAAAACATAGAATAAATAAACTGAACAGAAAATGTCACATCCCCAAATCCTCCCAAAATATGTGGATGACAAAATTTGATAAATTATTTGAAAGTCTTGGAACAAAATCAGCAAATTCTAGAATGGTTCCAAGGAAAAATAAATTTTTAAAAGAATATTTTTAAGACGGAAAGGTTAAATATAAGTTTTTTAGAAGAATTAGTGATCATAAATAGTTGATAGACAACTTGAAAGAGACAGTGGAAAATATCTCCAAAGTAGCCAAAGAGAATGACATATTTTGCACTCTAAGATATGGTGATGGATGAATATTTGGAACAAGAATGGGATATTAAGAAGAGGATCAGAAACTTAAAAATGAACATGAATTTAATTTGTCAAAGTGATTGACTTTAAAGATAAATTGCCCAAATATAACATTATGATAACAGGTCTTCCAGAAAAGCATGATGTGTTTTAAAATCTGAATATAGTCAGGGTGAAATTGTATAAGAGACTGGTTTAAGAATTTTTTAATGCAAACCTCATACCTACCTATTGTACTAACAAAGACAAAAGAGGAGAATGACAAGTGTTGGATGAGATGTTTCAAAATAGGCATAATATTGAATTACTGGTGGAAATGTGAACCAACCACTCAGGAAAGCAATTTAGAACTGCTTCCAAAAAATCACTCAACTTTGTATACCCTTTGGCCCAATAATACCAGTACAAAAATATCCCAAAGAATTTTTTTAAAAAGATCCATATCTACTAAAACAATTTATAGCAGCTCTTTTCATAGTACAAAGACAAAACAAACAAACAAAAAATCCTGGAAACTAAGATGGGTGCCTAGTTATTGTGGGATGGACAAATAAAAGCAAATTCTCTTCAGTTCAATGGTTTCTCCTTGTTTCTTCAAAACTGAAATGTTAAGCCTCTGTGTTAGATACAAGTGATACCACTGAAAATCTTTACATTTTGAACCCAGATAGGAGAGAACCAGGGGATCAAATTATAGAATAAAACCTTGTAAACTTCTTAAATTAGTTCTCTAATGTAGTTTGAATATGCCTTCTACAATCTCATTTAAATTATTAATTTTCTTGGCAACTCTTTTCTTTACACAACAAATGCTAACTTCAACTCAGCCATATTGAATTGTCATAAATTTGGAGTTATTCATGAGATTTTACTATAATAAGTACTTTTTGATATATCTGTCTCAGTTGAAAATGAATCTGTTTCCTGAGGGATTCTGATTTTTTTTAGTCTGTAATACTTTATTCACAAAACATTTTTCCCTTTCTCACATGAAAGGATATTAAATAATTTCATTTTACATAATAGGGAATAGATAAATCTGATAACTTCATATGAGATTTTACACAGTAAAATTGTGTTTTAAAGTTGAATTGATTTCTAATAACAGCAAATTTCAAAATCCTTATGGAACATTCAAAATCCTGTATGACAACATATACTACAAGTGAACTATTCTTTCCTTTTTTCCTAATAGTGTTTTTTTTAAATTTTTATACACATTGCTTTAGGAATAATGTTGAGAGGGAAAAATCAGTGGAAAAGAAAAAAATGGGAAAGATTTAAAAAAAACAGAAGAAGTGAACATAGTATGTGATGATTGGATTTAATCTCCTTATATCTTTTTCTGGATGTAGATTGCATTCTCTATCCAAAGACTATTGGGATTGCTTTGAATCACTGAACCTCTAGAAAAATCAAGTTTTTCATAATTGATCATCACACACTCTTGCTGTTATTGTGTACAATGTAATCCTGATTCTGCTTGTTCCAAATTGCTCTCCAGAAAGGTTGGATAATTTCACAACTCCACCAATGATGCATTAGTGTCCCAGTTTTCCTACATGCCCTCCAACATTTATCATTATATTTTCCTATCATCTTAGCCAATCTCAGAGTTATGGGGTGATACCTCAGAGTTGTTTTAATTTGCATTTCTCTAATTAATAGTAATTTAGAGCATTTTTCATATAATTATAAATGACCTAAATTTCATCTGAAAATTGTCTCTTCATATCCTTTCTCCATTTAGCATGGGGAATGACTTGTATTCCTATAAATTCATTATATATTTTAGAAATGAGACCTTTATCAGAAACACTGGCTGGAAAGATTTTTCCCCAGCTTTGTCCTTTTTTTTATCTTATATCTGTTGGTTTAGTTTATGCAAACTCTTTTTAATTTAATGTAATCAAAGATGTCCATTTTGACTTTCATGTTTCCTGGTTCTTCTTTGGTCATAAATTCCTCCCTTCTCCAAAGATATGATGGGTAAGTCATCCCTTGTTCTCCTCATTTGTTTATGGTGTCATTCTTTATGGTTAAATTGGGTACCCATTTTGACCTTATTTTGGTATGGAATGTGAGATGTATGTCTATGCCAAGTTTCTGACATACTATTTTCCAGTTTTCCCAGCAATTTTTGTAAAATAGTGAGTTCTTATTTCTGAAGTTGGACTTTGGGGACTGATCAAAAACTAGAGTACTATAAGCCTTAATTACTGTGTCATCTGTATCTAATCTATTCCACTGATCCACCATTCTATTTCTTAGCTAGTACCAGATGGTTTTGAGGACTGCTGATTTATAATGTAGTTTTAGTTGGGTACTGCTAAGTCACCATCCTTTGTATTTTTGTTTCATTAATTCCCTTAATAATTCTTGATCTTTTGCTCTTCCAGATGAATTTTGTTATTAATTTTTTAGTTCTGTAAAATATTTTTTGGCAGTTTGATATGGCACTGAATAAGGAAACCAATTTAGGAAGAGTTGTAATTTTTATTATATTAGCTCAACCTACCCATGAACAATTGATATTTTTCCAGTTGTTTAGATCTGACTTTATTTGTATGAGAAGTATTTTGTAATTATATTCATACAGTTCATGGGTTTGTTTTGGCAGGAAGACCCCCAAATATTTCATTTTGTGTACGGTAATTTTAAATTGAATTTCTCTTTCTCTTTTATTTTTTTTTTTTTGCTGTTGGACTTTATCGGGTATTATTTAGTAATTAATAAATAATTAATTAGCATTTTATCAAAATGCTGATGATGTTTGGATTTATTTCATATCCTGCAACTTTGCTAAAGTTGTGAATTGTTTCCAGTAGATTTTGAGATGATTTTCTAGGTTTCTCTAAGTATATCATCTGCAAAGAGTGATAGTTTTATTTCTAAATTGTCTCTTCTAATTTCTTTTATTTCTTTTTTTTCTTTTCTTATTGCTAAGGTCAACACTTCTAGGGCAATATAGAATAATGGTAATAATGGGCATCCTTGTTTCACCTCTGCTCTTATTGGGAATACTCCCAGTTTCTCTCCATTTCAAATAATGCTTGCTGTAGGTTTGAGATAGATATTGCTTATTATTTCAAGGAAGGCTTCTTTTATCCATGTGCTTTATCGTGTTTTTAGTAGTAATGGGCGTGGTATTTTGGCAAAAGCTTTTTCTTCATCTATTGAGATCATAATATGATTTCTGTTGGTTTGTTAAAAATACATTTTTGATTAGGGTAATAGTTTTCCTGATATTGAACTAGCCTTGCATTTCTTGTATAACTCACACGTGGTCACAGTGTGCTATCCTGCTGATAAATTGATGTAATCTCTTTGCTAATATTTTATTTAAAAGTTTTGCATCAATATTAATTAGGGAGATTGTTCTGTAATTTTCTTTCTTGTTTTGGTCCTTCTTGTTTTAGGTGTACCATATGTGTGTCATAGAAAAAAATTTGGCAGCACTTCTTTATCTATTTTTTTTCAAATTCTTCATATAGTATTGAAATTAATTTTTCTTTAAATGTTTGGTACAATTAACTTGTGAATCCATCTGTCCCTAGACATTTTTTCTAAGAGAGTTCATTAATGATTTGTTCAATCTCTATTTCTAAAAGGGGACTATTAAAGTAATTTATTTCCTCTTCTGTTAATCAGGGCAATTTATATTTTTGTAAATATTCATCCATTTCAGTTAGATTATCAGTCTTGGTGCCATACAGTTGAACAAAATATGTCCTAATTTTTGCTTTAATTTCTTGATCATTGGTGATAAATTCACCCTTTTTATTTTTGATGTTGGTGATTTTTTTTTTCCTTTTTCTAATCAAATCTAATGAAAACCAAAGGTTTATGTATCTTGGTTTTTTTTTCATAAAACCAACTGTTAGTTTTATTTAATAGTTCAATAGGTTTCTTAGTTTCAATTTTGTTAATTTCACCTTTGAGTTCCACAATTTCCAATTTGGTATTTAATTTGGGTTTTTTCATTTGTTCTTTTTATAACTGCCAAGCCCCATTATTGGTACCTCTGCCAAGGTCCAGTTCTAGGACCACTTGGTTTTTATATATCTCTCCGAAGAACCTCCTTAGCCATTTTAAACTGGAATACTGTTCCCCTTTGAATTTTTTTTTCAATTTGGCTGCTCCAAAATATTACTTGAGGCATTATTTCAAAGTTGTTTGGAGGGTAATGTTGAGAAAATTCAGCTGGGTCCTGGCATATAATCTGACATTGCCTTCCAAACCAGGAATTCTTAATTTAATTTTGTGTCATATACCTTTTGTGGAAGTCTGATGAAGCCTATGGAACCTGTTCTCAGAATAACACTTTTAAAAGCATAAAATTATATTTACAAAAAATATATATTGTAAAATGGTAATAAATTATTTTTAAAAGGTTCATAGATGCAAGGTGAAGAACCCATATTTTAGTTTAACTACTTCCAACTATTTTATACACAAGAAAATTTAGTAATTTGCTTGGGTTCACACAGATAGTAAAATATAATTATCTAGGTGGGGTCATGAAATCAGGAAGAAAACTGAGTTTGAATTGTGCCTCAGATACTAGTTATATACCCTAAGGAAATCATTCATTTCATTCAACCTTAATTTCTGAATCTGCAGAGCATTAATAATATTTCCCTAAAATGAAATAACATATATAAAACACTTCACAAATCTTAAAGGATATTGTTGGCTCTAAATATTGCCAATATTGAAGTTACATAGGAATTTGCATTACATATACTGCCAAATAATGATGTGAACTCAGACTTAGTGTTGATTTTTCTGTCTCTATCCATATGTCTGTGTCTACCTCTACTGTGCCTCATCTTTATATCTCCGTAGTTACTTCTACATCTGTGTCTACATCTACTATATCTGTCTATCTTATAGATGCCAGGGATTATAAAATATCAGGGATACTTTACAGTGTCAGGGATTCCTTTGTCAGACTAATATGTATTATCTTGGATTGTTCATCAGCCCAATTATATTTCCAGATTAAAAAATCTGTTGAGAATTCTGTTCTGAATGAAAGAACAGACTTTAGGGGCTGGCCTGTCTATTCCTGGCAATTTTTAATTGGTCATGTTGAGATGGGGTAGGGACTAGGAAATAATAGTAATGAGAATACACAGCAATTTTTATGATGGATCTTGTCGACCCAAGCATTTCTGTAGTGTCAAAGAACTGGAAATTGAGTGGATGCTCATCATTTGGGAAATATCTGAATAAATTATGGCATATGAATGTAATGGGATATTATCGTTCTATAAGAAATGATGAGCAGGCTGATTTCAGAAAAAACTTGGAAAGACTTATATAAACTTATGCTGAGTGAAGTGAGCAGAATCACAAGAATATAGTACACAGTAACAAAAATATTATGTGATGATCAACTGTGATGACCTTGCCTTTTTTCAATAATGTGGTGATTCAAAGCAATTCCAATAGACTTGTAATGGAAAGTTGCATCCATATCAAGAGAAAGAACTATGGAGACAGAATATAAATTGAAGCATAATATTTGTTGGTTTTTCTTTCTTTTTCATGTGTTTTTCCTTTTAATCTTATTTTTTCATAAGAATGGTAAAATGTTTAAAAGAATTGTACATATTTAATCTATGCTTGATGTCTAGGGAAGAAATGAGGTAAGGGAGGGAGGGAGAAAATTTTGGAACAAAAAGTTTTACAAAAGTGAATGTTGAATACTATCTTTACATATATTTGGAAAAAATAAAATATTATTAAAACTGAAAGCAAACAGAGTTTTGTCTATCCAAAACCAACCAAACAAACAACAAATCTTCTTGACATCAGAGGGTTGCAGAAATTTGACAAAAATAATGGGCATTTGTGAAGTCATAGATGTGGCAGATGATAGATTTGTAGTGAGTAGTAAGAGTGATAGATTTAAAAGTCAGGGAGATATTCAAATTCTTCTGTCAATGCTTACTGGATCTATAGCCATGGTTAAATCATTCATCCTCTCAGTCAGCTATCTTAGATTTATTTATTTATTTTTTTGGTGAGGCAATTGGGGTTAGGTGACTTGACCAGGGTCATAGTTAGTAAGTGTTAGGGTCTGAGGTCAGATTTGAACATTATCCTCCTGATCAGGGCAGGTGCTCTGTCCACTGCACCTTCTAGCTTCACCAGATGTACTTTCTGAATTTAGAGTTGGAATATCACTTAATTCAGAGTCTTTCACAAAAGGAATCTGAGATTTCTGAAGCCAGAAGTTATAATGAAAGTATTTTTGACCTACTTTGAATCAGGAGATTTGGATTCTGTTCCTGACTCTGTTACTCATAAGCTGATATGACTGAGGAAGTTGTTCAAGTTTTCTCAGCCTTATTTTCTTTATTATTCAAAAGGTAAAACTAAGCTACTTGATGTCTTGTGGTCTTATGACCCTTCTGATGCAAAGAGCTTTGGACTTTTTCATAAAATATTTCACAAACACATATGTGTACACATAAATGTGCATGTATATCTGTATAAACATATGTAGGCATATTTGATTTTTGAAAAAATAGTTCTTTTATAACTATCTGCTTAATAATCCTTTAAAATGATTTATATTAAGTTATAAAATATATTCCTTAGACTTTACAAATCATAATTTACTTTCCAAGGGACAATAGTGGATTGCAATGATTCTAATTAAGTCAAATATTATAAAGTCATATTAATTTATAAATATTAATTGCAAGAGGTAGCTTAAGATTTTGTATTTTTAAGACAACTCAGTAAAATATCCTATTGGTTTCATTCTGAACACCTCCATCCTATTTAACAGTGCTGTTACTGATTTAAAGACAACTGATTATTGAAGCACTTTCATACTGCTCTCATTTCTTCTTCTTCTTTTTTTTTCTTTTTTCTTTTTGCTAAGGCAATTGAGGTTAAGTGACTTGCCCATGGTCACACAGCTTGGAAATGTTAATCTCATTTCTTCTTAAAAATGCCTCATTAGAATGTACAATTATTGGGTGGGCACATATACAGGTATTTCTTCAGTTATTTAAAGGGATCCTCATCTATTTTAGGAAGCAAACATGAGTGAGGAAAAGTAGTATTAGACTTTTCACCTGAGCTGAGAAATACTTTATCACAGCTTTCTCCTTCCAAAAGAACCCAATCCAGTAACTCCAATTCTCTAAATATTATTACTGAGGAGCAGTGGACTGCTTTAATGATTTTTTTGTGGCAACTCCCTGCTGGTTATTGATTTCATTTGGGTCAGTGAACTGAAATAAACACTTTCTAATTTGTTTTGACACTACATAGATATGTTTATTTGTTAAAGAAGGTGATAGTAGGGGTATTAGGGCTCCTGAGGCACACAGTAGAATGAACAATTTCCCATTCCCCATAACAAGAAAGAGGAATACGAAGGAGAATGATCAATCCAAAGGGTTTGGAAAATTCCTCCAAGATAATTCCAATAGCAAAAGCTATGAGAAGTCAATCTAGTAAGGGAGACAAACAAAATATATATAGAATAATTTGGAAATGATCAATAAATGGAATAATTAATATTATTGAGGAAATCAGGAAAGATTTTGTGTGAAAGATGAGAATATTATTAGGGAAGCCTTTTGGCAGGAAGCCAGGAAAGCCAGAGACAGAGAAGAGTGTTGTGGGACTTTTTTTTAGGGAAATATAATTTTTAAAGCATTACTCAGGAAATTGGGATGAAATTTGTGATATTATTGAGAAATGAGGAAAGGAAACTCAACAATAGAAGTCAGAATCTTCTCTGCAACTTAGAGTCTATGGGTATTGCCTAGAATGTTGATAGGTTAAGTTACATACCTTGGGTCACAAGTCAAAATGTGTCAGGTCTGATACTAGAATCCAAATTTCCTGGCTTCAAGGCTGGCTTTTTAATCCACTACTGAACATTGCATCTTACAAAACAGATCACTATTTAAAAAGTGTTTCTCAAATATGTTTTTAAAACAAAAATCTCCCTTTAATACTGCTTTGTAGAAAAAGTCCAAAATTCTGAGCTTGGCAGCTATTTATTTGCCATTACCACTCAATAGCTCCCAAAGAGGTGATCGACTTGCCAGGAAAACAATAATATTTGGAAATTTTTCAGATATTCCCTCAATACTTCTCTGAAAATAGATATAAAATGAAAAAAGGAGCTGAGGACCCCAGATACAAATAAATAAATTAATATATGATTTGTAGTATATATAGGTTTGAAAACCTAAGTGATGAGTACAGGTAACTAAATTGAGAATGAAAAATGGACACAATCAAAAGTAATTCAGACCTGACACATAGATGAATTTAATCATGCAGAAATTTTGTCAATCGAAGAGCATTCCATAAGAAACCAGGGAGTTCCTTTTTATGCTAACAAAAAAGATTTTCACTTCATCCACTATATTTTAATATTCTTTATATATAGGACTTTTATCTCTGAAAAAAGTCTATATTACTTTAAGTAAGAGTTTTTATTTTAAATTGGAGTTAAATAACTAGATATATATCCTCCATATACTACAATTAAAAATTCTGTCATCTTAAGGCACTGAGTTAGGTATTCTAACTATGGCACATTAATAATAAATTAGTGTAAGCAACATGAAAGAAAATATTGTGTTTCAAATTCTTATGCAGTAATTTTAGCTGGGATACTTTTTACAGCTTCTTCACCATGAAATAAAAATAAATTAAATAATTATGCTTATCTTTTAGGCAAAGCCAATAAAAGAGATAACTTTTAACTTTTTTGTATGTGTGGTATGGTTAGGGAGTCTGAAATACTTATATACACATACATGTGTGTATATACATATAGTTACTTTCTATATACATAAATATATGTAGATATATATATATATATGTACATACATATATATAAATATATATGGGTATTAAATAAATAAATAAATTGTATTTGTGTTTGTGTGTTTGTGTGTGTACAGAGACATACTCATTTCCTAAAAACCCTTGAGCATGTTTAAATCAGAAGAACAGTTCAGTACTCAAAGCTGAAAAAAAATGCAATAGCAATATCTGATGCCAGAGGCAGAAATTATAATCAAGCATCAGAGAAACCACAAAATGGTGAAAAGCAATAAAATTAGAGAGATTCTATACCCATTTGGCATAAGCCCTCCCATAAAAGATCTACTACCAGTTGATTGAAAAGAAAAAGTGTGATGTAGGAAAAGGCCATTTTGAGCTAAGAATATTAAAAAATAACTTTTTTTTTCTAAAAAGAAGTCATGTTAAACTGTTTTAAAAAGTAGAACAAATATTGCTTCATGCTTTGAAAGGAAGTCTTTTGTAGGATTCTATGACAAAGACGAGAAGAAGAGGAGTTGAGAAAGTGACTTTAACAACAACAAAAAAAAGAGAGAGATTATATTCCAATTCATACTTTCCTCTTGTGAAACCACATTTTTTCTTTGTAGTAAATATCATCAGGAAATTTATGAGATGAAGTATTTCCTTCCTTTGCCATCAATTTCATTGAGTTTCCAAAAGCCATTAGCAAATGGACTATCAAGATCCAGCAAATGGAAAATCTGCTAATTCATTTAAATTAAATTAAAATAAAAGTTTCAATTCTTTTACACTCTGAGCCTTAGGTGTACTATTCAGTGCTAAAACTACACTTTCCATTCATGCACTTAATCCTATCCCTTCTCAACTATACAAAATGTTTTTCAAACTTTAAACAATTTTATAAAATATCATTTTAAAAATTATAAATATCATTGATATAGCCCTTTAAATTTAACAAATTTTTATTGGTATTATTTCGTTTCACAACACCTTTCATCTCTTTTAACCCCTAATTGTCAACCAATCAGATATTAAGTCCTTTTTAACCTCCACAATACATTTGACAGAGGATGGTAAGAGAACTTACGTGACTTAACACAATTACTATATATAAGAGTTAGACTGAAAAGTTATATTCAAAGCCAGGTATTTTAGAGACTTATCCCATTCTCCCTTTTATCTAAAACTATTTCAGGTTTTCTTTCACTATTATCATTATTATACTTGTTAATATCCCATTAGTTACCTTCTTAGTTGATTGTATGCCTTCCCTCACCTCTTTCTTTCTTCACTCTCTCTTTTTCTCCTAAAAACATGCTCATGTCTCTCCCACCCCAAAATCAAAAGAACAAACAATAAAGATAACTACTTTCTCCAGTCATGGTTATTAAGTGAAAAGTTTCTGTCTCCACCCTTTCTCCAGTAGCTTTTATAAAGAGTAGTTTGTTCTTCATAGTCCCTCTTCCTAACTATTCACTCAATTTTCAAATGCTTATTTGATCCCAACACTATTTAAACTGGTTTTAAATGACTAAATCCAATTGGCTTTTACCACTTTTGACTTGTTTTTTCTTTATATTGATTGCATTATATTGATGTCCATTTCTAATTTTCCTTGATAATCAGTTGAAAAAATAATGTCTGGACTCTTTATTGATTGTGACTTTCAGATAGACCAATAATCTTTAAAATTCTTTCTTCTGGATCTATTTGTTAGGTCAACTGTTTTTATAAAGAAATATGTCACATTCCCCTTCCCATTTTTTTCCATTTTTAATTTTGCTTTATTATATCTTGATTTCTCATAAAGTGATTAGCTTCCATTTGCTCAATTCTAATTTTAAAGGATTTTTCTCAGTGAATTTCTGCACCTCCTTTCCTATTTGGCTAATTTTGCTTTTTAAAGCATTCTTCTCTTCATTAACTTTTTGTTTTTCCTTTTTACAATTCTCTTTCTAATTTTTCTCTATCTCTCTTGATTTTCGAAATCCCTTTTGTGTGTGCTTTCATAGCCTGAGACCAGTTCTTATTTTTCCTGGAAGCTTTGGATGTAGGAGCTTTGACTTTGTTATCTTCTTCTGAGGGTATGTTTTGATCATCCTTGTCACCATAGTAACTCTCTGGTCAGAAACTTTTTCTGTTGTCTGCTCATTTTCCTTGGCTTTTAATTCTTTGTTACTCTGTTTTCAGGGTGGAGGATGCACTTTCTCAATCTTCAGGCATTTTATGCAGCTGTTTACAGAGATCATTCCTAGGCGCCTGACCACAAACCCTTTTTTTCTGTCCTGGAGCTAGTAGTGTCCCCACCCCACTGCCCACACTGGCTTCCTCTCATCCTACTTACAAACTTTTCCTGCACATCTTACAAATCATTTTTAGTATCTCTGGCCTGAGAGGTATAGAAACTGTCACTTCTGCAGCTGATTTAGAGGTCAGTAGTCTAGCTCCTGTTTTGCTGTCATGGGATCAGGGAAGAACCTGGGGTGGTACTGGCTGGGCTCCCACCCTTCTGTCACAGACCTCTCCTTCTAAATTCCTCTAAAATTTGTTTAGAATTATTTAAAGAAGTTTGGAGCAGCTTGGGGGAGAGATTGCGTGAGTTTCTGTGAGTTTCTGCCTACTCTGAAGAGATTTTTAAATTTTTAAAAAATTTTTATTAAAGCTTTTTATTTATAAAATTTATGCATGGGTAATTTTTCACCACTGAAAACTTGTAAAACTTTCTGTTCCAAATTTTTTCCTCCTCCCCCCCACCTCCTCCCCTAGATGACAGGAAGTCCAACACATTTTAAATATGTTAAAATATATGTTAAATCCAATATATGTATACATATTTATACAGTTACCTTGCAGCACAAGAAAATTCACATCAAGAAGGGAAAAAAAACTGAGAAAGAAAACAGAATGCAAGCAAACATCATCAAAAAGAATGAAAATGCTATGTTGTGGCCCACACTCAGATCCCACAGGCCTCTCTCTGGGTGTATATGGCTTTATTCACTATTGAACAATTGGAAGTGGTTTGAATCATCTCATTGTTGAAGAGAGCCATGTCCATCAGAATTGATCATCATATAGTCTTGTTGC
Organism: Myrmecobius fasciatus; assembly: GCA_023553655.1. Taxonomy (NCBI): domain Eukaryota; kingdom Metazoa; phylum Chordata; class Mammalia; order Dasyuromorphia; family Myrmecobiidae; genus Myrmecobius; species Myrmecobius fasciatus. Next base: position 233,178 of record JAJPUD010002363.1, read on the forward strand.
TGTGTATAATGATCTCCTGTTTCTGCTCATTTCACTCAGCTTCAGTTCATGCAAGTCTCTCTGAAATCGGAAGAAATATTTTTAAAAGAAAAAATCAATTACCAAAGCTTTCATATCCTTTAGAAAGGTCAAGATGATGAGGACTAAAAAGGCTGCTGGGCTGCATAGTGGCCAAAACCTTCTTCCTGTTGCAAAAAAGTCTTAAGCTTAGATCCTGTCTCAGACACTTACCAGCTCTGTGACCCTGAGCAATTTCCTCATCTGTAAAAAGGAGACAATAATAGCATTTACCTTAAAGGGTTCTTGTATTTATGAAATTAGGTAATATTTGTAAAGCACTTTGTAGAACTTTAAAGATGATGATGAGGAGAATGAAGTTGAGGATGATGATGATGATGATACTTAATAAATGGGATGTTGCTGATTACTTTGGAGAGTGTAGTACAGTGGTGGACATAGGACACAAGTTTCAAAGGGTTAAAGAGTAGGTATTTAATAATTTAGATTAAACCAAGGAATCTTGACTGTGTGCTATTTTATTTTATTAATGACTTGAATGAAGATACCTAAGGTATCCTTCAAGAATTTTGCAGAGGACAAAGCTAACAGAGATGGCTAATAGCATTCATGACATACAGAATCAAAAAAAATGCCTTGATAGATTACAAGGTTGGGCCAAATAAAAAAGATGAATTTTAGGGATGACTAGTAATAAATATGAAGTTTATATTTTAGACTTAAATATCAATTTCACAAATGCAATATGGGGGTGATTTTGAAAAAGTGCCCCACATTTTCATATTGAGGGACTAGTGTGATATAGCAACAAAAAACATTAATTTGATTTGGAATATATTGAGAAAGATTTACGGTTGAGAGTAATCATCCCGGGGCGGAGCCAAGATGGCGAACTGCAGACAGCGTTCTCTGTGAGTTCCTGAGACCTTCCCTCAGACCCAGACAAATTGAGCCTCTGAATTGGTTCTGGAGTGAGGGCACCACCAAACACTTGGACTACAACGCACTTCTATCAAATATCTACTTTGAAAGAACTTCTGAGGTCAGTTTTAGACGGGCAGGGGATCGAGCAGCTCCCAGTGCTCAGACGCCAGTGCGCAGCCAGGGTGCAAGTCTGGGGCTGGGACGGACCAGAAGATTTTAGGCTGCCAGGAAGTCCCTGGGAGACCCTTGGACCACTTTGCTCTGTTTGCGGGCAGGTGCTTTGGCAGATCTACCTTTGGTAAAGGGTGGATTGAGAGCAGCTGAAAGTGTGGTCCTAGTGCGGATCTAGCCAGATCGGCCCCAGATCGGAAGTCAACTCAGCAAACTACCCCAGGGCAAATTGAAATTCCTGTTGCTGCTGCTGCTGCTGCTGCTGCTGCAGAATTCCCTGCTGGTGTCTGATACCTCTGCTGAAAAGCATGAGCAAGAAGAAGACAGCTCTCACCATAGACAGCTTTTACAGAGAGAAACTAGAGAAGTCCCCAGATCCTGAGATTCTGAAAACAATCCCAGATAAAGCCACAGAGGTGGACTTAAGCTGGTCTCCCTTTCAGAAGGCTTACCTGGAAGATTGCATAAGGAATCTCAAAAGAGAGCTAGAAGAAGATTGGGGAAATGAATTGTGAGCAGTGCAAGAAGGAAATATTGTCCTGCAACAGAGATGTGAAAAACTGGAAAATAAGTCTGGTGAATTGGAAAAAGACAACAATTCACTAAAAAACAAAATTGGTGAATTGGAAAAAGAAAACAATTCACTGAAAAACAAAATTGTTGAATTGGAAAAAGACAACAATTCACTGAAAAACAAAATTAGTGAATTGGAAAAAGACAACAATTCACTGAAAAACAAAATT
>JAJPUD010002363.1:235043-327685 GCA_023553655.1 Myrmecobius fasciatus
TGAATTGGAAAAAGACAACAATTCACTGAAAAACAAAATTAGTGAATTGGAAAAAGACAACAATTCACTGAAAAACAAAATTGGTGAATTGGAAAACGTTACCAAATCACAAGAAAATAAAAATAGTGAATTGGTAAAAGACAACAATTCACTGAAAAATAAAATTAGTGAATTGGAAAAAGACAACAATTCACTGAAAAATAAAATTGGCAAAATGGAAAAAGAATGCAATGAACCAAAAAATTCAATTGGCGCGTTACAAAAGAAGCTAAAAAACATAGCTGAAGGAAATAATACCTTAAAAATTAAAATGGAATAAATTGAAATGAATGACTCAATAAGACTTCAAGAATCAGTCAAACAAAAACAAAAAAAATGAAAAAATAGAAGAAAATATGAATTATCTCCTAGGAAAAACAACTGACTTGGAAAACAGATCCAGGAGAGACAATCTAAGGATTATTGGACTCCTGAAAGTCATGATGAAAAAAAGAACCTTGATGCTATCTTCCAGGAAATCATGAAAGAGAATTGCCCTGATGTTTTAGAATTAGAAGGCAAAGTTGGCATTGAAAGAATTCACCTATCACCTCCTGAAAGAGACCCCAAAATTAAAACCCCAAGTAATATCGTGGCCAAATTTCAGAACTATCGCACCAAGGAAAAGATATTACAAGCTGCTAGAAAAAAAAAAACAGTTCAAATACTGAGGAACTGTCATTAGAATTACACAGGATCTGTCAGTTTCCACATTGAAGGATCGAAGGGCCTGGAATCAGATATTCCGAAAGGCAGAAGAACTTGGATTACAGCCAAGAATAAGCTATCCAGGTAGAATGAGCATCATCTTCCAGGGAAGAAGATAGTCATTCAGTGATACAGGAGAATTTCACCTATTTCTAATGAAAAGACCAGATCTGAACAAAAAATTTGACCTCCAAACACAGAACTCTAGAGAAGCATAAAAAGGTAAAAATGAAAGAACTCTCAAGAACTATATCTCTACTAGGGGTATCCTTACAGAATGGGGGTATAATTTGATTTTACTTTGATAATAATTGGAAAGAAATTAGAGGTGGAAGGTACATCATACTGTAAAAAAGGGGGGAGGGGAATGGAGGTAAAATAAAGTAAAAATTAAAAAAAGGTAAAATAAGGCAAAGTCTCATGAAGAGACATAGAAAATCTAATTTAATTGAGGGAAAGAAGGGAGGGTGATGAGTATTCTTACTCTCATTAGATTGGGCTCTAAAAGAGTATATAAGACGCATTTGATTTCAGGGAAAAACTTGGCCCTCTGTATAGGGAAGTAGGAGGGAAAGGTGGAAAAGAAAGGGAGAAATTAATAGAAGGATTAGGGGAAAGGTGTAAAAAAGAAGGAGGGTTTTAAAGGGGAGAGGACTGTTAGAGGGAGGTGGTCATCAAAAACAAAATACTGGGGAGGGGGGAAGGGAGTAAGGGGAAAGGGAAGAGAAAAATAAAATAAATAAGATGGCAGGAAATATAGATATAGTCATTGTAACTGTGAATGTGTATGGGATGAACTCTCCCATAAAACGGAAACGGAGAGCGGACTGGATTAAAAGCCAGAATCCTACAATATGTTGTTTACAAGAAACACATCTAAAACATAGAGATACATACAGAGTGAAGGCAAAGGGCTGGAGCAGAATCTTTTATGCTTCAAGTGAACAAAAATATCAGGGGTAGCAATCCTTATCTCAGATCAAGTAAAAGCAAAAATAGATCTAATTAAAAGAGATAAGGAAGGAAACTACATTTTACTAAAGGGTACCATAAACAGTGAAGCGGTATCAATACTAAACATATATGCACCAAGTGGTATAGCATCCAAATTCCTAGAGGAGAAACTAACAGAGATGCAAGGAAAAATAGACAGTACAACTATACTAGTGGGGGATCTCAACCTTGCTCTCTCAGAATTAGATAAATCAAACCAAAAAATAAATAAGAAAGAAGTTAGGGAGATAAACAAAATGTTAGAAAAGTTAGGTATGACAGATCTCTGGAGGAAATTGAATGGTGATAGAAGGGAGTATACTTTTTTCTCAGGGGTTCATGGAACTTATACGAAAATTGATCATGTGCAAGGGTATAAAAATCCTCAAAATCAAATGCAGAAAAGCAGAAATAGTAAATGTTTCCTTTTCAGATCACGATGCAATAAAACTCACATGTAATATAAGGCCAGGAGAAAATAGACCAAAAGTCAATTGGAAATTAAATAATCAAATCCTGAAGAATGAATGGGTGAAAGAGCAAATAATAAACACAATTGATAATTTCATCCAGGAGAACGACAATAATGAGACAACATACCAAAATTTGTGGGATACGGCCAAAGCGGTTATAAGGGGTAACTTTATATCTCTAGATGCTTATTTGCATAAAGTAGAAAAAGAGAAGATCAATAAATTAGGGTTACAATAAAAAAAAAACTTGAAAAAGAGCAAATTAAAAACCCTCAATTAAATACCAAATTGGAAATTCTAAAAATAAAAGATGAGATTAATAAAATTGAAAATAAGAAAACTATTGAATTAATAAATAAAACTAAGAGTTGGTTTTATGAAAAAACCAACAAAATAGATAAGCCTTTAGTTAATTTGATCAGAAAAAGGCAAGAGAAAAATCAAATTGTTAGTCTCAAAAATGATAAGGGAGAACTTTCCTCCAATGAAGAGGAAATTAGAGTAATAATTAGGAGTTTCTTTGCCCAACTTTATGCCAATAAATTTGATAATCTAAATGAAATGGAGGAATATCTACAAAAATATAGATTGCCCAGGTTAACAGAAGAGGAAATAAATTATTTAAATAGCCCCATTTTAGAAAAAGAAATAGAACAAGCTATTAATCAACTCCCTAAGAAAAAATCTCCAGGGCCAGAAGGTTTTACATGTGAATTCTTCCAAACATTTAAAGAACAATTAATTCCAATAATATACAAACTATTTGAAAAAATAGGGACAGAAGGTGTACTACCAAATTGCTTCTATGAGACCGATATGGTGCTGATAGCTAAACTAGGTAGGGTGAAAACAGAGAAAGAAAACTATAGACCCATTTCCCTAATGAATATTGATGCAAAAATTTTAAATAAGATTTTAGCAACAAGATCACAGAAAGTTATCTCCAGGATAATACATCTTGACCAAGTAGGATTTATACCAGGAATGCAGGGCTGGTTCAATATCAGGAAAACTATCAGCATAATCAATTATATCAATAACCAAACTAACAAAAACCATATGATTATCTCCTTAGATGCAGAAAAAGCATTTGATAAAATCCAACACCCATTCCTACTAAAAACACTAGAGAGTATAGGAAAAAACGGGCTTTTCCTTAAAATAATTAGTAGCATCTACTTAAAACCATCAGTAAGCATCATATGTGATGGAGACAAACTAGAACCATTCCCAATAACATCAGGAGTGAAACAAGGCTGCCCACTGTCACCATTACTATTTAATATTGTATTAGAAATGTTAGCTTTGGCAATAAGAGAAGAAAAAGAGATAAAAGGAATTAGAGTAGGTAATGAAAAAACCAAATTATCACTCTTTGCAGATGACATAATGGTATACTTAGAGAACCCTAGAGACTCAACTAAAAAACTACTAGAAACAATTCACAACTTTAGTAAAGTTGAAGGATTCAAAATAAATCCACATAAATCATCAGCATTCTTATATATTACCAACAAAGCTCAGCAGCAAGAGATAGAAAAAGAAATTCCATTGAGAATAACAGATGATAGCATAAAATATTTGGGAATCTATTTGCCAAGAGAATGTCAGAAACTATACGAACTAAACTACAAAACACTTTCCACACAAATAAAATCATACCTAATCAATTGGAAAAACATTAAGTGCTCATGGGTAGGCCGAGTGAATATAATAAAAATGACAATACTACCCAAACTAATTTATTTATTTAGCGCCATAGCAATCAAACTCCCAAGAAATTATTTCACAGACCTAGAAAAAATAGTAGCAAAGTTCATTTGGAAGAACAAAAGGTCAAGAATTTCAAGGGAATTAGTGAAAAAAAAAGACAAATGAAGGTGGCCTTGCTGTACCAGATCTAAAACTATATTATAAAGCAGCGATCATCAAAACCATTTGGTACTGGCTGAGAAATAGTGCAGTCGATCAGTGGCATAGGATAGGATATCAGGACAAGCTAGATAATAATGTAAGCAATTTAGTGTTTGATAAAATCAAAGACCCCAGCTTTTGGGATAAGTACTCACTATTTGACAAAAACTGCTGGGAAAATTGGAAACTAGTGTGGAAGAAATTAAGGCTGGACCCACACCTAATACCGCACACCAAGATAAGATCTAAATGGGTTCATGATCTAGATATAAAGAGTGATATTATAACCAAGTTTGAGGAACATAGGATAGTTTACCTCTCAGACCTGTGGAGATGGAATAAATTTATGTCCAAAGAAGATCTGGAACTCTTAATTGAACACCAGATAGATAATTTTGATTATATTAAGTTAAAAATTTCTGTACAAACAAAGCTAATGCAGACAAGATTAGGAGAGAAGCATCAAATTGGGAAATCATCTTTACATTTAAGGGTTCTGATAAAGGTCTCATCTCTAAGATATATAGTCTCCAATTGATTCCAAGCCATTCTCCAATTGATAAATGGTCAAAGGATATGAACAGACAATTTTCAGATGAGGAAATTAAAACTATTTATAATCATATGAAAAGGTGCTCTAAATCACTATTGATCAGAGAAATGCAAATTAAGACACTCTGAGGTACCACTACACACCTGTCAGATTGGCTAAAATGACAGGAAAAGATGAGGATGTATGTTGGAGGGGATGTGGGAAGACTGGGACACTGATGTATTGTTGGTGGAGCTGTGAACGGATCCAGCCATTCTGGAGAGCAATTTGGAGCTATGCTCAAAAACTTATCAAACTATGCATACCCTTTGACCCAGCAGTGTTTCTATTGGGCTTATATCCCAAAGAAATCATAAGAGAAGGAAAGGGCCCCACATGTGCAAGAATGTTTGTGGCAGCTCTTTTTGTAGTGGCTAGAAACTGGAAACTGAATGGATGCCCATCAATTGGAGAGTGGCTGAATAAATTATGGTATATGAATGTTATGGAATATTATTGCTCTGTAAGAAACGACCAGCAGGACGATTTCAGAGAGGCCTGGATAGACTTGCATGAACTAATGCTCAGTGAAGTGAGCAGAACCAGGAGATCATTATTCACGGCAACAACAATACTATATGAGGAACCTTTCTAATGGACATGACTCTCTTCAACAATGAAATGCTTCAAACCAGTTCCAATTGTTCGGTGAGGAGAGCCAAATACACCTAGAGAGAGAGATGTGAGGTGTGGACCACAACATGACATTTTCATGTTCTCTATTGAGGTTTGCTTGCATTGTATTTCCTTTATCAGATTACTCTTTCTTGTAGATATGATTTCTCCTGCACAAAAAAAATGATGCAATAACTATACATATATTCGATTTCTGAAGTATTCTAACATTTTCTAATTATCATGTAGTTAATATCCTGCCATCTAGGAGAGGGGTGGGGAATAGGGGGGAAAATTTTGTTAACAGAAAGCTTTGTAAGGGTTAATGTTTAGGAATTACCCATGCATACGTTTTGCAAATAAAAGGTATTAATAAAAAAAATTTTAAAAAAAGAGAGTAATTGTCCCTCTGTATTTTGACCTGGTTAGTTCTCTGACAGATTATTGGTCCCACATTTTTGATAAGACAGATAATATCTTCAGAAGGGCAATTAAGATGGACAAAGTCTCAAGATCATTCAAATCAGATGAATTCAGTAGGCCTTTAGGCGTTAGCTAGCCTGGATAAAAGATAATTTAATGGTAGGAGTGGGAATGGCATTGAAAGTGGAGATATGGATATACTGCCATAGTTTCTTCAAGTAAAGTATTTGAAGGACAGACATACATAAAAGGAGCAATCTTATTTTTCTTGGGCACAAGTTTTGAGTGTATGTGATACAAAATTTCCTAACAAATTTATCATTTCAGCTTTTGGAAGTAATTTTCCCTTTACATAAGGGATAAATAGCCAAGTGTTAGGGATATTATAAAGTGTATTCCCAGTCAGAAATGATTAGGGTTAGAGGGGTTCTGAGTTTTATTACAACTTTGAGGTTCTGGAATTCAATAGATAGGGTAATAGCATAAGGTTTAACTTGAAAGGTAGCAGGAAAACTTGTTGATCAGTTGTGGGAATTACCTATTAATCCATAGGCAAGACCTAATAGACTTAGATAGGTTGGTAAACTATTTTCTGCCTCTTCCAGGTTGAAATCCAATGGTACCAGGGAACTCTCCATACCAGCTGATAAAGAAGTAACAGGTCCAGATACCATTAGATTTAGATCTGAAAGGAGCAGAGAATATTTTATCTACCCACTTATTTTTCAGATTTATTGAAGAAGGTGGAATATGGATACTGAAAACTTTCTCTCAGAATCCCCATTTAATGAGAGGGTACAATATATTCACTTCAGAATTTCTCACAAAGGTGCATTTCCTTTATTAGATACTGCCCTTTCTGGTACATGTTGTTTGTTTGTTTGTGTGTATGTGTGTGTGTGTGTGTGTGTGTGTGTGTGTGTATTTCTTCCCCCATTTAGATGAGTTCTTTGAGGATAAGTAGGGTCTTTTGTCTTTCTTTGTATATCTAGTGTTTAGCATATTATCTGGTAGGTAGCAGGGACTTAAAAAATGTTTAATTGAACAAATGAGAAAAGTGGGTCCTAGAGGGATTAAAATATTTTCCCCAAATAATTAGTATCAGAGTTCCAATTCAAATACAATTCCTATGACTTTAGTTCCAATACTCATTCAGCCATATTACATGGCTATTTATTTCATTTATTATACTTGGAATGTCCCCCAGCCTGAGAAAGTTATAAGTTCAGAATTTTATCCAAGATTCCAGATATATTTTCCCAGTTTTTGTTCCATTGCTTTATAAATATGACTTGAATTGAATCATTAACCCTACTAAGATCATTGAAATGTTTTCCAAGTTACTTATATTATTCAGTTTCCAAAGTATTAAGTGACAGAAAGAAGAGGTGGGGACATAGAATAAGAACATAAATAGAATTTGGTTCTATTTCAAAGTAACTTGTAAGACAAAGTTTTGGAGTTGATATTGACAATATTTTACATAATTAAAAATTAGCTAGGAAAAAAAATTGATGATAAATAGTACTCTGTTAAGCATCTACCATTTTCCCTTTTACTACTTTCTTTTAAATTAACACCAAAAATAGTCAAGTAAGCTAGTATGAACTGTGGAGATCTCTGAATGTCCTTCCATTTTTTCATCTTGATCCATAGCACTGAAATATATCACAGTGAATAAATAAACTTGTTATTAATCCCCATGCTCTAATGCAGTTCTATTTAAAGCTAATTATTTCTTATTTTCTCATGGTTGGAGGTAGGGTCAATAATCTGATTCTTACTACACTTGAGCATGCTGATATTTTTGCCATCAAGCACACATGGAAAATCCTGGAAACTGTTTTTCAATTTAAAGGTATAAAACCACTAGGATTCCCCTAGGGTGAAATGAAGAATAAATTACTTTTATTCCCATTTAATGGCAATAGAGTTCCAACCACACTGCTTTTCAGAGCCATAACTAGTAATTTCAGCACCTGGAGCAACCACTACCCAGGAGCAACACACACCAACTTAAACAAATAATAGTAAATTTGCCTTTTAATCAATTTTATAATCCATGTTATGAAAATAATGCAACAATTATAAAGACATTCAGATACATGGAAAAGAGAATTTCTTACTATGGCATCTTAGGGGACAGAGTTTCATAGGCATATAGGAATTGGGAGATTTTACATTGCTCTCAAGGAGCTATATTCTAATTAGGGAGGATAACACATAAAAAAGTTCAAGAACTCACTGATTAGATAAGACATTTAGAAAAGAAACAAATAGAATTTCTTAGAGCCAAAATGTCAGAGTAAGCAGTAAATTGCTATAAATCTCCCATTTCTATGTCCTCCAAACAACTATAAAATAGTACCCCAAAACAAATCCTGGAAGCAAAACACTAATGAGGAGGGAAAGACTAAGAGGAGAGAGTGGACAAACAGGAGGAAACATGTGATTGGGGAAAAGGCACAATCATCCTTAACAGTGAATGTAAATGAGATGAACTCTCCCATGAAATGGATGTAGATAGCAGAGTAGATAACTAACCAGAATCCTGGGAGCCAAGATAGCAGTTAAAGGCATAAATTCAAGGGAGCTTTCCCCTGATCTATCAAAATTCCTTTAAATGATGACTCTAATTTTTTTTTGAGAATCAGAACTGCCTCAAAAAAGATGGAATGGAACAACTTCCCAGCTGAAGACAACTTAGAAAGTCAGTAGGAAAGGTCTTTTGCAACACAGTGGGACTGGAGCTCAGTCCTGGCACAGTTCTGACCTCAGAAAATTTATAGCCACTGAATTAGCAGGGGTGGCAGCAGCGGTGGTGACTTCTGGAGGCCCAGCCATTAGATAATCTGGTTTGCATTGCTGGCTCACACTCCTAGGGTGAGAAGGAGTACTAATACACTAGAACTTATACCCAGAACAGATCATGGATGCTACTTATAGTTCCAGGGAAGAAGAGTGCTAGTGTTCAATAACAGACCAGAGCACAGGCAAGGAGAGTAATAAACACACTTCTCCTTGTATCATGCTACTTTGGAAGAACTTTGAAGGAATCTTTGAAAACAGCTGCACAAAACAGCTGAATCTTGGGACATTGCACCTTCCATGCTGGAGATAGAGCCCTACTTTAATAAAGAGTTAAAAGACAAGCAATTGGCTAGGAAAATGAGTAAAGAGCAGAAAAAGATTCTCACCATAGAAAGTTACTATGATGGTAAGAAAAATCAAATACACACTCAAAATAAAATAACAAGTCAAGCTCCTACATCCAAAGCCTAAAAGAAAAATAAGAATTGGTCTCGGGCCATGGAAGAGCTCAAAAAAGATTGTATCAATTAAGAGGTATAGAGGAAAAAATTAGGAAGAAAATGAGAGTAAAGCAAAAGGAAATACAAAAGGCTGAAAAGGAGAAGAAAGTCTTAAAAAGCAATAAAAACTCACTGAGGAAAATAATTCATTAAAATTAGAATTGAAGAAATGCAAACTAATAATTTTATGAGAAATCAAGAAACAATAACATTAAACCAAAAGGAAAAAAAGAATAAAACTTTGTGAGAAATCAAGAAACAATAAAATTAAACCAAAAGAAAGATAAAAGAAAAAGAAAAAAATATTTAAGAAAAAAAATGACATGGAAATTAGATCCAGGAGAAATAATTTAAATTTTATTAATCTACCTGAAAGCCATAATAAATAAAATAAGCCTACACATAATTTTCAAGAAATTATCAAGGAAAACATTTCTGATTTTCTAGAGACAGATGGTAAATTAGAAACTGAAAGAATCCACCAATCACCTCCAGAAAGAGATTCCAAAATTAAAACTCACAGGAATATAATAGACAAATTCTAAAACTCCCATGTCAAGGAGAAACTATTGCAAGCATCCAGAAAGAAATAATTCAAGTATAGTGGAGCTATAGTCATAGAATAACACAAGATTTAGCAGTTTATACATTATAGATCAGAGGGCTTGGAATATGATATTCTGGAGAGCAATGGAGCAAGTATTACATCCAAGAATCATTTCCCTAGCAAAACTGAGTATAATCCTTCAGGGGAAAAGATGAATATTTAATAAAATAAAGAACTTTTAAACATTCATGATGATAAGACCTGAGCTAAATAGAAAATGCGACTTTCAAATAGAAGACTTAGGAGAAGCATAAGGGGGTTTCTAGGAATGGAAAATCATAAGGGACTTAACAAAGTTAATCTTTTTTTTTATATTCCTGCATAAGAGGATGATACTTGAAATTCATAAGAACTTTCTCATTATTAGAGCAGTTAGAAGGAATATACATATATATATGCATATATATATATACACATATATCTGGAGAAAGGGGGGGTCAAGCTTGAGTTGAATATAAAGGGATAAGATCTAAAAAATAAAATTAGGGGGCAAGAGAAGAATGTACTGGAAGAAAGGGAAAAGGAGAGATGGAATGGTATACATTATGTGTCATAAAAGAAGCAAGACAAAGGTTTTATAGTGGAGGGGAAAATGGAGGAAGTAAAAGTGGATGAGTCTCATCAGAATTGGCTCAGAAAGGAAATAACGTATATACTCAATATGGGCATAGAAATATTTATTACTTTACAGGAAAATAGGAAGGGGGAGAGGGATAGAAGAGAGGACATATTGGGGAAGAAAGTTGTCAGAAGAAAAACACTTTTGAGGCAAGACAGGGTAAAAGGAGAGAGTGAACAGAATATATGGGGAGGCACAATTAGCGATAATAATTGTGAAAATAGTTTTGAAGGAAATAAATCCAATGAAGCCTCATTTCTCAAATGTATAGAGAATTTTATGAAAAATAAAAGCTGATACATAATTAAAAGATATGAATTATTATCAAAGGACTATAAAATCATGCATGCTCTTTGATTTAACAATACCACAATTAGGCATTCATCCCAAAAGAGATTAAAAAAGAAAAAGTTCCTATATGTACAAAAATATAGAGAGCATATCTTTTCTCAGGGCAAAGGATTGGAAATTGAGAGGATGCTCATCAATTGGGAAATGAATGAATAAATTCTAGTATGTGATTATGATGGAATACTATTGCTCTAAAAGAAATGATGATGATCATGGTCTCAGAAAAACCTGGGAAGTTTTCCATGAGTTCATGCAAAATAAAATGTACTGTGTACAATGTAATAGCAATGTTGTGGGATGAACAGATGTGAATGACTTTGCTATTTTCAGCAATATAATGGTCCAAGACTACTCTGAAGGACTTATGATAAAAAAGTGTTATCCATCCCCAGAGAAAGAACTGATTGTACCTGAATACAGATTGACACATACTTTTAAAATTTCATTTTTCTTGAGGGCTTTTTTGTGGGCGGGGGGGAAGCTATGTTTTCTTTCACAACATGACTTTTATAGAAATGCTTTAACATTTTTTTAAAGTTTAACAACTTTACATGTACCTTCTTAAAGGAACAGGAGTCTGAGGAGGGAGGCAGAGACAGAATCTGAAACTCAACGTTTTAAAAACAAATATAAAAATTGTTTTACATGCAACTTGTAAAAACAAAATTTTCAAAAGAAAAAAGAGAAAACCGAGGAGAAGGGAACCCAGAATCATATGATATATTGTTTATAAGAAACATACTTAAAGTCTGCAGACACAGGCAGAAAGAGTAAATGTAAGGAGCTGAAGTAAAATCTATTATGCTTCAGCTGAGGTAAAGAAAAGAAGGGATAGAAATCCCAATCATAGACAAAGCAAAAGCAAAAATAGATCTAATTAAGAGACAGAAAAGGAATTACATTTTCTTCAAAAGTACCATAGACAATGAAGCAAAATCAATACTAAACATATATGCACCAAGTAGTACAGCATCTACATTCTTAAAGGAGAAGTTAAGTGCGTAACAAGAATTATACTAGTGGGGGATCTCAACTGTTCCTTCTCAGAATTCAGTAAATTCAACCAAAAAATAAACAAGAAAGAAACTAAGACGGTAAACAGAATACCAAGAAAATTGGATATGACAGACCTTTGGGGAAAACTGAATGGGAACAGAAAGGAATATATATATATATATATATATTTTTTTTTTCTTGATGATACATGGCACACATACAAAAACTGACTTACAGCATAAAAAACTTCAAAATTAAATATAGAAAGGCAGAAATATTAAATGTATTCCTTTTTAGATGACAATGTAGTAATAATTGAATTTAACAAAGGATAATGGAAAGATAGACTGAAAAGTAATTGGAAATTAAATGATGTAATCCTACAAAGTAAGTGGGTCAAAGAAGAAATCATAGAAACAATCAGTTTCATGGAAGAGAATGACAACATTAAGATAACATAGCAAATTTTATGGAATGCAGACAAAACAGTATGTAAGGGAAAAACATCTCTTCAAATTCTTGCATTAACAAAATAGAAAAATAATCATCATATTCATTATAATCAATGAATTGGCATGCAACTAAAAATCCTTCAAAAAAAACCAAATTGAAAATCCTTAATTGAGCAACAAATTGGAAATCCTGAAAATAAAAGATTGTATTAATATGATTGAAAGAAATAAAAACTATTGAATCAAAAAATAAATATAGGATAGTTAAGCACAAGATCTATCATATTTTGATCTTATAAATATGAAAGTTGATATTGGAGCCCAAGTCCACTGATTCCACATATTTCATATTTTCCTTCAACTATACTATATTTCTGCACTTTTATTTACCTGTATGTCTTATATTACTTTTTAGAAAGGAGGTGGATGGATAATAATTTAGTTCTGTTTGTTTTCACATAGCTATTATGTTTCTCAATAATCTGTACTATAGGCTTTGAGTTTATTTGTTTCTTGATCTGGAATGCATATTTTATCTCTATGCCTTCCTACTTGTAGTTTCTTATACAAGAAATATATTCCCCTCACTTCTGCCTCAAAATCTTTGACTTTCTTCAAGTCTAAACAATAGGGTTATATATTTTATGAATCCTTTCCTGTCTCAATCTCTCCTTATTGCAGTCAAGGTTGTCTCCTAAATAATATTTTTATCATAATTTATTATATACATTGTGTTTGTAAAGTCCTGGAGGAAAGGGATTGTTTATCTTGTCATTTAAATTCCATAGCCTAGAACTATTTTTGTTCATGGCAGAGGTTTAAAAAATGTTTATTGGCTTGAATTGAAAGGCAAATTTTATTTTCTTACCTATATTGCATTATCAAATCCTAGGTGTACTTCCATATAGAAGCCACCTAGTGTTAGTGCATATATTGATTTAATAAAGAGAGATTTTCTGCAAACTGCTGCAGGTACTTGAGACCCTTTCAGGGAGTTTATGAGGTGAAAACTATTTTCATATTAATATTAAGATATTATGTGCCTATTAAAATACTACATCTGTGTTCTACTACATATCTGTGTGAGCCTATATGTCTTCATATACTTCAACAAAGCAATATATTTTAACAGAGAGAATACATAAGCAGATATGAGAAACCAACAATCTTATATTAAGCTAGATATTAAAATGATTTGTAAAAATGTATAAAATGATATAACTAATTTTTAGGAAACATTTTAATGAAAATATTTCATTTATATAAATGTAGTATAGGTTTACTATTATTCTTTTAAATGAATGAATATATATTAACATGTCCATTTTAATTTTTATTATGGTAAATACAAATATATATATATATAACCTATATAAATACAGGTTCTTTAAGATTTTGGTCATTTTTTTTTTGTTTCTTTAGCTTCTGATGATCCCTGAAAGACAAGATGACCATATATATCATAAAGTCAAGCATCTTATTGTCTGTTGATGTGCAATACAAACAATCTCCCAAATCTGTCATTCATTTCTCTAGGAAGAAATTTGGAATTATCAATTTAATCAGCTTCAGGTTCGTTATGTTTTCTCATCTTATGTTGATATGATAAAGTTCATTGAGTAGTCTGACAATTCCTTGCATAATTAACAAAGGTTTCACATTTATTTTACCAATATATTTATAGGCAGTCTAAAAATGGTCTCATAGACCTCCTTTCCCCCTTTCCTGGTATTCTGCCAAGGTTATTGTTTTAAGGGCTCTCAGGATGGATGAGTATGTCATTTGGTAACTACTCTTTTTAAAGCCTCCTGTAGGTAGATAGGGTGGTCCTCATACTGCTGCTCATCTTTTTCTGGGACATTGATAAAGCCTTTCTATCTTTATGTATAGAAACTAAGTCTTATGTTCTGCCATTATAGTCTTCATGAAGGAGAGCCATGGGAACTCTATACCATGTTGTAGCACCGGAGTAAGACTGATGGAAGTTACAGAGACATAGTACATCTACAAGTGCCCAGGATTTATATTCAGTTTAATTCAGGATTTATATGTCTCCTTGGTTAAAACTGCATATTTGATCCTTTCTCCATGATTGATTAAGGGTGCTGATTAGGCAATCTCCAATCCATAGGTGTACTTCAAATTATCAGAGATTAATAATATATATGTATATATATATATATGTATATATTCTCTCTCTCTTTCTCTGTCTTTCTGTGTCTCTGTCTCTGTCTTTTTCTGTTTGTCTCTTTCTCTGTCTTTTTGTGTCTGTGTCTCTATCTCACTTGTTTCTCTCTCTGTTTTTCTGTGTCTCTGTTTCTCTGTCTTTGTGTGTGTGTGTATCTGTCTCTGTCTCTCTCATATATATGTATGTGTGTATACATATATATGTGTGTGTGTGTGTATACACACACACACACACACACACACACACACACACACACAAACATATTTGCCTCCTCCACCATCTAAACAGGACCTTTTTAAAAAGAAATTCAAGCACCTGCTAGGGGCTTGTGTTGCAGTACATACTAATAGGAATTTATATCATATGGAATAAAAAGAATTTCTTTCCTGCAGGAGTTTACACCTCTAATGGGTCCTCACTGGTTTTCATTTTCAATACAAAATGCAATATTGCCTTTAAAACTAATAAATATTTCATGGAAATTTCTGAAGTTTACTTTGTGCTCTTTGGTTTATTCATTGCTTGGGAGTTAACATCTTGTATTAAAAAAGGCTTTCCTGGTATTATTTAATTGAATGTCAGAAAAGTCTGTGAGGTTGGTGGAATAAGTATGATTATTCCTATTTCAAACTATGAATGGGGTTTGGAATAAGTATGATTATTCCTATTTCACAAATATGAATTGTGTCTGGTGTTTCTGACCTCCCTTTTGCTCCATTTTCTATTAAGCAATGACCATTCTTATTATAAATCACAGTCATGGTATGCTAGTCAACCTATAACATATTCATGATGGCCTTTCTCCCTCTAAGGACCATAGTATTTTTAAGAGTAATAACTGAAAATACAATTCTGAGCTTAAGTAGTGAATTAATGGCTTCTCTCTTTCTGCAGTCAGCAAGTTAGCACATGGCCTTTGATGTTTCATCATATTTTTAAAATTCTAAATAGAACAAAAAGAAAATGAAAGGTGAAAAATAAAAGAGATTTCTTCAACCCTCCTCCTTTCCCTCTTTTCTTTTTCTTTTCCTTTGTCTCCATATCCCTGACTTTTCTTTCTCTGTCCTTGACTTCTCTATTGGCTCTTCTGCCGCCCTCAAAGACAGGACCATTTGAAGGATAAAAGCATGAAACCAACTAGCATTTCAGTAACATATTAGAGGGGCTTGTACAGAATTTCAGTGCATTGCTCTTCAGCTCAGGCAATAAATCAGTTTATATATAATGAAATCACTGTTGGAATAGAAAAGGTTGTATTATGGATGTGAATCATTAGGAGAGCAAAAGCCCATCTTCAGATATTTGTGCTTCCAGCTGCCAGATACAGAATAATCATTGCTCTCTATTCTGCAATATTTTGAGGTTGTTCTAGTCTACCTACATGGAGCCTGTTTTGAGTGTTTTAAGAAAATGAACTGATTTTTGATTATGCTCAATACTATCCTCAAACTCTGCTAGTTTAAAATGTCCTGCTTTTATCTAGATTCATATTTGGGCTATTGAGGACCTGCAGGTATACTCAGACTCAAAGGACAGATTTTAAAAGGAGAAAAAAAATGGTGTGATATAAAACTAATTTCAGCCTAGGAAATTGCTCCTGTCCTTTCCAATCCAGAGAAATTCTTTAGGTTCATGTTTATTCCAAAGTAGGTAAAGGGCAGGCCAGTTTTGGTAGTAGCAGTAATTGGTGGTTATGGTCGTGGTAGTGGTGGTGGTAGTAGCAGTAGTAGTAGTAATAATAGAAGTAGTAGTAGTAGTAATAGTAGTAGTGATAATAATAGTAACAGTAATAGTAGTAGTAGTAGTAATAGTTATAGTAGTATTAGTAGTCTTAGTAATAGTAGCAGTGATAGTAGTAGTAGTAGAAGTAGTAGTAGTAGTAGTAGTAGTAGTGATATTAATAGTAGTAACAGTAATAGTAGAAATAGTAGTAGTAGTAGAAGTAGTAGTAGTAGCAGTAATATAGTAGTAGTAATAATAGTAGTAGAAGTAGGGGCAGCTAGGTGGTGCAGTGGATAGAACACCAGCCCTGAAGTCAGGAAGACCTGAGTTCAAATCTGGTCTCAGATACTTAACATTCCCTAGCTGTGTGACCCTGGGCAAGTCACTTAACCATAATTGCTTCAGAAAAAAAAATAGTAGTAGAAGTAGTAGTAGTAGTAGTAGAAGTAGAAGTAGTAAAAGTACTAAGAGGGGGAGAAGGAAGAGGAGGAGGAGTAGAGTAATAGTAGTAGTGGTGGTGGTCCAGAGTGGAAGTAATCATAGTGGATAATAATTGTGTGTGTGTGTGTGCATAAATATATTAAATATATATATATATGTATATATAATTCAATCTATCTATCTCTTTAAGATTTTGTTTTATCGGGGCAGCTAAGTGGTGCAGTGGATAGAGCACCAGCCCTTTAGTCAGGAGGACCTGAGTTCAAATCTGGCCTCAGACACTTAAAACTCCCTAGCTGTGTGACCCTGGGCAAGTCACATAACCCTAATTGCCTCAGCAAAAAAAAAAAAAAAAATGTCTTGTTTTATGATCAAAGTAATTCTGGGAAATAGGCAATAATCACTACTTATATGTGCATTTAGCATATCAGTTTCTTGACAAAGATTAAACAATTTACCCAAGATCACACAGCTACTGTGTTCAATTCTGAGGTCAGAAGTGAACTGAAGATTTCCTGAATCCAACATTACACACACTGCATCAGGAATCCCTTGTGTCCTCAACCCTACATACTCTATCATGACTAGCAATGGAGCAAGTAGAATGTTTCTGATCTGTCTTTGTCTGATTCTGAACCTAGGGGGATTGTATTCTAGGAAAAAAAAAAGTTGTTTCTACATAATATGGGCAAAGGGTATTGTGTTTAATATGCCAGAGAATAGGAAACCTTCTGCCAACACTTCCAGTTTGCCTGTGGGGAAAGTGTTGTAGGACATTTTTGTAAATCTGGGTCCTAGTTCTTCACCCTATTATTTTGACTCCCCCCCAAATTTTGGTGGCAGATTTATGGCCTGAAGATTCAACAATCTGTTTGTTCTGAGAGTAACATTCTGGCTGAACATTGATCGAGGTACCTGTTCAATGAGATAAGAAAATTGGGACATTACAAGTGACGTTCTGGCTGTGCTGCAGCTGGGACTCCTTCTTGGGTACCCACTGTTCTAACATATTTCCCATGTCTAAGGTAATAGAGTGGATTTATTTGGATTTATTTGGAATTTTGGCTTCAGAAACCTTGGGTTCACATCCCAGCTCTCCTCCCTAGTACTTGTACGATTTTGGGCAAGGCGCTTCATCTTCTGAAGCCTTAATTTCCCCAGCTATAAGATGACATGGTTGGACTAAATGATTATTTGCTCATTTTTTTGTGAAGATATTAATAGAAAATAAGCACTTGTATTGTGTATATCTTGATATCATCATTGTCAAAATATCTGAAGGGTTCCTGTTTAGGCAAAGAGTTAAACTGTTATTTATACAGAGAGAAAAATCAAAAGTAAGGAGTGAGAGTCATGAGGATAATTCAAACTTTCAACTTCCATGACTTAATAATAAGGGTATTAGTAGGAAACAGAAAGATGTTTTTAAATAAGAGTTATTCCATAGTAGACTACATTTTGACCATCACATAACTGACTGAAAGTTACAGAACATGTAAGGTACAGAACTTTTTTTGCTAAAGTCCATATTAGCAATTGACTAGAAAACAAAACAAAAAAAGGCATTTTTTCATATTGTAGAGCAAAATGTTACTTATTACACCTTTTAACACCTTCCAACAAGGTATCAAGTGTAAAACCAAATTGCTTAGGATTTCTTGAAAAACTTCTAAAGTCCCATTTATTCTGATTCTTGTTTTGGTAAATAACATCAACTATGCATTTTGAAAGATTCTTAAGCTTTTTTATGCTTTTTCATGAAAATTTGAATTGAATCCTAAAATATTAATCCATATGATATTGAGTTAGATTATTGCTAGGTTCTCTTACAGTTCTATGATTTTTATTCGGTAAACATGGTAAAGTGGCTAAATTGATAGATTTTTTTTTATATTTTAAGTGAAAGATCATTTGAAAAAGTCTGTCTCCTAAAGAGTTATTATGAACTGAAGGTTCATCCACTAAATGGGGAGAATGAAGGATATGGAACTCAATTATCTATAGGATCTTTAGTACTTTATCTATTTGGTAGAATCCAGTAAGAATTGTCTGGAAAATTTCTAAGCATTTTGGGAATTTATTAGAGGAAAACTGTGAAAGGTAGTAGTGAAATGATAATGAAGCATACTCAGAAGACCTCATTATAGTTTGACCTGGAAGTTGAGTATATATGTGTATATGTATATGTATGTATAAATATCTATATCTATACCTATATATGTATATGTATATATGATATATTATATTTATAGTAGACAGATCAGAGAAATTGAACCTTAAATATTTGTCACAGACTTATATAATAAAGGGAAGGGGGTTTCTGTGACCACATTCTGTGTTTTGAAAGGTCTCTTTAGTATTTTAATATCTGTGCCTCTCATTTGCAGTGGCCAGCAGCTTTCTTTTTTACAACTTATAACATATCTCAACTGTCTATATCCTGAATGACCTTAATCCATTTCAAAAATTTTACTGTGTATTCAAACTGTCTTTGTGCATTAAGTCGCATGAGCATAGAAGAAGGAGATACTACCACAAAATTCAAAGAAAGTAAGGGAATCAAGACTCTGGGTCTTGACCTTTGCCAGGAAAAATCCTCCATCCCTTTGGATATTAGTGGAAGCATTTTTTTTTTGCAATAATCCTTCAAGACGGAGGGTTATGTGAATCACTGAAATAAAAGGGCAAAAATAATGGATTCAAGAGTCCCTAAAAGCAATTTATGTGAAACATTAATCAGAGTTTCTAATAATCAGGACAATGAAACACTAGAACCATTTATGTAGGGAGATTGTGGTATTTTTCTTCGGGGAGATTTTCAAGAACAAGACAGATAGCCATCTGATAGAATCCATTTGTTTCAATTGTTTCTGCCCAGGTGGAAAAGGTGACTTTGATATCCTTTCCCGCCCTACATTTTTATGATCTTACCATTTTTAAAAGGGGATCAATGATAACTGCTAGTAAATTTTTCTCACACATGTTTATAAAATTAGGTCCCAAGGTTGCAGACAATCGATTTCATTTGGTTCAAAGGAATAAAATGAATAATTTCCACTTTAATTGTGTGCACAGACACATACACAGAGTCCAAAAAACATGTACTGCAAATGCTTCACTTGAAATGAAAAATTATATCGTTATCTCCTCTTTTTATGAGATTTGCCTTCTCATTTTCTTGTTATTCTCACAACTTTTAAATTATCTCCTATCATTTTTACTTAATAGGCTTTCTGTTTTGTACTAGAGGGAAAAACACAACTCTTCTCAAATGACACAGCTGTATAGCATGTTGTTTGGCAGAATTCTTTCATGCTCTTATGATACTTCTTACAACCTCTGCATGTCAGGTAACAGTTCTCTGCTCATTAAAACCTGAGACCTATCAAACCTGTCATAATGAAAAAAAAATGCTTGCATACAAAAGAATTGGCTGAGCTAATTCCTGATGTGTGTGTTTTAATTAGATCTGTGTCATAGATTTATTTTAGCTAGTGATTTTCAAGGATAAAGCAGTAATCACCTGGATCCTCTCAAAGTACCTTTAAAAAAATGCTGACTAGCTAGACCACTGTTAAGGTCAATTAGCTCTCAATTCCATTAGGTCAATTGGCCTGGTGCAGCCTCATCCAACACAATACTGTGTGCAGTGCATCATGTCATCCTCCTGAATTAAAGTCATAACAAGACACTCATTGGTAATAATTCATGGACAGTATCTTAGAGGTAATACCATTATTGGCAGTACAAATACATGTAGTCATTTTTTATCAGGTAGATACAATAATATTTAAGGTATAGCTATTTTGCTGTATAGAGAGCATCATCAGGGTGCATGTTGGAATGGAAGTAGAACCTCTACTTTGATCAGTCTTTAGTTGTAAACAAACAAACAAATAAAAAACAAAAATAAAAACACTATGCTCTTGGATCCATATTTTCTTTTGTCCTCTGTACCTACATATAATCGGACCATTTTCCTAAGTATCTCTGAATTTGGCAACTCATTCATTGGTGAAGTCTTGGATTTGATCTGGGGATTATAATATTATTTGTTTTATTGATTCTTAGAATTTTCACAACATTTACTCCTATTTTATATTTGTCTCATACTTGGCAACACTGGCACACTGTTCTCCATCTTACTATACCTTATACTGTAGGGGTGAGTGGCAAATGGCATTATATGTAGTATATGTTTGTATATGTTTTCATGTAAATATGTGTTGCCCATGTGTATACTATATGGATTTGTCAAAATGCAATTTTGCAAAATCTACTCTCTAAAATTTCACCCACTTCTTCTATGAGAAATTTTAATTCCCACTTAAAGGGAAACAACCAAAGGGAACACTAGGAATATATTTATTATTTTCTTAGAATGCTGGCAAAAAATTTGAATTATATCCATCTGTCCCAATATTGTTAGTCTAGAAAATAATGATTTTTAGATTCGAGTTGCTTCCTTTCTTTTTACCATTTGAATAGGGACCGAATTTTGTTTCCTTCTTACTAAATATGTTACAATAGACCATCAAAAATAATGATCAGGGAAAAAATTCATTTCTTCAAGTAGATAGAAAACAAAAATCAGAGTAGTTATATAGATTAGACAAGATCAAATAAAACAGAAAGTGAATGATCTCTTTTGCTAAGAGTCCCTAATTTCTCCAAAATTGAAATAATCCCAAATCTCTGGGCAGCAAACTGGAAAGGGACATGTGAAGGATCCAGTTTTCAGCTACATTTCTGCCTTACAGATTCTGTTCTTTTTCTCTATTTCTCCAGAAAAAGGATATGCTTTCTTAAAACAAAAAGGAAGAATACATTTTATCTTCTGCCCAGCTCTTGAACCAACATCACTCCCCATATAGGCAACCAGCATTGAGTCATCATCCTCTTTAGAAAGTTTTATTAAAATGATCCAGGAATATAACAAATGTAGCATAGAATACTAGCCATAATAATTAATCATGAATCATGAATTAAAGGGCTATAAGTGTTCTAAGAGATGCCTCTTTCAAGTTCCCTCTTTTATGGATAAGTAACCTGAGCGCCAGGAAATTTAAATGACTTTTCCAGAACCATATGACCAAAGAATAACAGAGCCAATATTAAGACTTGAATCTTTCAATAACCCTCCCTGTGTCCTTTCTATTACACTATGCTACTCAGAATAACTTCTTCTTGGAAGAGAGTGAAGTATATTATAAAAAAATATGCTAGACCTGGACTCAAATAAGTCCCATATTTTTATCCTCTCACTGATAGTTTTACCTCTGTGACCATGCAAGTTAATTTGAAATTTCTGAGTCTGAGTTCTACCTCTAAAATGAGGATAAATATACCTTGCAGTGCTGCTGGAAAGATCAAATGTGATAATATATGTACAGCATTTTGAAAGTCTTCACCCACTATGAAAGTTGGTTATTATCAGTAATAATAACAACAATAAACAATGCTGCCAGAATTCAACATGGAGGTTATAGAACATAATGTCCTATATGTAATATAGACAAGGAATAGGAAGATGACAGAACTGGCCACCATGAGAGCGAGCCATTAACATAATAAGATTCTCTCTGCTGAGCTTCTGTCACTGTTGCTGGTAGATAACTATCTTTTGTGGAGTTTCTCTAATAATGATCATCCTTTGTTTATAAAACTACTCCAAACAGAACCCTACAATAGAAATCATGGCAATGCACAATTACAAAATGGCAAAAGATTAAAAGGGATTTAAAAAAGGAATATAAATGTTAACTCTGTATCACAACATTCTATTGTTAAGGGAGATCCCTGATTCTTTCTATACTTGCTAATAGGGTGGTAGTAGGGAAGGGATGCAAGAGATGTGAAGCTGCATATAGAAGCATTTATCAGAGGACAAGAAGAAGAGCAATAGGGCAAATACTGAACTTTGGCTTGTGAAGAAAGGGCTAATAAGAAAAATAGAAGAGATGGACCTTGCTCATAATTTCTCTCAGTTCTAGTTTGCTCATCTCAAATATGATGCTGATAGCTGGGCTCTGTACTTGAGTACTGGAAGAAAAAAATAAATATAAAGCACTTTGCAAAGCTATATAAAATTGCCTACTTATTACAAGATACCTTGTGGCATCTGTACATTGTAGTGAATTTATAAACCCATCTTTTTTTTTAATTTAATTGCCATAAGCATTTATTAAGCCTTTAGTATGTACAAGGAACCATATAATGTTCCGGGGATGCAAAACTAGAAGAATTAATAGCTCTGAATTCGTGAAGCTCACAATCTACAAAAAGAGGAGCAAATCATACATGTACATAGCTATAGCATAATATAGAATAGCATAGGGGAAAGGCATAATTTATTAAAGTTCTGTAATAAACATGAGGCAGAGATAGTTTTACCTTGGCTATTTAGAGATGACTTCAAAAATCAAGCTACACATGAACTGAGACTTGGGGAAATGGATGGATTCCAAGAAACAGAACTGGAGAGTCTATTTCATGTATAAAAAATGAAATTATTGTTTAGAGATAGGGGAGGCCAGGGATTGTAGTCCAGTATTTGATAATTTTTTTAGGTAAGGCTGTGTTTAGTGTTAATTTGTATTGTATTGTGTTGTAGTGTTAATTCTTGTAGAAATCCTTGAATATCAGAATAATGAGCTGATTTCTTATTCAGTAGAAAATAATCACAGAAAGATTTTGAGTAGAAGAACAATGTGATCAGATAATTGGATTCAGAAGATTATGTAGGTCAGTTTCTTTGATACAATTATCATTGTCAAGATATGAAACATCATGATGTCATTTTTATGATATGAGACTCCAAGGATAAGAGGCATTCCCAAGTAGACAACTGGTTAAAGAATATAAACCTAGAGTTTTAAAAAGAATAAATGTATGGTATTGAAAGCTACACTAAAAAAAATTTCCAATAACTAATAATTATAAAAATTCACAGTAAAACAAATCTGAAATTTCTCCTACTAAGCCATCAGATTTACAATATGTCAGAACATGACAAATATTGGAAGGACTAGGAGAAAACAGACACTGTGATACATTGTTCAAGGAATTCTGAACCTGTCTAGCCACTTTGGAAATATTTTGAAATTATGGTCTCAAAGTTACTAAACTGTGAATGACTTATGGCAATAATATTAGTAGACTTTTATTATCAAAAAGAGCAAAGATAAAGGAAAATTACTAATTCACAAAATATTTGTGGCAGTTATTTTAATAGTGACAAAAATTCTGGAGCCTAAGGGACTGACCATCAATTTGGGAATGGCTAAGAAAATTATGGTATGTGAAAGCAGTGGGATACTATTGTTCAATAAGAAATGAAGGAAGGAAAAGTTTTAGAGAAACTCGAGAAGGCATATAAATAAATTGAGTGAAATGGTCATAAATAGGAGACTAATTGATGAAAAACAATATTTCAAAGACAAACAGGTTTGAAATATATGATCATTACAATGTGTAATTATGATTCTAGATATCTATGAAGTCTTTCTGTATTATATTTATATTAGAATTTGGAAATATGAAATTTCCTCTAAATACTGTTTTAGCTATACCTCATAAATTTTTCTATGTTGTGTCATTATTGTCATTCTCTTTGATAAAATTATTGATTCTTCAATGATTTCGTGTTTGATCCACTTGTTCTTTAGGATTAGATTATTTAGTTTTCAATTAATTTTTAATCTATAATTAAGTGGCCCTTTATTCCATATAATTTTTATTATATCATTATCTGATACTATTTCTGCCTTTCTGCATTGGATTGTGAAGTTTTTATGTCTTAATGCATAGTCAATTTTTGTGTAGGCACCATGTACCACTAAGAAAAAGTTAATATTCCTTTTTATACTGATTCAGTTTTCTTCAGAGGTTTATCATACCCAAATTTGCCAAAATTCTATTTATACCATTAATGTATTTCATAATAATATTTATCTAATTCTGAGATAGGGGAATTAAAGTTCCCTACTAGTGTAGTTTTATTGTCTATTTTACACATAAATATTTAACTTCTTTACAAATTTGGGTGCTATACCATTAGGTCCAATATTTAAAATTTAATTTTTTTTAAATTTTAAAAATTTAAAATTTTTAAAAAAATATTTATTTGTAACACACATTCCTTTATGAATCATTTTGGGAGAGAAAAATCAGAGCAAAAAGGAAAAAAATTATGGGAGAGATTAACATACAGAAAAAAATAAGTGAACATATATGAACATATTTACATCCAGATTCCTTACTTCCTTTTCTGGATGCAGATGGCATTTTCTGTTCAAAATCTATTGGGATTGTTTTGGCTCACTGAATCACTGAGAAGAACCAGGTTTTCATAATTGGTCAACACACATTCTTGCTGTGACTGAGTACAAAGTAATGCTGATTATGCTTATTTGATTCAGCATCAGTTCATGTAAATCTTTCTGGGCCTTTCTCAAATCAGCTTGTTCTCCATTTTTATAGAACAATAATATTCCATCACATTCAGATACCATTATACAATTAATCTACTCATCTTCCAATTCTTTCTTACCACAAAAGGAGCTGCTACAAAAATTTTTGCACATGTGGGTCCTTTTCCCTCCTTTATGATTTCCTTGAGATACTGACTTAATGATAGTACTGCTGAGTCAAAGGATATGCACAGATTTATAGTTCTTTAAGCATAGTTCCAAATTGCTCTCTAGAATGGTTGGATCATTTCACAATTACACCAACAATGCATTAGTGTCCCAGTCTTCCCTCATCTCCTCCAACAATTATCATTATCTTTTCCTATTAACCAATCTAAGATGTGTAAAGTGCTACTTCAGAGTTGTTGTAATTTGCATTTCTCTAATCAATAGAGATTTAGAGGATTTTTTCATATAACTATAGATAGCTTTAATTTGATCATGTGAAAATTGCCTATATCCTTTAACCATTTATCAATGGGGGAATGACTTGTGTTCTTATAAATTTGACCCAGTTCTTTATATATTTTAGAAATGAGACCTTCATCAGAAACACTGGCTTTAAAGATTTTTTTCCAGCTTTGTACTTCCTTTTTAATCTTGGTCCTGCTGGTTTTGTTTGGGCAAAAGCTTTTAAATTTAATGTAATCAAAGTTGTCCATTTTAACTTTCATAATATTATCTAGTTCCTCTCCAAAGATCTAATAGATAAATTATAACTTGCCCTCCCAATTTGTTTATGATATCATCCTTTATGTCCAAATTATGTACATTTTTACTTTTGCTTTATATATCAGAAGTGTAGCCCGTTTTTTTTTTTGCTTTTTCTTGCTTTTTTTTTTTGCTTTTTTTCTTCATCTGAAGCATAATAATTACCTTTACTCTGTATGTGTTTCTCTGTGTCAAATATGTTTCTTGTAAACAACATATTGTAGGATTTTTTTTAATCCACTCTGATATTAGCTTCCATTTTATGGGAGAGTTTATCACATTCACAATTATGATAACAAATTATCTGTTTTTCCCTCCATTCTATTTTCTCCACAGTATATACTTTTTGCTCTGCCTTTCCACCCCATCCTTAGTACAGTTTTTTTGCCCATCCCACTAACTACTTTATTTCCTATCACCCCTCCCCTTTCTCTTACCTTTTTCTATAGTGTTTCTGCCTTCCCTTCTATCCTGTGTCTCTCTTTTCTTTTCCTCTTTCTCCTCTTACCTCTTTACAAGGTTAGATAAATTTTTGTACTCAACTGAATGATTAAGTTTTTCCCTCTTAGAACCAAAACTGATGAGATCAAGATTCAGACAATGTTCATCCCCCCTCCCTTCTTTTCCTCCATTGTAATACGTCTTTTGCACCTCTTCATGTGAACTAATTGTCCCATTATACCTTCCCTTTCATCTTTTTCCAGTACATACCTTTTTCCACTCCTTAATGTTATTTTCTTTGATATTATCACATCAGAATCTATTCACAAGCACACCTTCTGCCATGTGATGCCTACTTTGTATGCCCCAGTGACAGATACAGTTCTCAAGAATTAGAAATATTTTCCTATCTAGGGATGTAAACAGCTTAGCCTTTAAATATATATATTTTCCCCTGTTTATCTTTCTATCCTTCTCTTGAATCTCATGTTTATAAATTAAGTTTTCTGTTTAGTTCTGTTTTGTTTTTTTTTTTCAATAGAAATGATTGAAAGTTTCCAACTACATTGAAGCTCCATCTTCTCCCCTGAAAGATGATGCTGAGTCTTGCTGAATTAATTTTTGATTATAACCCTTGATTTCTTGTCTTCCAAAAGCCCTCTTATCCTTTGTTGTAGAAGCTGTGAGAACCCAGGTAATCCTTATTGTTGCTCTTTTGATATTTGAATTGTTTTTGTCTGACAACTTTCAGTATTTTTTCCTTGCGGTTATAGTTCTGGTTTCACAACAATGTTACTTGGAGTTTTCTTTGTGGTATCTCTTTCTGAAGATGATAGATGGATTCTTTCAATGAGTATTTCTCCTCCTCAGTTTCTTGAATATTAGGGCAATTTTCCTTAATGATCTCTTGTAGAATGCTATCCAGGTTCTTTTCTTTTGGTTATGGCCTTCAGATAGGTCAATAATTGTTAAATTGTCTCTTCTGAATGTATTTTTAATATCAGCTGCTTTTCCAATGAGATATTTCACATTTTCTTCCATTTTTTTCATTAGTTTTTTGTTTGTTTAACTGATTCTTACTGTCTCACAGAGTCCTTAGCTTAAATTTGCCCTGTTCTAGTTTTTAATGTATGATTTTCTTCAACTGATTTTTGTATCTCTTTTTCCGTTTGATTAATTCTGCTTTTAAAGTAATTGTTTTCTTAAGGGATTTTTTCCCTTCCTTTTCCAAGGTATTGACTCTCTCATGCATACTCTCACTTCTTTTCTCATTTTTACTTCAGCTTCTCTTATTTGCTTTTTAAAATCTTTTATGAGTGTTTCCAAGAAGCCTCTTTGGGCTTCAGATCAATTTATCTCCCTCTGAGATTCTATCCTTCTCTGAGTTTGTGTTTTGCTCTGCCCTGCCACCATAGTAGCTTTCTGTGGTCAAGGTTCTTTTCTATTTTTTGCTCATTTTTGTTTCTTTTCTTTTTGTATTTCCTTTTTTTGTTTTGTTTTGTTTTTTTTTTTACTTTTAAAATAATCTCCACTTTAGGGTAAAGCTCTGCTCCTGGATTAAAGGGGGCGCTGTCCCAAGCTTCCTGTGCAGCTCTGAGCCTCAGCTTTGAGGATAGCGCCCCCTTGTGTTTCCAGGGGCAGCTTTGCCTGCTCTGTGCAGGACACACCCTGGTTTCCCAGAGTTTGCCTCCTGAGCTGGGACTGGAGGCTGCCCCCTGCTGGGCTCCTCTGCTGAGCCAGCACCAAGGATCTCAGCTGCTGATAGGCTTTGAGTAAGCCTCTCTCACCAGCTTTCCCAGTCCATCTGAGCTGGGCTGAACACACTTTTCTTCCCAGTGAGACTGATTTTTCTTGGAGGTTTTTTTTTGTTTGTTTGTTTTTGTTTGTTTGTTTGTTTTGTTTTGTTTTGTTTTTCTCTGTTTATCTTGAGGTAGAGAGAGGTTTTACTCCATCAGACTCTGTTCAGAGGCTTAGTTTCAGGCAGTTTTTGAGGGAAAATGGGAGAGCTCCAGCAGCTTCCTAACTTTACTCTGCCGTCTTGCCTCCATCCCCCACAGTCCTTGGTTCATTAATCTTCAAAATTGACATATCTTTATTGTCTGTTACCTTTTAGTATATATATGTGTGTGTGTGTGTGTGTGTATTATATATAATTGCTTCTTTGTCACATTTAGATTGGTTTTTTGTATTCTTCTGAGATCATGCTAGCTATCCCCCATTTTTATTTTTACTTCATCTGAAATATAATATATTCTGCCCCAACCTTATATCTTTATTGTGTGTAAACTTTTACTCTCTGCTTCAAAACTGTTTCTTGTAAGCAACATATTATAGGATTCTGATTTTTAATCCAGTCTGCTTTCTGCTTTTGTTTTATGGGAGAGTTCATTCCACCTCCATTCACAGTTATGATTGTTGTGTATTTTCTGCCATTCTGTTTTACCTGTTTAAACTTTTCTTTCTCTTTCCTTTTATCCTATCCTTCCTTGCCAGTGTTTTGCTTTCGACTGCTACCTCCCTCTGTCTGCCCTTTCTTCTATTAACACCTCAATATTTTTTCCCCTTTCCCTTCTACTTTCCTTTAAGGCAGAATAAATGTCTATACCAAATTGACCTTCACTATGTTTTTTTTAATTTCCTTTTTCAATAATAACTTTTAATTTTCAAAATACATGCAAAAATAGTTTGCAACATTCACTCTTGAAAAACCTTTTGTTCCAAATTTTTCTCCTTTCTTCTTCCCTCTCCTCTAGACAATAAGTAAACCAATATATGTTAAACATAAGCGATTCTTCTGTACATATTTCCACAGTTAGCATACTGCATAAGAAAAATCAGATCAAAAAGAAAACAAAATGGAAAATACAACAATAAGAAAGTGAAAATTCTATGTTGTGATTCACACTCATTTCCCACATCTAGGTGCAGATGCCCTTTTCCATCACAAGACTATTGGAACTGTTCTGAATCAGCTCATTGTTGAAAAGAGCCACATCCATCAGACTTGATCGTTGTATGATTTTGCTTTTGGCATGTATAATGTCCTCTTGGTTCTACTTACTTCACTTATCATCAGTTAATGTAAGTCTCTGAGATTGTTAAGTTATGCCCTCTTAGAGTCAAATCCAATGAGATTTATAATGTAGTTTTAGATCTGGCAGAGCTAGGCCATCTAGCTTTTTTTTTTTCATTAATTCCCTTGAAACTCTTGACCTTTTGTTCTTCCAGATGAACTTTTCTACTATTTTTTTCTAGATCTGTAAAATAATTTCTTGGGAGTTTGATTGGTATGGCACTAAATAAGTAGATTAATTTAGGTAGTATTGTCATTTTTATTATATTTGCTCAGACTACCCATGAGCACTTGATATTTTTCCAACTGATTAGGTCTGAATTTATTTGTGTAGAAAGTTTTTGGTAGTTTTGTTCTTATGGTACCTGACTTTCCCTTGGCAAATATTTTATACTATTGACAGTTATTTTGAATGGAATTTCTTTTTTTATCTCTTGTTGCTTTACTTTGTTTGTAATATATAAAAATGCTGATGATTTATATGGATTTGCTACTTTGCTAAAGTTGTGAATTGTTTCTAGTGGTTTTTTTAGTTCAATCTCTAGTGTTCTTTAAGTATACCATCATATCATCTGCAAAAAGAGTGATAATTGGGTTTCCTCATTACCACTTTAATTCCTTTAATCTCTTTTTTTTTTCTCTTACTGCCAAAACTAATACTTTTAATATAATATTGAATAATAATGGAGACAACGTGCAGCCTTGTTTTACTGCTGATTTTATTGGGAATGGTTCCAGTTTGTCTCCATTACATATGATGCTTGCTGGTTTTAAATAGATGCTACTAATCATTTTAAGGAAAAGCTCATTTATTCCTATACTCTCTAGTGCTTTTAATAGGAATGGGGGTTGGATTTTATCAAATGCTTTTTCTGCATTTATTGAGATAATCATATGGTTTTTGTTAGTTTGGTTATTAATATAGTTTATTATGCTGATAGTTTTCCTAATATTGAACCAGCCCTGCATCCCTTGTATAAATCCTACTTGGTCATAGTGTACTATCCTGGGGATGACTTTCTGTAATCTCATAGCTAATATTTTATTTAAGATTTTTGCATCAATATTCATTAGGGAAATTGGTCTATAGTTTTCTTTCTCTGTTTTCACCCTATGTGGGTTAGCTATCAGCACCATATCTGTATCCTAAAAGGAATTTAGTAGAACATCTTTTTTTCCCTATTTTTTCAAATAGTTTATATATTATTGGAATTAATTGTTCTTTGAATGTTTGGTAGAATTCACATGTAAATCCATTTGGTGCTAGAGATTTTCTTAGGGAATTTATTAATAGCTTGTTTTATTTCTTTTTTTCTAAAATGGGACTACTTAAATAATTTATTTCTTCTTCTGTTAACCTGGGCAATCTATATTTTTGTAGATATTCCTCCATTTCATTTAGATTATCAAATTTATTGGCATAAAGTTGGGCAAAGTAACTCCTAAGTATTGCTCTAATTTCCTCTTCATTGGTGGAAAGTTCTCCCTTTTCATTTTTGAGACTAACAATTTGATTTTTCTCTTGCCTTTTTCTAATTAAATTAACTGTAGGCTTATCTATTTTGTTGTTTTTTTCATAAAAACAACTTTTAGTTTTATTTCTTATTTCAATAGTTTTCTTATTTTCAATT
The DNA here is from genome assembly GCA_023553655.1 of Myrmecobius fasciatus. Lineage (NCBI taxonomy): Eukaryota > Metazoa > Chordata > Mammalia > Dasyuromorphia > Myrmecobiidae > Myrmecobius > Myrmecobius fasciatus. Next base: position 265,815 of record JAJPUD010002363.1, read on the forward strand.
TTATTAATCTCCCCTTTTATTGTAAGAATTTCCAATTTGGTATTTAATTCAGGGTTTTTTTTTAATTTGTTCTTTTTCTAGCTTTCTTAATTGTAACCTCAATTTATTGATCTTCTTTTTCTCTATTTTATACAAGTAAATCTAGAGATATAAAATTAGCCCCTTATAACCACTTTGGCTGTATCCCACAAATTTTGATATGTTGTTTCATTATTATTGATTGTCTATGATTTGCTGTTTCAGCCATTCATTCATTAGGATGAGATTAATTAAGTCTCCATTCAATTTTTTCCAAAGATCTATCATACTTTTCTAACATTTTGTTTACCTCCTTAACTTCTTTCTTATTTATTTTGTTGTTTGATTTATCTAGTTCTGAGAGAGCAAGGTTGAGATCTCCACTATCCTCACTATACTAGTGAGTATAGTTTTGCTGTCTATTTCTTCTTGCATCTTTTTTAACTTCTCTAGGAATTTGGATGCCATACCACATGGTGCATATATGTTTAATATTGATATTGCTTCATTATCTATGGTACTCTTTAGTACCTTCCTTATCTCTTTTAATTAGATCTATCTTTGCTTTTACTTGATCTGACATCAGGATTGCTACCCCTTCTTTTTTTGTTCACCTGAAGCAAAAAAGATTCTGCTCCAGACCTTTACCTTCACTCTGTATGTATCTCTATGCTTTAGATGTGTTTCTTGTAAACAACATATTGTTGGATTCTGGCTTTTAATCCAGACTGCTATCCACTTCTGTTTTATGGGAGAGTTCATCCCATTCACATTCACAGTTAAAATAACTAATTCTGTATTTCCTGCCATCTTATTTACTCAAAGTTATGTTGTTCTCTTTTCTTTCCTCTTTCTTCCTTCCCCCTTCCCCAGTATTTTGCTTTTGATGAATACCTCCCTCAAACAGTCCTTCCCCCTTAGAGCCCCTCTGCCTTTTTTACACCTTTCCCCTAAGTCTTTGATTTTCCCTTCTATTAGTTTATCCCTTTCTTTTTTTCCTTTTCCTCCCACTTCCCTGTAAGGAGGGACAACTTTCTCTATGAAACTGAATGTGTCTGATCTTCTCTTTTAGAGCCCAATCTGATGAGAGTAAGATTCACACAATGCTCATTGCCCTCCCTTTTTTACCTCAATTATATTAATTTTTCTTTGCCTCTTCATGAGATTTTTACCTTATTTTTACCTCTTTTTAAAAAATTATTTTACCTCTTTTTCCCCCTTTTTCCAGTAAGGTCCACCTTTCACCTCTGTTTTTTTTTTTTCATATTATCAAAATAAAATCAAATTATACCTCCATTCTTTAAGTATACCCAAAGTAAAAATATAGTTCTCAAAAGTTCTTTCCTTTTAACCTTTTTATGATTCTCTTGGGTTCTGTGTTTTGGAGGTCAAATTTTTTGTTGAGATGTGGTCTTTTCATTAGAAATAGATGAAAATCATCTATATCATTAAATATCCATCTTCTTCCCTGAAAGATAATGCTCATTCTAGATGGATAGCTTATTCTTTGCTGTAATCCAAGTTCTTTTGCCTTTTGGAATATCTGATTCCAGGCCCTACAAACCTTTTAGATGGAAGTTGATAGATCCTGGGTGATTCTAATTATGGTTCCTTGATATTTGAATTGTTTCTTTCTAGTTGCTTGCAATATCTTTTCCTTGGTGCAATAGTCCTGAAATTTAGCCACAATATTCCTTGTGGATTTAATTTTGGGGTCTCTTTCAGGATGTGATTGTTGAATTCTTTCAATGGTGATTTTACCTTCTGATTCTGAAACATCAGGGCAGTTTTCTTTCATGATTTCCTGGAAGATAGTGTCTAGGTTCTTTTTTCCATCGTGGCTTTCAGGAAGTCCAATAATCCTTAGATTGTCTCTCCTAGATCTATTTTCCAGGTCAGTTGTTTTTCCTAGGAGATATTTCATATTTTCTTCTATTTTTTTCATTTTTTTTGTTCTTGTTTGACTGATTCTTGAAATCTTATTAATTCATTTGCTTCCATTTGTTCATTTCTAATTTTTATTGTATTATTTTCTTCAGTTACCTTTTTTAGCTCCTTTTGTAATTGGCCAATTGAATTTTTTAATTCATTGCAGTCTTTTTTCCATTTCACCAATTTTGTTTTTCAGTGAGTTGGTGTCTTTTTCAATTTAACAATTTTGTTTTTCAGTGAATTGGTGTCTTTTTCCATTTTACCAATTTTGTTTTTCAGTGAATTGGTGTCTTTTTCCATTTTGCCAATTTTATTTTTCAGTGAATTGTTGTCTTTCTCATATCTTTTGGAGGGCATTATATCCTTATTGCAATGATCTCAATTCATTTCCTCATTTTTCTTCTAACTCTCTTTTGAGATTCTTTATGCAATCTTGCAGGAAAGCCTTGTGAAATGGGGACCAGTTCACGTCTCCCTTTGCGGCTTCCTCTAGAGTTGCTTTCCCTTTATGAACCTCAGTATCTGAGGTCTGCCCTTTTTGCTCTCTATAAAAGCTGTCTATGGTGAGAATTCTTTTCTGTTTTTTATTCATATTTTCAAGCTTAAGCTCTGTTTAAAGCAGAGCAGCAACAACTGCTTTAATTTGCCCTGGGGCAGTTTGGCTGATTGACTTCCTGTGATGGGCAATTGGGCCTAGGTCCCTTTTCTCAGTAGTATACAATACACCTTTTACAAAAGGCAGATCTGCCAAAGCATCTGCCCGCAACCAGGCCAGAGTGGCCCAAGCACCTCACAGAAACTTTCCAGGTGCTTAGAAAGTGCCACATGCTTAGAATCTGCTTCCTGCCCTGTTCTCACAGAGTTGCCATCTGAGCTTGGCAACTGATCCCTTGCCCATCTGAAAAACACCTGTGCTGAAGCTCCTCCAAGTTAATTTCTGGGAATGTGTTATTCTCCAAATATTTGGGGGGCACTTTGACAACCCAGTTTAGAGGCTTAATCTGCTGTGGGTTTGAGAGAAGGTCAGAGGAGATCACAGAGAGTCTTGTCTGTACTCTGCCATCTTGGCTCCACCCCCAATCCATTAATTCTTAATTTATCTCTCCTGAACCTAATTTCCAGGAAGGATGTTTTTACAATAAGATATCTCACATTTTCTTCTATTTATTCATTTTTTAAATTTTTTTTTACTTATTCTTGATGTCTCATAGAGTTATTAGCTTCTGGTTCCCCAGTTCTAATTTTTTAAGGAGTTATTTCTTTCAGTTAGCTTTTCTACCTCCTTTATCATTTAGCCAGTTTTATTATTAAAGGAGTTGTTTACTTCTTGAGTTGTTTACTTCTTCAGTGGATATGTACATTACACAGACAGACATATATTTCACACACACACACACACACACACACACACACACACACACACACACACACACCCCTCCCCAATTTGGTCAATGTTTTATGGAATTGCTTTTTTTAATCAATGTGCTTCCTTTTTAAAATTGTGAAGTGTGCCTTTTTTTTAATAATTCTTTGTATAACTCTCTTTTCTTTTCCCAATTGTTTTTTCTACCTCTCTTATTTGATTTTTAAATGCTGTTTGATCTCTTCTAAGAAGACTTTTTCAGCTTCTTCTTTGAGGCTTCACATCTAGCAGTGATGACACTGTTGTCTTCTTATTTTGTGTTTTGATCTTCCTAGTTGTGATAGTGGCTTTTACTAGTCAGAGCTCTTTTTGTTTGTTTTTTGCACTTTTTTCTATTTTCCTCATGGTTTTGCCTATTTCTTGATCGTTAAAGTTGAGCTCTGCTCCAGGGTTGCACGAGACACCGTTCCAAGCTTCTTGGTGGCTAGGGGCCTAGTCACTGGCTTTCTGTGCCAGGATTCTGGGGCTGGCAGCTTTCTTTCTATATTGGGGTAATCTGGTGCTGGCTCTGGAGGTCTCAAATCTGACCTGCTCAGCCAGGACCCAGGAGTCTGTTTCTTATCTTTGCCTCGTACTATTTTGCACAGACTACCAGCATGGCGATGTGCTTCTTTTTTCCTCGAGTGAAACAGACTTTTCCTGAAATCTTTTCAGCTTATCTTAGGCTGCAAATTAGTTTCACTCATTTTTTTTTGTGTGGGTGGGTCTTTGTCACTTTAGAATTTGTTGAGAAGCTTTTTAAAATATTGCTTCAAAGGAAAGTAGGGAGAGCTCAGGCAATTTTCTGGCTTTTCTCTGCCATCCATCTTGATTCTTTCCCTCCCATGCCCTGGTACTCATGATGAAGCAGGCTGCCTACCTATTGACGGAGAATTAATGAATTCAGAATAAATAAGACAATATTCATTTCTGATCATACATAATGCCTAGATGTTTTTGCATATTTAATTTGTATCATTTACTTTTAGTTTTAAATTTTTTCCCCATTCCTTTCCCTTACTCATAGGAAGGCAAGAAAAGCAAACCCTACATCACCCAATATAATCAATTTTTGAGAGTCAATGCACTGATTTTGTGTTTGGTATACGTCCCCCCCCCCTTCTCTGGCAAGGTAAGAGATAGCTACTTGGAAAAAAAAAGAGTAAAGCAAAAGATGATTTAGCCTGGGAATGGGATGGCATCAGAATATTCAGCTAAGAAACTCATAGAACATTCCAAGGGAGAAGTGATAAACTTTGAACAAGCTTAGTTGAACAAATGAAGCCATGTATTAAAAAATAAATTAAGCAATATGATCAGCCTGATCCTGTGCTAAATACTATGGATTTTTAAAAAAAATGAAACAGTACCTGTGCTCCAGAAATGAAGATTTAAGGAGAGTCAAAACATGTATATAAATTGTAGAAAGCAAAACTAGAGTCTGAATATTATTCTGGGGCTAGGGAGTCAGAGGAATGGTGAGTTGATTCAAAGGACATTAAGTTGACATCTTGCTTGATAAAATAATTGATCATTATGCCCAAGGCAATAAGAAGAAAGCAATGGTGGTAGTGTAGAAGGAAATCACTTGGATGGATAGTTGCATGGAATTTCAGGAAAGTTCTTGTTGAAGACAGGATAGATATAACAATCTAGTTGTGTGTGTACTTACATGTTCATTATTTAAGACAACTTAGCCCCAAGGAGGGAAATTCAAAACTAAGCGTATAAAATGCCAGAAGGAATTTTGGAGGTTGAATCCTACTAAATTCCAAGCATGTACACAGTATAGTGATAAATGATGAGATAAAATGTTTGGATATGGCACTATTCTTCACATGGTTACACATTGCTTCTCTTATTTCAAGTCTCTCTTCTTTGTAATCCATTTTTCATACAACTACCAAAATGATATTCCTAAATCAGCAGTCTCCCTCTCTCTCATACTCAATAAAATCTCCTATATTCTCTATTTTTTAGGACAAAGTCCTTTTTTTGGTTATTGTTATTTAGAGCCCTTCAAAATATGGGCACCACCTCCATTTCTAGATTAATTTTATATTACTCACTTTTATGCACTCTTTTGTCCAGTCAAAACAGCCTTTTTGGTATCTTGCATGATATGCTTTTGCCTAGAATGTATTCCCTTCTGATCCATACTGCTTAGAAGACTAACTTTCCTTTAATTGTTAACTTACGGGCTATATGAAGTCTTTAATGAGTCACCTAGTTTTTAGTGCCCACCTTCCACCCCAAGAATCATAACAGTTGTTATTATTTTAATAGTATTAGATTAATAATTATAAATAAGTAGATGAATGAACAAATGAGTGAATAAATAAGTGAACAAATAAATAAATCAAATAAATAAATAAATTACCTGTCTGTGATGTGTAGATCCTTAGATTGATAGCTGACCTCCACATCAGGAAAATTCCAAATCTTGTTCTGAGACATACTAGCTGTGTAAACTGGGCAAATAAGAAAAGCCTAAATTGAGGCACCTAAATCAAATGAATACCCTGAAATTATTTGAATTCACATTCTATATTTCTATTTGGTTTGAACAAATCAACATATTTTACATATTTAGAATAGTGTGAATTCAAATACAATGCAACCATTTAATAGGATTCATAATTCACCCTAATTTAGATGTAGCTATTAGTTTCAGAGAAAGTGCCAGCCAGCATTATAGTGTGAATTTCCTTATCTAGGAGGCCCACATTCTGATGGAATCATAGGTTAAATCTAGTATTTTAAAATTATTTTTGATTTGCTTTTTTGCACACATTTGTCTCATAGAATGTAGGTTACTCAAAAACAGAAATTCTCCCATTTTTTTTTTATCTTTGTATGTATGTAGTATCATTGGAGGTGTGCTTCTTCTACAAATGCTTGATTAATTATTTGGTTGATTTTTATTTAAAATAATGGGGCACACTATTTGAAAAACACTTTTCTTAGAAGGAAGTGATGATGATGATGGTGAGATTTATATAGATGGGTGCATAAGGTGTCTAATCAAATTATAATTTTCTTTATATGCCTAAATGTGTTCCCAACCATCATCTTATGAAAATACAGGAACATTATTTTCTCCTGATGATTAACTTTCCAAAAGTTGTTTAGGGTAAACTCAATATTTTTGCTGTAGTATGGTGAATTTTTGACCCACACCTTTCTTGAAGACTATTGGGAATACATTAATAGTAAGAGTGCCTATCTGCCAAAAACACAGATCCTGAAAATATGAAAGTAAAATCATTTGATCATTTAATAGCTTTTTTACACTTGGATGCTGTTTGAGTGGACAGTATATTAGCTTCCATGGGGAACAGCATACCATATTTCTAAAGGAAGTTATTTCTAAGAAATAAAAGTTCCTGTTGGGAAGTATAGGAAAGGAAAATGGAAATTCACTCTTAGTTTTCTTCAAATCTCTGAGCTATAAAGTGGATAGATGGGAACTTTTCAGTTTAGTTGAACTGCGTTTAGAAAATTTCAACTTCAGCACAATAGTATTTGAAAGTATATCCTTTGGAGTTATAATACTTGGGGTTATACAGCAATTTTCTTCTAAGGAGCTCAAATCATATAAAAATATAGAATTATCACATCTAGAAAAGAGGGTGCCTGTTAAAAAGGGTCTATGGAGACCAATACTCAGTGTTTCAAAATCTATTCACTTTAATATTTCACAGTCAAGAGTGAAAACAGAGTTTTGCAGCTATAGGATATAATACTTCAAGCCTGCAACCAAAGCTGGATTCTCTCTCCCCACACTGACTTAAGATATTGTTTCAATGCTAAGAGATATTCATAAATGCATGAGGAAAGATTATCTTCCATATATCTTATATTCACATAATCTCAGAATTGGAAAGGAGCTCACTCATGACTTCTGCATCTTCCCTCTGGGAAATTAGACAAAGTCTAAGCTCTTTTCCACATGACTTCCTTTGAAATATTTGCTAACTATCTTGTCCCCACAAAAGCTTCTCTTCTGATTAATTAGCAACTCTGACTTCAATGTCCTTACCTGTAAAATAAGGTCCATAATACTCAAACTAATTCACAAGGTTATGTTATAAACAAATTAGACAAATAAGAAGGAAATTATCATATATATGTATATATATACATATATTTATATATGAATGAAATGTTCATGATGAAATCAAGAAAAGAGAGGATCACAAAAAAGTGGGCAATTCTAATTTTGTAAAATTTAATGTTTTTAATAACTAAAATACAGCTAAATATAGTAGGAAGCCAATTAATTGGTAAATATATTTGCAACAAATTTCTAATTTTCAGAACATAGAAGAAACAGAATCAAATATATTAGTAGAAATCAGTCTCAAATAGATAACTGGTGAAAGGATGTGAATAGGCTGTTCTTGAGGGGGTGAAATCCAATCTATCTATAGTCATTAAAAAAATCATTGATAATTACTGAAATGCAAATTAAAGAAACTCTGAGGTTGCACTGCACACTTGGATTGGGAAGGAGAGCAAAAAATTAAAAACAGAAAGCATTTAAGGAACTGTGGGAAAATGGCACTGTTGGCAGACCGTGGGTGATCTAAGCATTCTGGAAAGCAATTTGAAGCTATGCTCTAGAAGTCACTAAATTGTCTATATCCAACTATTACCATTGCCACTCAGCAAAAAAAAAAAATCAAAGAATGAAGAAAAAATTGTGTATGACCAAAAATGATTATAATAACACTTTTTTTCTGCCATGGACTAGAAGCTAAAAGAGTGGCCATCAATTGGGAAGCACCTGAAAAAGTTATGGTATATACATGCAATGAAATACTACTCTTACTGCAATAATTTTATTACTTGAATACTATTGATGAATACCATTATGCTTCAAGAAATGAGGCACAGTTAGGTAGAGCATAGAGTGCATGGCCTGAAGTAAAAAAAAAAAAAAAAAAGACCTTTTCTTGAGTTCAAATCTGGCTTTGAACATCTCCTTGCTTTATGACCAAGAACAAGTCACTTAACCATGTTTGCCTCAGTTTTCTCATTTGTAAAATGAGTTGGAGAAGGAAATGGCAAACCAATTCATTATCTTTGGCAAGAGAATTCCAAATGGAGTAATGAAGAGTGAGACCTGATTGAAAACAACTGAAAGACATCCGTGAGGAAGGAAGAGATAGTTTTAAGACAATCTGGGAAGACATGTATGAAATGAAGCTGAGTGAAATGTGCAAAACTAGGAGAAAAATCCTATAATATCAAGATTATAAAAGCAAGCTACTTACATAAGTTCTCTGATCAATACAGTGATCAACTATAATTTTAGAGGATGAAGATGACATGCTACAGAAAGTTAAAGGGTTATTTTTTTTAAGATCATGATCAGTATGGAAATTTATTTTCACATTTATGACAAGCTTTATTATTTTTTCTAAGGGAAAAAGGAATGAGTTTGAAAAATAAATTTTTGAAAACTGAAAAATATTACTAAAAAAAGAAAAAGAATGAAATAAATTTGAAAGAACATAAAAAGCTTACATTCATCTACTATATTACATTTAAACTATTGTTGAAAAATTCTAGCAAAATAAAAAAAGCAAATTACAAGATTTTTTGCAAATTGTAACACTTGTATGATGCAATATATGAAAATGACTCACAAAATATAACTATTTTGTTCTTTACTAGAGTGTTTAATTTTTAATGTAAAAAATTCAAAATAATTTTATTTAAAAATTAAAACAAAATTTTACAAGATAAACATTTTTATTTACAAAATAAAGTTTAATATAATAAGAAATTAAGGGAAATTTTAGTTTCAAATATTTTAGAAAAAAAATGAATTTTGTAGTTAATATATGAAAGCCATTTAATTTTTAATGATAGAATAACTTAATTTTAAAATTAAATTCTTTTCATATAAAATAATTCTCCAAATTTTCAAATTACAGCATCATTCATAAAGAGTGACATTTAAAAATCACTAAGAAAATCTTATGACTAAATGAAAAGGCAGACTGCACTACAGGACTATGGAAATTTATAAGTACATATTAATATATACCCAGAACTATTTTAAAATGCTTAGTTCCAAGCATAAATTCTCAAGTCTTTGTTCAAAATTTTGTGTTCATTGAACATTAAAAATGAATATAGATATGTGGATTATATTAAAATATACCTGAGACCTGGGAAGTACATTAATTCAAAAATACCAAATGCAATTTCATTAATGTGGGCAACTTTAAGTATGAAAACTTTAGCTGTTAGTTCAAAATTATGCTGTAATTTGTAGGCTTATAGAATTTATTGTTTCACTAAGAAATCAAGTGACTTATTCATGGGTACAGGGATTGGTAATTTTCTAAGATGGGATTTAAACCAAAGTGACTTTTGACTGCAACTCAAAAAGTATTTGTCTCGCCTAAAAATAACATTTTTTTTGCCCAAAACACTTTCAATTTGTATGATCAAATTCATAACTAAAAATGCACTTTCAGTTTATAGTAAATCTACAGGTTTAAGAAAAACAACTAGATCCCATCAAGTATTACCTACATAGTCTGTATCAAATACATGGTGACACAAAATAACATTATAGTAATCCATAGGGATTTGGACTTCATAGAATTCCTGTTTTTTCCTGCTAATTTCTCTTCTCTCCTAAAAATCCTAAAAGGATGGCCATGGTAGAATCAAGTGCAAGGGACAAAAAAAAATACCCACAAATGTACTTCTTTAGGGAATTAGCTAAAATAGAGGAGGGTAAATAACAATTTATATAGCAGCTACTGTGTGCCTGGCACAAAAAGTACTTTTTACCATTATTATCTCATTTCATCCTCACAACAACCCTAGTAAGTAGGGATTACTAAAGCTGGATTTGAGCTGAGACCTTCCTAACTCCAGGTGTTGTGTTCTGTCCACTGGTCTATCAGCTGCTATAAGATAAAAACTTAAATTCCCATAATATATCACATTTTAATCTATACTATTAATAATAGTGCTAATAAGTTCTAGCAAAATGCAAACTTGCAAATTACAATTTTTTTTGTGAAAATTGTAACATTTAGTACAATGTCTGCATTCATTGTGAAACAAATTAGTTGCCCTAAAGAGTCTGAATGGCTTGATAGAGTAAAACACAATGAAAACTAACATTCAAAACTGAATAAAGGCCATCTAAGAAGCAGATGTGGTAGATGTCACCATATACCTGAAACCATTATAAACATTTAAATTTAAGATGAAAATTAATATCTACATAAATAGGTATGCATGTATATATGTACATACTTGTATATATGTATACATATTTATTTGTATTTCTAATTTTCCTGTTTTGTCAAAATGAGTCAAGATTTTACAGAACTGAAGAAAATTAACTGAAACAATAATCTCATAAATTATCTCAATTTAATGAAACCTGCAAAGGCCAAAAGAGAAATCCACTGAGTTGCAAAGATTTTTTTGGACAAAAGAACGTTTGCTTATTTAGACTTAGAGATAAAATATTTTCTTAAAATAAAGTAAAATAGTCATTTGTTCCTTGGGTTTTGGGGTATCTTCCCCTCAGTATATGCTTAAATATTTGTGAAATGAACCATCAAAAAACATCATGTACTTAATAGCACTGTTAAGTTTGGCTTTACAAAGTATAGTGACTCAGTCCAAGTGGGTAAGTTTCCTGTCTTGGCAGATTTATAGGTTTTTCTATAAAGGCAGAGGACATAACATTAAATTGTAACAACACTTATTACTAATTTCCCAGCAGTGTTCCTCATTTTCATTTTTACTCTTCAAATTCCTGAGTAGTATTTACAGTTTTCCATACTCTACCAGCAGATCGTGCTTTTTGTAGAGAAATAGAAAGGCTAAGAGTGGGTCATCTCAACCACTAAGAGGAGTCTAGGGTAAAATAAGCCTTTTCTACGGCTGTTAAGTTTCAGAGCAAAACTTGTTGGAGCAAAGCAAAATATCTTACTAGAATTTTCTTTGCTTCAATAAAATCTTAACACTGATAAAATGGAAAACAACGAAATATATGCATGTATAAATATAGACATATATTTCATATACACATACACATATTTCATGACACACACAGAGGTACACACACAGAAGCTTGCCAAAATCAAAATGAGGCTTCATAGACTTCCATGTTGTTATTGATAAACCATATAAATTACACAAAATAAACTACATAGGATAAAATATGCCCGAAAAATGTACTAAATGGGAAGAAATAAGTAAATTTTCTAGGAGTGTGTATTACTTAGAGAAATTTTGTTACTATTGAAAATGATTAGGCCTAATCTTAAGTCAAAATTTATTACATATCTGTTCTAGAAAAGGGATGATGAACCTCTTTTATGTCATGGATACCTTTGACAATATGATGAAGAGTTTGTATACAATATAATGAAAAATATTTTAAAATGTCAAAAACAAAAAATAGAAAATTACAAAGGAAACCAATTAAATAGTTTAGTATATGTACAAACATGGACATATACATGGCATAGGTTTATGCATATATAGATCTATATCTATCCTTATACATATATGATTTTTCTGTTTTATTAAAGCAAGTGCTAAAATTTCACAGAATTATAAAAAAAACTTTATCAGAGTAGTTTACACAGCTCCAACAGGTATGAAACAGCCTTAGAAATAGCCACTTTTACCATAGACTCCTTTTAGTGGCTCATAATTCTCTTTCTGTTTCTCTATTTTCCTGGAAATAATATGGTCTGTCAATTCTCAGATGAAATAAAAACTATTTCTAGTCATTTGAAAAGGTGCTCCAATGGGGCAGCTAGGTGGCGCAGTGGATAGAGCACCAGCCCTGAAGTCAGGAGGACCTGAGTTCAAATCTGGTCTCAGACACTTAACATTCCCCAGCTGTGTGACCCTGAGCAAGTCACTTAACCCCAATTGCCTCAGCAAAAAAAAAAAAAAAAAAAAAGGGTGCTCCAAATCACTATTGATCAGAGAAATGCAAATTAAGACAGCTCTGAGATACCACTACACACCTGTCAGATTGGCTAAAATGACAGGAAAAGATAACGATGAATGTTGGAGGGCCAGGACACTGATGCATTGTTGGTGGAGCTGTGAACGGATCCAACCATTCTGGAGAGTAATTTGGAGCTATGCTCAAAAAATTATCAAACTCTGCATACCTTTTGACCCAGCAGTGTTTCTATTGGGCCTATATCTCAAAGAGATCTTAGAGGAGGGAAAGGTACCCACATGTGCAAGAATGTTTGTGGCAGCCCTTTTTGTAGTGGCTAGAAACTGGAAACTGAAGGGATGCCCATCAACTGGAGAGTGGCTGAATAAATTATGGAATATGAATGTTATGGAATATTATTGCTCTGTAAGAAATGACCAGCAGGACGATTTCAGAGAGGCCTGGAGAGACTTGCATGAACTGATGTTGAGTGAAATGAGCAGAAACAGATCATTATATGCAGCAACAAGATTATAAGATGATCAGTTCTGATGCTCATGGCTCTCTTCAACAATGAAATGTTTCAAACCAGTTCCAATTGTTCAGTTATGAAGAAAGCCATATACACCCAGGGAGAGGGATATGAATGAGGATCACAACGTAGCATTTTCTATTGATTTTTGCTTGCATTTTGTTTTCCTTCTCGTTTTTTTTTTCTTGTAGATCCGATTTTTCTTGTACAGCAAAATAACTGTATAAATATGTATACATATATGTGATTTGTCATGTATTTTAACATAATTAACATGTATTACACTTCCTGCCAATTAGGGGAGGGGGTTGGGGGAAGGAGGGAAAAATTTGTAACAGAAAACTTTGCAAGGGTCAATGTTGAAAAATTACCCAGGCATATATTTTGCAAATAAAAAGCTTTAATAAAAAAAGAAATTTTATAGTATCTGTGTGTGTGTTACATGTGTATGTTTATATATTTTCCTAGATTTTATCTTGAGGGTTTTATGTTTGTGAAGAAATAGTAGCTGTAGATAGTAGTCCTTCTTTCCTTTAACACCTGATATTTGAATCGCAAGACATTTACACTTAGGCCTTGGTGAATTATTCAGACAGAAATGGTTTGTTGCTCTTTTTTTGCTTGAATGATCAAGATAATTACTTCAACCTTCTCTTAGAAATGTGAAAATTAAACAATGAAATCATAGCTTTTACTTTCAGTCTCAGATATTTGCCTGGTTCACAACTATAAATGAAAATGAGAAAATATTTTCCATTTAGGAAAATCTCATTGGCAATTTCATGCTTCAGTCTCCCATTCTTTGACTTCTTGCATAAGAGTAACATCCATGAGGTGGTCTACTACTTTCAGAGGATGGCAAACTGTAGTAGGTAATTTTTGGGGTTAAAGAAGAAACTTCTGACAGATTTTACCTTGAATTGTAATCAAGAAATGCCAACTGAACAAGCAATTATTAGAAGACTTGTAAATGAAACAGATGATTTAAAAAAAGAAAGAAAATCAGACAAATATATCACAATTTAAACCTGGTAAATACATCACTTTTTAAAATGCTTTATCTTAAAGTTATATAGGCATAATTTCCTACCTCCACACTATATAATACACACTCATGTTAAACTGGTGATCCTTTCTTTTGTTTTATATATTGTTAAATTTTACAGTCAGTGATCCAAGGCAATCCCAATAAACTTTGAATAGAAAACTCCATCTGCATCCAGAAAGAGAACTATGGAAATTGAATGTAAATCAACACAGGCTATGTTCACTTTTTTTACTGTTTTTTTTTTTTTTTCTCTCATAGTTTTTCCCTTTTGTTCTGCTTTTTTTCTTCCAGGATGATTCATAAAGAAATGTGTATTTAAAAAAAAGTTAATATGCAGGTATGACCAGAAAAATAAAACAATTAAAATATTGTTAAATTGTATGGCTATATTTCTAAAAATCAAATTGTTACACCAATATTTCAATAGATCCTTGACCTCATGAACTTAGGTATTTCTTCATTGTGGCTAATATAAATAATCTATTCTTGTTCATTTTGTGTGATTCTTTGTGTTACACAGTACAAATTTATAAATATTCTTTAAACAATTATTACTTTTTATATTCTATCACCTTTGAAGTAACTCAATTTTTTTTTTTTTTGCTGAGGCAATTGGGGTTAAGTGACTTGCCCAGGGTCACACAGCTAGGAGGTGTTACGTGTCTGAGACCAGATTTGAACTCAGGTCCTCCTGACTTCAGGGCTGGTGCTCTATCCACTGTGCCACCTAGCTGCCCCTCTATATTTTTTTGATATATGTTTTGTATATATACACATATTCATATGTGTTCACACATATATACACATATACACATATAAATATGTATATATACACAAAGCACCTTTATACATATATGTGTGTGTGTGTGTGTGTATAATGTATACTTGTGTGTGTATACATAATATATTCCCCCTGGTTACTGCAACTGTTTATATTTGGATAATGATTAAATAAAATAATTTTGCATATAAAATATAATTATATCATTTACATTTGACCATTAAATTAGGATTCTAAAAGACCTTTACAATTTTGGGTATTTCTAATTAATATACCTTGGAATTAAAACTATTTTTTTAAAACTGTAATTTAAAATTTTTATCATTCTCATCTAGTCATTTTTTGCATTATATTCAATTACTCAACAGATTCATATATATATATATAAATATCTATCTATCTATTTATTTATTTAGATAAAAACTTAAATAAAGCAGTAAAGCATATTTGATTATCAAAAAATGTTTGGATTTGGGGCACCTAGATGACACAGTGGTTAGAGTGCTGGCCAGGAGGACCTAAGTTCAAATCCAGCCTCAGACACTTAATACTTCTTAAGTGTGGGACCTTGGGAAAGTCACAAACCCAATTGTTTTAGAAAAAAGAATTGGATTCAAATCATGCTTCTTTTCTTTTAATTAGTGTTTTTTTCCCTTCAATTAAATGTCAAGGAACCATCATTTATTTTTAAAAGATTTTGATTTCCAAATATTTCTCCTTCCTCCCTTCCCCCCTTCTGAAATTGGTAGGCAGTTTGATGTAGTATATACAGGTCCTATCATGTAAAACACATTTTCATATTAGTATTTGATGTTTTTTTTTTTTTTTTACTGATTCTTGATGTCTCATATAATCATTAGCTTTTATTTGAACAATTCTAGTTTTTTTTGGAATTGTTTTCTTCACTTAGCTTTTCTGTCTCCTTTTCCATGTGACCAATTCTTCTTTTAAAAGAGTTGGTTCCTACAGTGAAATGTTTTTGTTTTCCATTTGGATTATTTTATTTTTTAAGGACTTGCTTTTCACAGTTGATTTTTTGTGATTCCTTTTCCAAGATGCTGATTTTTTTCATCATTCTTATATTTTCCCCATTTTTTCTGCTTTTCATATTTGATTTTTAAAATCTTTTTTAACTTCTTCTAAGAAGACTTTTTTGGGTTAAGACTAATTCATATTTATCACTGGAGCTTTACATCTAGGAATTTCGACATCGTTGCACTTTTCTTTTTATATGTTTTGATTTTTCCTGTTGCCATAGTAGCTTTCTATAGTCAAAGTGATTGTTGTTGTCTTTGTTATTGTTTCCCCTCATTTTTAGCCTATATCTTGATTTTTAAAGTTGAAGTCTATTCTTGGATTACAGTTGCACTATTCCAGATCACAATTCAGTGCTGGAATCTCTGGAGCTGGAGACCTGCCCTGTTTGCTAGAGCAGCCCAGCTTGGTCATGCTTGTTGTCCTGGGGGTTTTTGGCCAGCAGTTTCTCTCCTGCACTGGGGATGGAGGCTTCATAATTGTCTTGCTCTGTCAGCATCCAAGGGCCTTATAGCTTCCTGCTATCTTGCCCAGATATTGCTGGCACTGGGCTAGGCTCCTTTGTTTCTCAAGAAAGACAGATCCTTCCTAAAATCCTTTTAAGTTATCTTGGGCACAGACGGGTTTCACACAATCTTTCTGTGGATTCTGTCTCTCCAGAATTCTATCATTCCTTATTCTTTAACTAAGTCCCTCATCTCCTACTTCAACTGATTGGGTATATTATTCCTCTTTGAGCCAATACATATGAAAGTAATGTTTACCTGATATTCATCACTCATCCTCCCATCTTCCCCTTCACTGTTAATAAGCTTTCAAATCTTTTCCTGTGAAATAATTTACACCATTCGATCTCTCTATTTTTTAGGCACCCAGTGTATTACTTTTTCTCATCCCTCAATTTTTTTATAGCATTAACTCAGATTCATCTTACACCCATACCCTCTGTCTGTCTGTTTGTCTCTCTCTCTCTCTCTCTCTCTCTCTCTCTCTCTATATATATATATATATATATATATGTACATATATATATATATGTATCTTTTAGTTGTACTATTATTGATAAGATTAATAAGAATTACTAGTATCATTTTCATGTATAGGGATATTAACAGTTTATTCAAATTGAATCTCTTATTATTTTCTCCTTTTATCTGTTTATGTATCTCTTGGATCTTGATATTGCAGACTGAATTTTTCTTTTAATTCTGTTCTCCTTATGAAAGCTTGAAATCTTTTTATTTCATAGAATGACTATTTTTCTCTTTGAAGTATTATGTTTAATTTTACCATGTAGGTAATCATTGGTTGTAGTCCTAGCTCCTACAAGTACACAGTATCTAATTTCATGACCTCTGGCCCTTTAATATTGTGGCTGCCAAGTGCTGTAAAGTCCTGATTGTGGTTACCCAGAATTAGATTTTGTTTTCCTTTTTGGTTATTTGTAATAGTTTTTCCTCAATTTTGTTGTTCTGAAACTTGGCTGTAATGTTTCTTGGAAATTTTACTTTGGAATATCTTTCTTCAGTGGATTCTTTCAATACCTATTTTTCCCTCTGGTTCCAGGATAAATACCAGGGCAATTTTTCTTGATAATTAAAAAAAAATGCTATCCAGGTCTTCCTTTTGATTATGGTTTCCAGATAGTTCAGTGATTCTGATATTGTCTCATGTGTATTTATTATTTAGTTCAGTTGTTTTTCCCATGTGGTATTTTACATTTTATCATTCTTTAGAATTTGTTTGACTGATTCTTCATGTCTTATAGAGTCATTA
The DNA here is from genome assembly GCA_023553655.1 of Myrmecobius fasciatus. Taxonomy (NCBI): domain Eukaryota; kingdom Metazoa; phylum Chordata; class Mammalia; order Dasyuromorphia; family Myrmecobiidae; genus Myrmecobius; species Myrmecobius fasciatus. Next base: position 283,289 of record JAJPUD010002363.1, read on the forward strand.
TTCCACTTACCCAATTCTAACTTTTAAGGTATTGTTTTTCTCAAATAACTTTTGTAACTTTCTTTTCCATTTGGACAATGGAAAACAATTCTTTAAGGAATGTTTTTTCTTCAGTGGATTTTCTTATCTCCTTTTCCATTTAGCCAATTCTACATTTTAGAGATTTAACAAGCTGTTGACTTTTTACATAATTATCTTGCATCATGATCATTTCTTTCCTTATTTTTACTTCTATCTTTATTATGATTTAAAAGCCCTCTTTTGAATTCTTTTATGAGTTCTTTCTGGTCCTGAAACCCCTTCCTACTTATCTTTGGTGTTTTGCCCACGTGTGGACATTGTTGTCCTCCTCTGTGGATCTGTCTTCTTCTTACTTGTCATCACAATAATTTTTTTATGGTCTTCTTGTTCTTCTCTTCCTCCTGCTCTTTCTTCTCTGTCTCTTCCTCCTCCTCCTCTTCTTCTTCCTCCTCCTCCTCCTTTTCATCCTCCTTCTGCTCCTGCATGGGGCTACATTGAAGCACATGATGATCTGGCCCCTGAAGGGGGTAGTACCCTGGGGGGGGGGGGGAGTTCAGGCAGGGAACATCCCCACCTTGGAGGCTACACTAAACCACCTGGCAATTGCTGGAGGTGATGACCCTGTCTCCCCTGGCTTAGGAAGGCACGTGGTGGGTTTTGGTGTTGGTGTTTGCCTGATTGATTGCCCTGCTACTCAGTATGGTTTTCTAGTTTGCTGCTAGCTCACTGGACAGCACCCCCACTTAGCTGAGTGAGAAGGACCTCCCCTGCAGATGCTCCAAGTTTTCTGGGCTAAATGAGTGTTTCACCCTATCTGCTTCCTAGTTCTACTTATCTAACCTCTGTCTTGGGCTTGCATTTTATGAGTCCCCAGAGTGGACATGGGAGAGCTCAGTGATTCGTTGCTTACTCCACTGTCTTGGCTCCTGGAAGGAGATGCTCAATCCATATTTCAGACATTAATTAGAAGTTTGACCTTGGACAAGTTCCTCAATCTCTCAGCATCTTGAAGAGCTAACACTAAAAATTGAAATAATTGCCATCTGCCTCAAAGGGAAAACTAAGACAAACACAAATTGAGCATTAAGGACATCTTGGTGAAACTGCATGTTGGCAAAATTAAATCAAACAGAACTTAGAACTATTAAAAAAAAAACCACTTATACAAATAATCTAATTCCTCTCTTCCCAATCTTATATATTAGAAAACTAAAGCTCACAGAGATGAACTTTGCTTAAGTTTCAAAATTGGTAAGAAATAAAGTTTCTCTCTCCCTGGCCCTCCATCTCTTCTTTCTTCCCTCCCCTCTCTTTATTGCATAATAACATTCCATTCTTAGTCCCTTTATACCTTTTAAATCTTCATCAACTTCACACATTTCCTTAACTATCAGGAAATCATGGATTGTCATCCTGAAAAACGGGGGTAAGAAAGTTGAAGACACCCCAGTTACGCTTGATTAGCCTTTTATAATTATGATATGATAGTTTATTTGAGAATGAATCAATATATAAAATGAAGAAAGGTAGTTTTCTTCCAACCTTGTGACTCTCTTTAAACAACCAAATCATGGCAGAACCTAGTTTATTTGAGTCATTTCAATGGGTCTCTACATTATCTAATTCAAATGTTGGGCATTCATTTACTAATATAACTTAAAACTCACAATCAAATGAATGATTCCAAACTATTTCAAACTGTTTGGGGGCTATAGCTAGATTTGTTTAACATAATAGTATATGCTGTTGCCTTTAGATCCCAGAAAAGCAACTTTTATATGGAAGCTAATCACACACTTACAATTATAAAAGAGTTTTAAAAATTCCCATTAAGTCAGCGTGTCTGTTACAAACTTAGTATTACAGCAACATCTGACATTAAAGGGACCAGTTTAAAAAAATCAAAATTTAACGGAGGGCTCTGCAACATTACTTTTTCATGCTACATCAGCATAAAGTTAATATGCACACACCTTTTATAATTTAAGAGCTCCTCTATATTAGAAAAAAATTAGTGTTCAATGGCCCTTTAACTTCCACCTGTGTAGTGATCTATTTCTAACATATTGGCATACTACATAAAATATATAGCATACTGAGTAGGTTGCTTAATAACTTTTGGCAATCGCTTTCAGACTGCAACAAATGATGTCTTTTGCATTGTTGCTTAATCCATTCTACATATTTCTTTGATCCTTTCCAAGCCAAATAAGTGAAGAGTTACCTAATGAAGAAATAATGCTTTCAGGGCATTTTAGCTTTCCAAGGATGTGTTGCCCACCCAACACACACATATGTCACTTCTAAAGTGATTAATTAGGTAAGAATTTCAGGAATTAACAGAAAAATTCACCCAGGGCACACACTTTCTATATGCATCATGTTTTGCTTGGAACACATGAGTTCCTAAACCAGGATTGAATTGAATTGTAATAGAGGAAAATGTCATCTTTTAATCTCACTAACAAAATGTCTCTTCGCCATCACAAGCTTGTATAAAACATATGCAGAATTCCAAGGAGTTTGTTAAATATACAAATTAAAGTCACTCAGCCTTACTATATTTGGGGGCATCATGTAAATCACTGTTTATTTCTCATGCAGTAGGTATATATTTTCTCTCTAGTCAGCATCAAGTTCAAAGAAATAACATCATTACAATTGGCAAGCCTTAAGAATTTGTCAATGGGAGGAACATCCAAGCCTTCCACATCCTTCTTTTTTAACTGTTTGAAACAAGGAAGCATCTCCAGGGATATAGGAAATGACTTCCATGTATATTCACTGAGGTAATTAAATCTTTTGTAGTTCATTGCAGAATTCTTGCACTCATATGCATTCCTAACTTGAGAATCTCTAAGAATTATAGCCTTTGAACTATTCTCAAAGCTCTACTTATGTACTATCTTCTTTAAGGGATACTTATGGTTCCTCTTGAAGTTATTTTGTTCATATTCTGTATTTAATTATATATATATATTATTTATTTTCTCTTCCCACTTTCTACATTACATTAGAATATGAACTTTTTTTAAGGCACTGCTTTCATTAGTTGGGATTTTATTCCCATTTTTGAGTATAGGGTATATAGCAGGAGCTTAATAAATGATTGCTGACTTAAGATAAATTATATTCCTCTTTCCAAATACGTGCATGAGTTAAGTTGAAAAAACATAATTCATTATTTATCTGGGCTTTGTCACTTAATTTGTTCAGTGTGACACCTGCAAGTCATTTTACTTCCATGGGCCTCACTCAGTTTCTTTATTTATAAAATGAGGGGCATGGACTCCATGATCTCTAATATCCCTTTCAGCATTCAATCTATGATTCTGTGTTGATCTGTTATTTCATGGATGAATTATGTGATTTATTTTGCTCAATATGTAGTCACAATCTTAAAGAATGTTAAGACTTAAAGATTTAATACATTAGTTAATGAAATCAGAGCAAAATGGATTAGCATTACCTACATATATTAGATCCAGGGGAAAAAGAGAGACATATGAGTAAAGAACTGAATTCTTCAGGCATAGGAAAAAGTCTTATCACAATAAATTCTATCTTTATCAAGGCTTAATTGATGTTATAATATGCACATTTAGGGCATATTTATATGAAGGATCTATGACTTTATCAACCTGGGAAACTTTTACCTGTGATCCATCTGTTAAAAGACTTACATCACTGGAGGCATTAGAAATGAAATCACTTGCCTTATTTCACACAGCTGCTTTGCATTACAAAAGGCATTAGAACACGTCTTCTTAATTCTAAGTCCAATTCTCTAGCACAATTCCATGCTGTCTCTATGCAGAATAAAGAATTTTTTTTTTCTTGGTAGGGGAAAGAGCACACCTGTGATCTCATAGGTATAAAGAAGTCCTTGCTAAGAACACTCTTTCTAAGAAAATCAATTTGCAGCTAAGTCCAACTTTTCTGAAATTTAGACTTAAGAAATTCTTATGAGAACTAAGAATAATAAGTAGCCCAGTTATATAACCAGGATATATTAGCACCATGGCTTAAATCCAGGTTATTTTCAGATAGATACCTTTCATATATATACACACATATGCACATAGATGCATATCTCTCTATATATAAATTTATACACATAGATGCTTACATATGTTCACACTTACATACCTATAGGTAGCTAAGTAGCACAGTGGATATAGTTACACTGGGCCTGAAATCATGAAGACTTATTTTCCTGAGTTCAAATATGGCCACAGACACATCAGTTATGTGACCTTGGGGAAGTCACTTAACTCTGTTTCCTCATTGGTAAACTGAGCTGAAGAAGGAAAAGGCAAACTATTCCAGTAGCTTTGCAAAAAAGACAAAAAACCAAACAAAATAACAAATGAATTCCCAAAGAGTCATACATAACTGAAGCATGACTGAACAACTATATAGATATTTCTATATACATGTGTATATATCTATATCTATACATCCACACACACACACATTATATATATATATATCCACAGTGAATGTATCCACACACACACAAACATACACACATGTATATACATAATATATTTCTATATGCATAATATATATATGTGGATAGAAGTAATATATATATATATATACATATATATATATATATATAAGATACATAAGAAGCAATGTGTGTAATGGATAGTAACTTGGTTTCAGGTACTGAAATCAATAAATGAATTTTAAAATACATTAAGTACTTTCATGTAAGGAATATATTTTAAAAGATAATTTCTGTTCTCAGGGAGTTCACATTTTAATTGAGGGAGGTAGCATATAAAAGAAATTTCAGTTCACAAATTGTATGGAAAAGCTCAGTAATCCTATGAGTTATTATGGGGTGGTTGCCAAAGCCCAATAGCCTTTATATTATAGAAGGAGATTTGATGACAGTTTTTTTGTGTTCCAGAGGGTATAGAGGCAGGGCAGATTAAGAATGAGGTTTGTGACTTGCATCTTATCCAAGCAGTATGGACACTCAGGCAGGCTGGATGCATTCTGAGTAGCCAAGGGGAGATGCTGATGATAGAATAGAGAGGAAAAGATTCTCTGTCTTGGCAAGTATTCCTATTTGGGTTCAAGATTTTCCTTTAATATATACTGGCTGGTGAAATTGCTTAACTTGTAAGTACTCTAATTAGTCAATAAATACTTAAATTTCCCACAATGTGCAAGACACTATACTCTAAGCCACAGCTTCTTAAACTGTGCTTGGTGACTCCATATGAGGTCTTGTAAGTGAAGGTGGGGGTCAAAAATTATGATTTATTATTAATGTTTGATTTGTATATCTATTTTATATACTTATGTACCCAGGGTCATCTAAAAATTTCTTACACAAAAAGGGATCACAAGTGGAAAAAGATTAAAAAGTTCTGATATATAGATAGATAGATTGATATAGATATAGATATAATAGATAATTAAAATTACACATTTCAAAAAAGGAAGAGACCTGCATTCCATTTAGAGGGAATATCCTAAAGTGAAAGTTCCCTATATTAATGAAACCACAAGGCTAGTCACTATACCTATATCTTAAAGAAATTTTTAAAATTGCAAAATGACACCTTCCCCATCAAGATAACTGGAGGCATCTAAATGCATCACAATGGTCTCTACAATAGCGCTTTCCAACATTTCTGGGGAAGTGAACTTCTGGAGCCCCAGCAAACCCAGAGTGTTCCTGGGGAGCCACTGAGTCATCAGCAGCAGTGGAATGGCTTCCAAAACTCAGCCCACAGATGGTAAGGAGGTCATACAGCTGGTCAGAAGGAGATTATGGGTCTGTGCTAGAACTGAGACAGAATTCTGTTGCTTAGGCCACATTCAGATCTGGGAGCCAGTCTTAAGTGGCAATCTGAGGGTAAGAAAAAGTACTAGAACACCAGAACTTGGAATCGCGGCAGATTGGGGGCCCTCCTCATAATGCCAGGACAGAAAAGAGCATTTGTGGTCACTCACAAACAGGTAAATACACCTCTCCTTAGATCATAGCACCTTGAAAGAGCTGAAAACTTATAGGTCCCTAGAAATCTCTTTGAAAACAGCTGCACAAAGCCCCTGAAGTAGACCTTTTACCCTGGGAGCAGAGACTTACTTTAAAAAAGGGTTAAAAGTCAAATTATAGGGTGGGAAATGAACAAACAACAGAAAAAGTTTCAGAACATCAAAATTTACTGGGGTGACAAGAAAGATCAAAACATACACTCAGAAGGTAACAATTCAAAGTTCCTGCATCCAAAGCCTCCAAGAAAAATATGAATTCATCTAAGGCCCTTGAAGAGCTCAAAATGATTTTTAAAAAATCAAGTAAGAGAGGTAGAGAAAAAATTGGGAAGTGATGGAAGAAAATAATAAAAAACAAGTCAACTGCTTGGTTTAAAAAAAGACACAAAAAAGTACTGAAGAAAGTAACACCTTAAAAAACAAACTAGGCAAAATAGAAATGAAGTAAAAAAGCCAATGTGAAAAAGAATACCTTAAAAAGCAGAACTAAGAAAATGGGGGAAAAAAAGAAAATGAAAACAAAATAACAACAACAACCAAAAAAACCCCCTAACTCCTCCTTTAAAAATAGAATTGGCAAGGCAATTGCCATAGACTTGGGATGGAAAATATCAATTGCATTAAGAGACAACTCTTAATGTTGATCGAAGTATAGTATGTTCACCTTTTTTGTTTGTTTGCTATTTCTTTTTCATTTTTTCTCTTTTAGTCAGATTTTTCTTTCACAACATGACAAATATGGAAATATATTTAAAAGGATAACACTATTTAATCTATAATAGATTGCTCTTTGTCATGGGGGAGGGGGAGGTAAGAAAGGGACAGAGAAAATTTTAGAATGCAGAGAGACAAAAAGGGTGGGCAGATTTATATGTACAAATATATTTATAGCAGCTCTTTTGTGGGGACAAATTATTGGAAATAAGGGGGATGCCTATCAATTGGGAAAGGCTGAATAAATTATAGTATATAAGTATAATAGAATACGATTATGCCATAAGATATGATGAACAGGATAATCTCAGAAAAACCTAGAAAGATTTCCATGAGCTGATGCAAAGTGAAATATACTATGTACACAGCAACATCAATACTATAAGATAATCTGCTGTACATGACATAACTACTCTCAGCAATATAATGATTCAAGACAGCTCTAAAGGACATAATCAAAAATGATATTCATACCCAGAGGAAGAACTAATTATGTCTGAATTCAGATTAAAACATGCTTTAAAAAAAAAAAGTTCATTTTTCTTAAGGGTTGCGTGTGTTTTCTTTCACAACATGACTATTATGGAAATATTTTGCATTATACATAGGTATAACTTACATTGAATTGCTTGAATTCTCAGTGGGGCAGGAGGTAGGAAGGAAGGAAGGAAAGGAAAGAAATGTTTTTAAAAAGTTTTAAAACGAATGTTAAAAATTGTTTGCATATGTAACTTGGAAAAAATAAAATATGAAAAAAGAGAAACATGGAAAATTTTGTCCAAAATATGAGTAGAACTAAGAAAATATTGTATGCAGTAAAAATACTATTATTTTAAGAATTATTTTGGGTGATTAAGTCATTTTGATCATTATAAATACCCAGATTAACTACAAGGGACATATGAAGGAAGACACTATCTTCATCCAGAGAAAAAAGGCATAGGATAATTTTGTCCATCTAGTTGTGTGTATTAATAGTCATTTCTATTGTGGGGTAGTAGGGAAGAAGGGAAGAAAAAAAAAGAAATTTACATTGAACTTTGTTGTATACTTGAAAGGAAGAGCAAGCTGTGTATAGTAGATTTACAGTTCCATGTATATTCATCTTTTTTGTTATATTTTGGAAATATTTTCATAAATTTAATAAACTATGTATGTCATAAATTAAAAATTAAATAAAAAATACTACTATGCCAAAAAAAAGTTAAGAAGCAATATTAATAGGAGCAGAGGAAATTTGTGCTTTCTTTTTTTTTGGTTTATTTTTGGGATTATGGGTTAAAGAGAGGTATAAAGCTTTGAAACTTTTAGTTTGCCTTTTTAAAGGAATCATTAGAAGAACATAGTTTTTATGGCTACAGCCTGACTTTTTGGCCATACCATAATTTCTCCCTTCCTTGCTTCCCACCTCTCTTTTCTCTCTTCTACATAGATCAAAGAGACAACTGACTGAAGCTATAGAAAAAAGTTTTTGCAGGATTGTACCATTGATTTTGGCCTTATCACACAAGACAATCTATTATAGATATAGGAGAGTACTAGTATTTCTCAAAAAAAAAAAAAAAGAAAAGAAAAATGCCATACAAAAGTTTTGAACTTTTCTTTCAACTCTTCAATATGAAAATCACTACCTCTTCCTCCTTTATAGAGCAAGTCTTTAATCTCATAATGCAGATTATCGAGATAATGATATTTGCTCAACAAAAAGTGTTTTTCTTAGCCAACTATACTAGAAACTTTATCTATCTATCTATGTATAAAGCATATGTAAGATATGGTAGAAGGAGTGAAGAGATGAAATCTACATCTATAACAGAAAGTGTTAAATATCACAGCACAACTTTTAATGTGATAATCAAATTTCTAACATGATTTTTTTTTCTTTAATTCCCACTCTAAGGTCTAGAACAAATGTAATTTAATATTTTTTCAAAAGGAATAATTTCTTTTTGTATCCTTGATAAATATTGAAAAGGCAAAGATATCAAGATGATAGCTTTGCTCCTGGATAGTTGCTCAAATTGTTAGAATTTTTTTTTCAAAACCTTGCTTGAGAATGTTTCCACTGTATTTTTTGTTCTATCAGGTAAACTATATGTCTAACTTTCAGTAACTTGCCAGAGATTAGAATTGAAATCTGTAGTATGATCTTCTGCATTTTTTTCCCTTTCTCCTGTAGAATTCTATCACAGAGGATGCAATTCAGAAGGAATGAATATCTGATATGTGTCACTTGAAGAATATTCTCAGATCATACTGACATACAAAACCTTACCTCCTTCCTGGGTGCTTAAATATTTATTTCAGAAGTTGTAAGCACTTTCAATAGAAATGCAGGACAAAAATAAACCACCAACAACAAAACTTGTAATGAATGAACATGACAGAAAAGGTAAGGAGTGAAGCCAGATTTTTTGTCAAAAGGATGCAGGGTGGACCAGTCTGACATTGCCAAGAGTCAAGAATTCTTGCCTCTTTGGAAAGTCTGAGGACTAATTCAATTCAAGTATGAAGAGACTAAAATTCATTATTCTGTTCATGCTGTTTGAAGGCTAATATGAAATGACTTTGTGATATTAGTGCAATTCCTGTGGGAAACATTTATCCAGTAGTTTGCACTACTGAACATGCTTTCTATTAGTTTTAGCAAGTGTCACTGGTCAAGTGGGGTTAAAATCAAAACCAATTTTTACCTGATAGTAGAGAAACCCTAGCTGAGATCCCTGAATTTTCCATTCTACCCAATTTATTTGCTTTAAAGGTGTCACCTGGTGATTTATGTGGATTAGGGCATACAATGCCTATTTTAGCTCATCAAATTAATTAATTTTTAAAATTGCTGTTTATAAGAAGTTGCTGACATAAAGTGAAATAAAACATGGATAATCAGTTTTCAAAAACTGAGTAAATTTGTCTGTTACCAAGTTTTCAAAATGAATTGGAATTCAGAAGATCATCAAATCAAGTCTTTTAGAGGTTATTGAATGCAGGTTTCTGACTCTACTTATTTATTCTATAGAACCTAGGGAAGTTAAAGGGCTTAGCCAAAGTCACACAGGTTGCAGCAAATGGCAGAGATGGAGAGTGAATCTAGGTTGCAGACTTCCAATTTGGCCCTCTTCATTATTCTACATTGCCTATCTGTTCTTGTTGCTAGCCCAGTTGTTGACTTGTATTTCAATTTCATCACATGTAAAATTAGAAATACTGCTAAATCTAGCAACATTCTGAGCAACATTTGAAATTAATAGAATTATATGCATGTTTTTGCTTTTTGATCTGAATCTGGGATTTTATCAACAAAGGAAACTGCCATGTAGCTGCCAATTATACTAGCAACTGACTTGTGATCTTAAAGAGTGGAATATGGGACAGATAGAAGGGACTTGTCCTAGGTCACACAGCTTTTATCCACTATGGCATAGTAGTATGGATAATGGAAAGATATTTCTATGAATATGTAGGTTATTTCTAGAAAGTTATTCCATCTGTCTAGAAGTATGCAATGCAAAAATAAAGTAATTGTTCTTGAGCATGGAATGAATCACAGGCATATTTGTTTATATACACATGTATCTATGTATGTATAGATATCAATACACAAATATGCCTATGTATATCTAGAGTAAAATTTGTATATATTTGTGTACATGTGTGTGTGAAAATTTAAGCTGTGTAGACTTTTTTCCTTGTAAATGCTGATGAGAAAAAAAATACTGAAATTAAACATGAGTGAGAAATAGGGATGTGTAGTTCATGATGAAATTTAGGTTTGCACGCTAAATAAAAGTTAAACAATGTAGTCATAGATGAGGAAATAGTCCTTCTGATTTGCTAATCTATGTAAGTATAGACATGAATTAAAGGAAAGTTTTGAGTGAATGTTTTTACCCAGGTGATGTTAGGCAGAGAATTGTCATTTTAGGGGCAGTGTGTAGGGGAGGATTCTGGGAAGATGGTGGAATAGGTTAGAAAATGCCAAACTCTTTGGATTTCCTGCACAAACAAAACAAAGGTGCTCCTCAAGGTGAACATAATGTGGTCAAACACAAATAAGACTTGAAGAAAGACCCCAGCCAGGGGATTAATCTGTGTGAACCTGGGCTGATTAGGAAGGCCGGGCCATCCAGGCAGCAGGGATGTGGCTCTGAGCGAGAAGGAACCAGAATTTTTGGTGAGTGCAGAAGTAATGGGCCAGGAAAACTGCTTGCTGCAGGTGCCTACAGGAGGAGGGAGCTTTAGTTAGGGGTTCCACAAAAGAGGGGTGAGCTTTGAAAATTAGAATTGGGCCAAGGGAATCCAGTGAAATTATAAGATACCAAAATATAAAGAATGAAAAAAAAATAGAGGAGAATTTGTCACATCTTATAAGAAAAATAATATATATGGAGAACAGAAGAGAAAATAAAAGAATGATTGGACTACTTGAAAGCTGTGATCACAAAAAGCAACATGACCCAATAATGCAAGAATTAATCCAAGAAAATTGCCCTGGAGTGATAACAACATAAGGGGAAGGTAGAAAAAAAAATCACCAATCACTACCTCAAAGAAATGTTATATGGAAAACACATAGGAATATTATTGTTAAATTTCAACCCCTCCTTCTCCCCCAGATCAAAATTTTACAAGAAACAAACAAATAAAGCAATTCAAATATGTTGGAGCTACAATTAGAACCATGCAGGACTTATCAGCAGGGACAATAAAAGACCACAGGTTCTGGAATAATATATGCCAACAATCACAATGACAAGCCCTGCAAATAATATCCAGCAAAACTGGACAAATGGACATTCAACAAACTTGCAGTTTTTCAGGATTTTATCTCAAACAGACAAAAACTCAGTAGAAAATTTAACATAAAAAAGCCAACATCAAAGATCAGTTTTAAGGAACTCAATATGGGCAAATAATTTTTTTTTAATATGAAAATGTGTTCCATATGTTTTAAGAGTGACATAAGTAACTGGGTAGCTCAAATGAAAAATTGGGGCAGAATTGAGTATGATCTGCCTCTAAAAAACAAAGCTGTCTTGTAAAAGGTCAAAGTAATAATAATGTTATACAAATGAGGTGCAGAGAAAGTATTGGTACAGAGGCATTAGAGAGGGGAGGAAGGCTGGTGTGTATGTGTGTGTGATACACACATACCATGAAGGGCATAGCATCCTCCAAAATCTATAAATAAATAAGGGAGAGGGAATAGGATAAGATGGAATATAGAAGGATGTATAGAATTATGGCAATGGAATAAGATACATAGATTAGTGGGAAGTGAATAAAGAGGGAGAGAAAGGATGGCTTAGATTAAGGTGGAGCAGAGAAGGATCTTTTGAATAATTCAAAATGGGATAAAGTCCTTAGATTAAAGGGGATGGGATAAAGAGGAGGGAAAATGTGTGTGTGTGTGTGTGTGGGAGATAAGAGAAGAATGCCTGGGTGGGTGAAGGTGAAGTAATAGCAAGGGAAGTTAAGGAGTGAAATTGAAGAAAAAGAGTTAGCAGGGATGGAAAATAAGAAATATATACAACACTTCAACAAGGATCAGGACTAGAATTCATTAGGGAAAAAAAAAATCATCAATCCTAGAAAAAGTAAAGCTTAACAGTTCAATCAAGAGAGAAATCTATATTAGGTGCACCCTATTAATATTGTTTTAGATGCATGTATGCATATGTGTGAATGTATGTGTGTATGTGTATGTGAATACACATATACATATAAGGGTGTGGTTATTGGTATCTGTGAAAAAAACAAAATATATATATATATATATATATATATATATATATATATATATATATATAAACAAGAAGCAATGTCTAAACCTGCAATAAAGTGTAGCTGGATAGAAAGAGCCGAACTATGTTTAAATCTTATTCCCATACCCTTGTGTCTGTTGACAAATATTTGTTGTTCATTCTGCTAATCTTTAGAATCCACAAAATGATTTTTTTTTAATGAGCAAAGAGGATAACTGTAATTAAATAACATCTTTCCCAGGTACAGGCAGCAGATCCCAAGCACTTCTCTGATATTTGGTTGTCCCAAGTGGTAATATTTTGACCTTATTTTTTTCCCATTGAAAAATTTCCCTTGGGGCAGCTAGGTGGGGCAGTGGGTAGAGCACCAGTCCTGAAGTCTGGAGGACCTGAGTTCAAATTTCCCCTCAGACACTTAATACTTCTTAGCTATGTAACCCTGAGCAAGTCACTTAACCCCAACTGCCTCAGCAAAAAACAAAATCAAAAACAAAAACAAAACAATAAAGGAAAAAATTTCCTGTAATCCCAAAGTGAATATTTAGAAAACAATGACTGTCTTGGAACTGCTCTTCCAAATGCTGGAAATTTCAACATCCCCACTTATAATTGCTCCAAACTCTATTAGTGTCTTAAGTATATTATATTCTTTTAAAAATGCTTTATAATCATTTTGACATTCTGTTGTTGTTGGACCTATTTAATTGTGCTTCTTTAAAAATACACAGGTCATAGTAATAATGAAATAATTTTCTCCAGGATCTCAGACAGGGATTGGCTGGGGATTATCATTGTAATTAACCTCTTGATTGAATAAAAAGCATATTTATTAAGTGTTTACTAAGTGATGTCCTGGAGCTCAAGACATTTACATTCTAATTGAGGGATAAAACATTTATTTACTATTGATAGGCTCTGGTCATCCTAGTGAAAGAGAAGAGCAGATATCAAAGTCTAGGAGACCTTAAAGTAGAATTGTAGTTGTTCATCAAAAGATGATTAGGAATGGGAAAAAAGAAAAAGACCAAACAAAGAGAGAGACAGAAAAATTGACTCTTCTCTTTTAATTAACACTGCCTTGGTCAACAACAAAAAAAACTCTGAGAAGTTCTACACAAACTGTGTGATAAGTAAGAAGTTAGTTAATGGGCCTATCTTGGAATGATGTCTTGAACCTTCTCTTTTAAGGAAGGATGCTCAGGAGTAGTTTTAGAACACCTCAGTTACATTGTCTCTCATGTCTAGGTTTTAGAGGTAATCATTTTTCTACCTAAGTGTACTAAGAATCCTAATTCTTGCTTCTTCCCTATCATTATAGGAAGTAAACTTGGTAATTAGCTGACAATATTGTTGTTAGATCTTGTAGGAGAAATATGGGGCAAGTGATTTCTGAAAGTTTGTAGTAATGTGATCTCTATTTCTGTATGTATGGAAAGGTGTATAAGTCAAGGAAAATCAGTCAACAAATATTGCTTACTATATAATGTCAAGCAATAGTTATATAAAGAAAGTTAAAAAAAAAAGACCTTTAATCCTCATGGTGCTCACATTTTAAAGGGGAAGGCACCATACATAAAATTAAATACATAAATGAGAGATAAACAAAGTAAAAGAACTAGAATTAAGGAGAGTGAGGAAAGACTTCTTGCAATAAGGGGGATTTGAACTAAAAAGTAAAGAAAGCCAGGGATACCAGGAGGCATACATAAGGAGGGAAGAGACATAGAAAACAGCCAGGAAAAGGTATGATTTAAGAGACAGAGTATAGAGTATGTATATGCCAGTCAAGACTAAGAAGAGGGGAAAGATAGTGAGAGATCCAGTTATGAAAGACTTAGCCGCAAACCCAAGCTCTTACATTTGGTCTTGAAGGGAGTAGGGATCCACTGGAGTTTACTTGTTTGATACGAGCAGACTTGAGCTTTAGAAGAAAAAATATTAGTGGAGTGGAAAATGTATTTGTGTGTGTGAGAGACTTGATGGATGGTGTCTAATCAGAAGCTCATTATAATAGTCTTAGAATGAGGTAGTGATACATGAGCATGTGAGTTTTTAGAGGAGAAAAGGGGATATACTAGACTCAGCAATTGCTTGTGAAGACAGAGAGAGAAGAGGAATAGAGAGAGGGAAGAGTAGAGAGAGGGAGAGAGACAAAAAGAGAGAAAGAGAGACAGAGAGACAGAGAAAGACAGAAAGACAGACAAAGACAAAGAAACAGGCAGAGACAATGAGAAAGAGAAAGTGAAAGACAGAGACAGCAAGAGAGAGAGAGAGACAGAGAGAAAGAGAGAGAGAAAAAGAGAGAGTCACACAGAGAGAGTGGTGAAGTAGGGATGATGTAGTGATGAGTGCCTGGGGAGATATTGATAGTCTCAGAAGTAACAGGGAAGAGAAAAAGGTTAGGGGGGAATAATAAATTCAATTCAGTATTGAGTTTCAAAGGTCTGTGGACTTCCCACATTATAATGGATAATAGTTGAAGACATGGAACTAGAAGTCAAGAGAATTTAATACTGGATAAATATATGAGAATTATGTTAACAGAGATGATTGGATCCGTGGAAGCTAATGTGAAAAGATAGAGAAGCAACAGAGAAGAAAGCCCAGGATAGTCTTAGGGATATCTAGTTAGAAAGCAGGAAGGACTTGCATCAATACCAGCAAAGGAAATGGAGAAGTGGTCAGACAGATAGGTGTACAACCAGAAGAAACCACTGCCACAAAAACTGATACAGGAGAAAGTGTCCAGTAGGAAGTGATTGGCAATATGAAGTTCTGAAGAAAGTCAAAAGAGAATGAAGATGAAGAAAAGGCCTTTAGATTTTGAGCTTAAGAGAGCATTCATAACTTTGGTGAGTGTAGTTTTTGTCTGTAATTGTCTTCCTAGCAAATTATCTTTCAACCTACTATGATTTATTACAATGCTATAAAAACAAATTTTCTCTAAGGGAAATAGAAGTTGAAAAAAATTATTAAAATCAACCAGAGAAAAATGGGTAATCATGTCTGTCTTTGGGATAGTGGAAGAATAATCAATTAAGAAATGGATGGGAACTTGGAAGACCATATTTTGATTACAGAATTATGTAAAATGAAACTAAAAGTGTGTATCCTTGAAGGAACATTAAAAGGATGAAGTTATTTTTAATATCATCGCATGACATGTGTCCTATAGGTGCTTAATAACATTTTAAAGGACATCATGAATGAAACTGAAAAGTATCACTATTGTGTAGAGATGATGATTATGGATAAAATAGTTAATGGAGAAACCCTTTGCTAAAGAGCATTTTTAGTCCACGAAATATTTCATCATTTTTGAGGGTCTGTGGTAGATGAAACGCAGAGGTTTTCTAATATATGACTTAGTAGATTCCCTAACTTCCTTTTATTTATTTTCTAATTATCTAATTGCCTAGTTCTATGGATGTGTATTCTAGTAAAATCATATACTTAACAGTAGTTCAATAACTTGTGATTTCATCAGTGTGAGAATTAACACATTATATAATTATGATTCCACAGATATGTAAATGCATACATATATTTATATACATATACACATATCTATCTATCTGTTTACCTTAAGGGCAACATAATGACATGCTTCTCTATATTTATTCTAATACTATATACAGTCCAATGCTAAGGCCAGCAAAAGGAAAAAAAAAAGTAGTACTATATGACAGTCTTTATAAAGAAAGAGTTTAAATGATCCATAATCAGTGGGACACACATAGAGTCCCTTCCCTCTTCCCATCAAAGTTGTGATTTTGCTGTACTGACTCAGGCTGTCAATCTCTCTCAACTTTTCTTATGATCAAAAGTACATGTTTCTATTAACCACAGTACTACCTTGAATTAAGGATTCATTCTATAACTATTGAGGAAAAGGAAAGAACATTTACAAGTTTGTGGGTAAGATACTTGAATTATCTGAACTTTTCAGAGACTAGTTGAAACAATATTGTACACAATCCTGTTTCTTGAATTGGTATGCTGTGACTAAGCTACCTGTGATGACAAAGGATTGATTTCCCTCCTAGACCTCTTTGCCAAGCTCAAACCCGACTTGGAAAAGAAACAATTAGATTCCCTCTAAATTTGGTGTTACTGATGAGCTTGTTCCATGGTCAATGGTGGAAATCAATTTTCATTTAAGAACCTACACTACTTTGCCATTTTCCTTTTCTGCAGCCTTTATTGATTCTTTTTTCTTCTGAAAGACACTATCCCATTCTGCCTCAGCAAGGCACTGTTTCAAAGCTCCTGTGATAATGGAGTACAAGTTCTTAGAGAACTTTCCTCAATTGGCAATCTTTCTACTTTTCAATATTTAAATGAAGAACATTCTATTCATCATAGGACCATGGAAAAAAGTTCCGTTTGGAAGCCAAAGTTAAGAATAAGCTCTCCTCTGCCTTTTATTTAAGTTTATAAATTATAATTTAAAAAAAGAGTGTTTGTGTGTGTGTGTGTGAAAATTGTACACAAGACATCTTTCCTTTTGGCTATATGGAACAATATTGACAAACAAACATCATCAAAGGAAGAAAGCATTTTTTTCTGATAGGATTATTCATACAATTATGGAAACAATGAAGCCAACTGATGAAGAAGACTTAAGAAGGGTTCAGAGAAAGTTTTCATTTTGATAGGTGCTCTCCAATTATATATTATTTATATTTTATGTAATTCAGTTCAATTAAAAAAGATTATTAGGCAGGAAGGACAGTGACCATTCCTGAGATACATAGATGAAAACAAACATAATTCCTCCCTCAAGGAATATGAAATATATGCAAACAATGATAATGTAAGTCAGGACACAAACATGCACATAGAAGAGATCAGAGAAGCACAAAAATTCAATGACAAGAGTCTACATCTAATTGGGGGATCAGAGAAGAATAAGAAATTCAACGACAAGATCCTATACCTAACTAGGGAGTAAGAAAAGGATTCATGTATGAGGTGACAACCGACACAGGTATTAAAGGAAGAAAATGAATCCAGAAAGATCAGATATATTGAGAATACATTACTAATATGATGGATGGTTTATTCAAATGCTCTACTGTGGGGAAAGATCATAGAATTTATAATATTAGAAAACAACCTTTCCTTTTAAGCATAAAATGCTTCAATAACCTGTTTATAGTTATAGAATAAGATAAGTTTGAGGAACTAAATAGATTAAATTAGCTTGACCAGAATCCATAAATAGGTATGATATGAAATAAAACTAGAAAAGAAGTGAGGTAGAAAAAGATTATCAAGTAAATTGATTTTTAGCTTAAGGTGCTTTGTTCAGTTGTTTTTCAGTCATATCCAGATGTTTGGGATTTCATTTAGGCTTTTCCTGGCCCCCCCCCAAAAAAAAAAAAAGAAAAGAAAAAAGTGGTTTGCCACTTCTTCTGCAGCTCATTTTACAGAAGAGGAAACTGAGACAAATAGTTTTAAGTGACTTGTCTAGGGGTGACCTAGCTATTAAGTGCCTGAGGTCAATTTTGAACTCAGGAAGATGAGTTTTCCTGACTCCAGGGCTATCACTCTATCTTCTGCTCCCATATAGGTGCTTAGCTTAGGCTATATTTATTTATTTTGTAGAAGATGGTGTTATTACAATATTATAGATGAGAGGTGATGATAGCACAAAATAATGTTTTAGAAATGGGAATATAAAAGAGGAACTATTCATGAGAAATATTGAAGAGGTAGAAGTTATAGGCCTCAGTAATTGAAGTGGGAGCAGGAAGAGTTAGGATGATCTAAAGTTTTTGAGTCTTGATAACATTGTCATTGATAATACTAAGCAACCCCAAGGGGGAAGTTGAAAGATGGTTCCAATTTTGATGATGATGGTTTCAATTTTGATGCTATGGACTTTAAAGTGACACTAAGATATCCAGCTAGATATGTTTAATAAGGAGCTAGAATTGTGAGACCACAACTCAGTGAAAGTCAGGGGGATACATTTTAGGAATCATTTTAATCGAAATGATAATTTAATTTATCCATGGGCTCAGTTGAAATTATGAATGGAGAAAAATGTGGAGAAAGAAGGAAAAGAGCCAAGGAGAAATTGGAAGTGTTTTCACTTAAGATGGGTACCACACAGGTTTCTGGGTTCCTTGGCTCCTAAGACAAGTTGAAGTTCTAGAAAACATTTTTGAATCTCCAATTGGCGAATGACCTTTTATGCACTTATTTTCTAAATGGAAAAGCTGTGTACAGTTCATTTAATATTAATTTAAATTCTTGGCTTCTTGAAAAGTACCACAAATAGCCCTGAGTCTTTTAAAAAATATTATTTATTTTATATAAAGAATAAGCAGAAGAGAAGGAGCTTTTCTAATGTTATAGAAAATAGTAATGTTTTTATTGATTAATTAGTTGTTACTGTTGTGCTATACCTATTATTTAATTAGTGTATGGAACTCCTTAATGAAGAAATTTACTCTATCAATGCAAATCAACCACTGTCTCTTAGAGAGTTGCCTGAAGCCTGGCATGTCTTAGGGTCAGTCCAATATTTGTCTGTCTTGCTACTTTAATTCAAATCATCCTGATAAGCTTTCTTATTATCCATATGTCTCCAAATCACTTATCATAGACATTTTGTAATATCCAAACTCAAGATCTTGAAAGAGAATAAAACCCTCAATTTAAAATTATTGATACTTGACAAGTTTTTAACTTATCTACACTCATCTTAATAAGAATGAATGGAATAAATTTATTAGATAGTTGTACTGGATACTGATATGTTCACCTTTCAGTGCATTATTATGTGAATTTTTATATGTCTCCACCCATTGCCCTTCACTTTAAGTTTAAGATTGATGACAAAAAGATGAGTACATACCCATAACATCTTTAATGGTTCCAAATTACTATTTAACTTGAAATGAGTTACCACTCAGCTCTTAGTGCAAAATGCTTCTTTTTTTCAAGTTAATGATATTTCTACTTTTAGATTTCATGAGCAAAGTATTTAGAAAACACAAGAGAATCAGTCACAAAAATTGGAGATAACAAATACACCAAGATATGAAAATATATGATAAACTCACAAAAATCATTAGTTGGACTATGTATTTCAAGCCAAGAAAGGAAGGAAGGAAGGAGGAAAAGAAGAAAGAAAAGAAATAAGGAGGCAAAGAAAGAAAGGAATTAAAGAAGAAAACAAAAGGAAAATAAAGGAAGGAAGAAAAAAGAAAGGAAGGAAGGAAGAGAAAGGAAGGGAAGGAATGAGGGAAATGGGGGAGAAAGAAGAAAGAAAGAAATGAAAAATGAAGAAAAATAGTGGAAATAGAGAAGAAAAGAAAAAACTGCTAAATTACAAATAATTTTTATAAAAATGACAGAATGATTAAATATTTGGACTTTAGCCTATTAAAATATAGAAATCCTATAAAGATAAAATTATTAATTTATTTTAACAGGAATAAAAAACCTAGAATTAAATAAATCATTAGCTATGCAGTGTGTATGGTTAAATTAAGTTAATATTATATATAATGTTGGAAATTGTAATCAAATTAATTTATAGATTTAATTCACAAAAAAACAAAGGGCTACTTTATATAATTAGAGAAAGTGATTACACTATTTATATGGAAGAACAAATGTACATAGCTATCAATTAAAATTATGAATAAAAGAAAAAGAACAAGAGACTTAACTGGTCCAGATTTCAAATTATATTACAAAGTGGTAATTATGAAAGATATTTGATACAGCATTAAGAAGTACATGAATGTAACAGAACCTATAATTTAGAAATAGAATTAAAGTTATATGAATGGCTTATATTTGATAAATTTGAGATTACAAAACATGGGAAGGGAATTATTATTAATAATAAATTTTAGGAAATGTGAGTGTCTCCCTGGCATTCCATCCTCATTTTTGGGTCCAGTAAGCTGTAACATTTGTAGTGGTTGCACCCTCTTAAACCAGGGTAAAGATATCCAGTAGACTTCCCAGCCCTTTGTCAGTGAGAGGGATATCTACTCCAGGCACTTAAAAACTTCTAGTAATGGGTGGATGAGAATAATTTGTTCCAACAGTCCTTATGACTTATAAGAGCTGAAGCAGCAGTTCTGGAGTGCTTAGAACCTGTTCAGACATCAAGGGACCAAGATCCTCCATGAACCCCTGGCCAAAACCATTGGCCTTCAATGACTCTGGAAGAGAGAATAGACTGGACCACTTTGTGCAGCCCTGCCTCACTTAAATTCAGTTTGTGTGCATGTCAAAACATCCCCTTGTGCTGTCATTGGTCTTCTTCAGAAACAAAGGATCATCAATAGCAAAGAACAGTTGTTAGAAGGCTAAAAGAATCACAGAAGTAAAGGGAGCATGGGAAAACCTTGATGCTTTATGTCACCAGTTCGACATGCGGAGGGAACATTTAACTGCAATATTTAAGAACAAGAAAGTGATTATTAATGCTGGCAGATGTAAGTCACCACAAAATTGGGTCAACCTGACAAAGTATGCCTTTTGTATGAGGATAGGGGTAAAGCTCCAATTGAGGGGATATTTCAGAACTCCAAAGTAGTATTTTGATTACTTATATATAAAATAGCCAGCCTAGAAAGCCATGCAGAAATGAGAGAATAAGAAGCCCACTATCAGATCAGAAGTGAGTCTTTCCCACTATCAGTAGCCCACTTTCCTGCTTGAACATTCCTTACTTCCTTCCTGTGTGCCCCCAAGAGTAGTATTACCCTTGCATCAGTTGTACTAATGAGGTCTTCAACATTAGGTGTGGTTAGCAGAGGAACTGATAAAAATTAATCCCTTAGCCAAGCTGGAAGAAGGCTCTGATGATGGAGACCAGGTTAGTTCCTGATCACACCCTCTAAAGGTAATCCAGTCAGAAATCCCTGCTATGTCAAGACCTCCCAGGTAATTAACTCTTTTAGGGGGCTCAGTCCCTTTCAGGATTTAGACTCATAGCTAAGGACAGGCCTCCAACCTCATGGGCTGCTTTCTTTCTACTAGAGAATTGTGAGCTCCACTGAGGAACTTGTCTTTCCTATGATTCCACACTCTATTTCACATTTACCATTCCCAGTCTTTATCACGTCCCTTCATTTTGCCTGTAACTAATTCCCCTAAATAAATCTACCTTTTGCCAAATAGAATGGCCATTGTGAATTCTTCACAATACTGAACTTTTGGGAACTACCATCATCTGGTGACGAACCCCAGATCACCTCAATACTCTGTGTTTGAGCTTTTCTTCTCTCTCCACTTCTCCACTGCTGGCAATAAAGCTTTGCAAGCTATTTTCAGCACTTTAACTACTTGAAGATTTTTTCCTCTTCATTCTGGGCCGATTTCCTTGACTTTTCTTATACATAAATTGAATACTCAGACAAGGATTTAACTTTACCTACACTGGGGGAAGAAAGATAGCACTGTGATCCTAGTTGTAGAAAAAGTTGCAGAAGGATAACCAGATAATCTTTTGTCCTCCCAGGAAGAACTCACTTAATGTTAGAGGATTGTCACAAAACAATATTGGGTTCTTCAAGGAAAGTTAACTTATAAGTCAGAAAAATATCATTTAATCAAAGACCAATTTGAAGAGTGAAGAAGTAAATTAAATGAATGCTAATGCTTTCCCTTGTTCTATACCAACAGATATCTAATTTAACAGATTTACTTATTTAGCAGACTAGTTGTTTGAATGAAGTAGGGAGTGTATCATAGTGGTTAAAGAATATTATTAATTTTATTTTTTTGGAAAGTTTCCTTAACTTTATTTTTTAATAAAGCCTTTTATTTTCAAAACATATACATAAATAGTTTTCAACATCGACCCTTGCAAAGTCATGTGTTCCAATTTTTTTCCCTCCCTTCTGTACCCTCCCTTCCCTATATGGCAAGTATTTCAATATATGTAAATATATGCAAAAGAATATTATTAATTAATATCTATATACAGCTTCAAGTTTTACACAACTATGTTATTTCATCATTTTATCATCACTTTTTTGAGGCAGGCATTATTATTTCTTTAATTCCATAGCTCGGGGAATATAATAAAATTGACGATATTACCTAAATTAATCTACTTATTTATTGCCATACCAATCAAACTCCCAAGAAATTATTTTACAGATCTAGGAAAAATAGTAACAAAGTTCATCTGGAAGAACAAAAGATCAAGAATTTCAAGAGAATTAATAAAAAAAAATGCTGATGAAGGTGGTCTTACTGCACCAGATCTAAAACTATATTATAAAACAGCAGTCATCAAAACCATTTGGTACTGGCTAAGAAAGAGTAGTCTATCAGTGGAATAGGATAGGATCAAAGGACAAAATAGGCAACAACTATATCAATCTAATGTTTGACAAACCCATACCCTAGCCTTTGGGATAAGAACTCACTATTTGACAAAAACTGCTGCGAAAATTGGAAACTAGTATGGAAGAAACTAGGCAGTAACCCAAACCTAACACCACATACCAAGATAAGGTCAAAATAGGTTCATGATCTAGACATAAAGAGTGATATTATAAACAATTTAGAAGAACAAAGGATAGTTTACCTCTCAGATCTGTGGAGGAGGAAGGAAATTGTAACCAAAGAAGTATTAGACATCATTACTGTTCACAAAATAGATAATTTTGACTATATTAGGTTAAAAAGTTTTTGTACAAACAAAACTAATGCAGACAATATTAGAAGGAAAGCAATAAACTGGGAAAACACTTTAATATTCAAAGATTTTGATAAACCTTTTGGCTTTTGATAAAGGCCTCATTTCTAAAATATATATAAAATTGACTCTAATTTATAAGAAATCAAGCCATTCTCCAATTGACATTTCAGATGAAGAAATTAAAACCATTTCTAGTCATATGAAAAGGTGCTCCAAATCACTCTTGATCAGAGAAATGCAAATTAAAACAATTCTGAGATACCACTCTACACACCTGTCAGATTGCCTTAGATTACAGGAAAAGACAATGATGAATGCTGGAGGTGATGTGGGACAACTGGAACACTGATACATTGTTGGGGTAACTGTGAATGGATCCATCCATTCTGGAGAGTAATTTGGAAGTATGCTTAAAGAGTTATCAAACTGTGCATACCCTTTGAACCAGCAGTGTTTCTATTGGGCCTATATCCCAAGGGATCTTAAAGAAAGGAAAGGGTCCCACATGTTTGTGGCAGCCCTTTTTGTAGTGGCTAGAAACTGGAAACTGAATGGATGCCCATCAATTGGAGAATGGCTGAATAAGTTATGGTATATGAATGTTATGGAATATTATTGTTCTGTAAGAAATGATTTCAGAGAGGCCTGGAGAGACTTGCATGAATTGATGCTAAGTGAAATGAGCAGAACTAGGGGATCATTATGCATAGCAACAAGATTATATGATGACCAATTCTGATGGACATGGTTCTCTTCTACATTGAGGTGACTCAAAGCAGTTCCTATTGTTCAGTGATGAAGAAAGCTATATACACCCAGAGAGAGGCCTGTGGGAACTGAGTGTAGATGACATTTAACACTTTCTGTTGATGTTTGCTTGCATTTTTTTCCTTCTTAGGCTTTTTTTTTCTTTCTCTTTTGAGATCTGATTTTTCCTGTGCTGCAAGATAACGGTATATATATTTGGAACAAAATATGTATAATTATGTATACATATATTGGATTTAACATATATTGTAACATATTTAACATAAAAAAATTATAGTTCAGGAAAATTCCAATTAAGTTATCTGCCTGAGGTAAGATTTGAATAGAGGTCTTACTGATTCCAAATTCAGCTCACCAATTGTTACAAGGAAGAAAAATGAAGAAGGAAGGAAGGAAACCAAAAAAGGCAGGAAGAATGGAAAAAAGAAAGATGAAAAGCAGGGGAAAATATGTAACAATGTCTACTATAACATTTTTTTATTTTGATAGAAGCTGATCATTGGATAAACAATTGTTCATGCATATAAAATAGGCAAATATGAATTACGACCTGGATTTTGAGAGTTAATGTGTAGGGTTCATTGGGCAGAAATATTGGTCATTAACTCCAATACTGTTTTTGAAAAGCATTAATTATTTAATGAGTTTTGAAGTGCTTAATTGTATTTTTTCTCAATAAAAATTGCATGTCAATGAATAATCACATTTTTTTTAATTGTTCAGTATGGAAAAGAATACACATGTTCTTCTGAATATTTAAATATTGTTTTGAGTCACAATTTCAGGAGAAATAGCAATTGCTTTATTTTTAAACATCATTCTCTTTGATTTTAAATTAAGGTATCATTGCTTATAATAAAAGAATTTAGATAAATATTTTTATTATCTCCAACACATCCCTCAATCAATATCAACAACAACAAAGAACATCAAATGCACATTCTGACAGGTCAAGTCTAAGCAATTTTTGGGTATATACCTTTTAATATTTAAAGAAAAAGTGAATAAAATATTGCTTCCATATGTTCTTTTTCCAAAGAACTCAAAGCAATTTAAAGTATTCTAAAATTAGATTTCAAATATTTAATCAGTTGAGGGAGCTATTAAGAGAGAACAATTTTTTTTTTTTAAAGATTGAAGTTCACGTTATTCCAAAGTAAACCCATTTTAATGAACAGAATTCGGTAGAATTTAGTTTAATAGAAATGAATCTTCAAATCTGTTTCAATGGACTTGTTGAGTCAGGTAGGTGGCTCAGTGGCATAGAATCCTAATTTGTTATCAGAAAAGCTTGAATTAAATTCCTAACATAGGAATTTATTAGCTATGTAAGCCTAAACACATTGTTTAATTCAGTCACAGTTTTCTCATCCATAAAATGAGTATAATATCTCTCTAGAAGTATTAATAGTGATGAAGAGAGAAAACACATGCAAATTATATGGCAAAATTTAAAAGATTGTAGTAGCAGTAGTACAATATCTTATTAATGAAAAATGTTAAAATCTACAGAAAAATTTTCTCTTGTCACTTCTATAATATAATCAATTAATAGGAATATATGAAGTGATTTGCCTAATCTCTATATTTCCTTCTCAAAGAGAACATATTTGTGCCTCAGGGTGAAAATAGACTTGTGAAAGATCAAGAAGCCTAGGGGCAAGCAAGTCTTATTGCTAATTGGGACAGATTCTCAATAAGATCAGGAGTGAAACAAGGATGCCCGTTATCACTACTATCATTCAAAATTGTACTAGAAATTTTGGCTTTAGCAATATGAAAAAAAGGAATTAGAATGAGCAATGAGGAAATAAAATTATCACTCTGCAGATAATATGATGATATACTTAGAGAATCTTAGAGAATCATACAACCTGAAGGAAACAATTCACAGCTTTAGCAAAGTTGCAAGATATAAAATAAACCCACACAAATCATCAGCATTTTTCTATATAACTGATTAAGCCCATCAGCAAGAGATAGAAAGAGAAATTCAATTTAAAATGATTGTAGACAAAATAAAATATTTGGGAGTCTACCTGTCAAGACAAACTCATGAACACAATTAAAAAACACTTTGCACACAAAGTCAGAACTAAACAATTTGAAAAATATCAATTGCTCATGGGGAGACTGAGCTAATGTAATAAAAATGACAATTCTGCCTAAATTTGTGTACTTGTTCAGTGCCATGCAAATCAAAATGTAAAAAAAAAATTTTATAGTGCTAGAAAAAATAATAGCAAAATTAATCTGGAAGAACAAAAGGTCAATAATATCAAGGGAATTAATGAAAAAAATACAAAAGATGGTGGCTTAGCAGTACCAGACCTAAACTATATTTTAAAAAAGCATTCATCAAAACCATTTGGTACTGGTTAAGAAATAGTGTTAGATAAGTGGAGTAAGATATACAAGACACAATAATTAATGCCTATAATAATCTAATATTTGATAAACCCCTAACCTCTAGCTTCTGGGTAAGAATAACTCACTATTTGGCCAAAATTTCTGGAACAACTCAAAAATAATACGTCATAAACTTGGCATAGACCTATAACTCACACCCCATACTAAGATAAAGTCCAAATGGATATATGATTTCGACATAAAGGATGAAACCATAAACTAATTAGGAGAGAAAGGGATAATTTACTTATCAGATCTTTGGAGAAGGGAGGAATTTATGACCAAAGAAGAACTAGAGAACATTATGAAAGGGAAAATGGACAACTCTGATTACATTAATTTAAAAAGATTTTGCACAAACAAAACTAACAAAAATAACATTAAAAGGGAAGTACAAAGCTGGGGGAAAATCTTTACAACCAATGTTTCTGATAAAGGTCTGATTTTCAAAATATATAAAGAAGTGTCAAATTCATAAGAATACCCGTCATTCCCCAGATGATAAATGGTAGAAGGATATGAAAAGATAATTTTCAGATGAAGAAATTCAAACCATCTGTAGTCATAAAAAAAGCTCTAAATCACAATTGATTAGAGAAATGCAAATTAAAACAACTGACATACTACCTCACATCTCTCAGATTGGCTAAAATGACAGGAAAAGATAATGATAAATGTTGGAGTGGATGTGGGAAAACTGGGACACTAATACATATATCTCAAGGAAATCATAAAGGAAAGAAAAAGACTCACGTGCAAAAATGTAGCTCTCTGTGGTAGAAAAGAATTGGAAAATGAGTAAATGTTTATTAGTTGGGGAATGACTGAGCAAGTTGTGATAGGTGAAGATAATGGAATATTATCGTTGTATAAAAAATGATGAATAAGCTGATTATAGAAAGGCTTGGAAAGGTTTACGTGAACTGATGCTGAGTGAAACAAGCAGAACCAGGATCACATTGCCCACAGTAACAGCAAGTATGTGCTATGATCAACTATGAAAGACTTGGTTCTCAGTGGCTCAGTGATTCAAAGCAATTCCAATAGACTGGACAGAAAATGCATCTGCTTCCAGAAAAATAACTAAGGAGACTGAATGTAAATCAACACATGCTATGTTCACTTCTTTTTTCTGTATTTTTTTTTAATCTCTCTGATGTTTTTTCCTTTTTGCTCTGATTTTTCTCTCCCAACATGATTCAAAAAGCAATATGTATTAAAAGCAAACAAATAAATGTGTATATATATATATATATATGTTTATATATATATTTAATTTTTTTTTTTTTTTTTTTTTTAAAGACATCTTGGAGCAGAACCAGGGTTCTCCAGGTACAATCAAAGAAGATTGAAGAAAGCCCCTCCCTCCCACACCTGCTGAGGATTAGTCAGTGTGAAATGCAAACACCTCTGGGCTAGCTCTGCTGAAACTTCATCTTGGGACTCTTGGGACTAGCTGGGTTTGGCTGGAGCTTTAGCAGGAACCATAGAAACTTTTACCTCCAGGAGAGCTGAGGAGTCAGGCTATGGTTCCAGGAAGACTGAGGAGCCTCAGCTGATTAGGAGCTCCAGGCCCAGCTGTGCTGCAGATACACAAGGGCCCTGGGTACAAGGTGAGTACAGAGGAGGGGCTAGGGACACTTGGCTTTGGGCACTTTCAGGAAGGGGAGCTCTTGGTTTGGGGTTCCTGGTCATGGAGGAGAGCTGAAGTGAAGGCAGTGTTACCATCCCCCCAACCCATGATTAAAAGTGCTTACATTTATACATCTTATAAAATAAAAAAAAGAAAAAAAAAGAATTGGGAAAGAAGAACCCAACCCTAGAAACTTACTATAGGAACTGGGGTTCATCTCTAGAGGAGGACACTGAAGTAAAAAGAACTTCTTCAGCCTCAAAGGGTAATGTGTAATGGCTCTCTGCCCAAAGAGAATTAATAGAAGAACAACAACAACAAAAAAAAAGAATTTAAAAATCAAATGAGGGCAATTGAGGAAAAAAACTAAAAAAAATTAAAAAAGAGCCAGCCAAGAAAAACAAGAAAATTATGACGAAAAAGGTATACAACTAGAAAAGGAGATACAGAATCTTAAAAACAAAAATAACTCTTTGAAAATTAAAATTGGGCAAAGGGAAATCAGTGACACTATGAGACCAAAAAATAAGAAAACAGCATATAAAGAATGAAAAAATAGAACAGAATATAAAACAGAATAAGAAAAACAACAGATCTGGAGAACAAATTAAGAAGAGAATACATAAGAATAATTGGACAATCTGAAAGCTGTGACCAAAAAAAAAAAAAAAAGAACCTTGACACAATAATGTAAGAAATAATGGAAGAAAATTGTCTTGGAATGATAGATCGATCACGAGGGAAAATTAGAAATAAAAAATAT
Source organism: Myrmecobius fasciatus (assembly GCA_023553655.1). Taxonomy (NCBI): domain Eukaryota; kingdom Metazoa; phylum Chordata; class Mammalia; order Dasyuromorphia; family Myrmecobiidae; genus Myrmecobius; species Myrmecobius fasciatus. The sequence goes on from JAJPUD010002363.1 coordinate 312,070, forward strand.
ACACTGATCACCACTTCAAAGAGATCCTTTTGGAAAAACACATAAGAATATTATTGGAAAATAATTTCAGATCAAAGAAAAAATTTCAGAAGAAACAAGAAAAGAACAATTCAAATACCCTGGAGCTACAATTAGAATTGTACAGGACATATTAGCAGTCACAATAAAAGACCACAAGTCTTGGATTCATATCTACTGGTAAACAAAAGAACTATGCCTGCACCCAAAATATCATATCCAGCAAAATTATCCATGATATTCAATTGAAAAAAAAAGAACATTCAATGAACTTGCAGATTTTTCAGGACTTTCTATCACCCGAATCAGAACTCAGTAGAAAATTCAACATATAAGACCCAATGTCCAACATTATATTAGGAAATTTAACATGAACAAAATTGATTATATTTTCTATATGCAAATATATACTATATATTTACAATCGATGTCAGGAACTGGGTAGTTCAAAAGAAAAATTTATACAAATAAGGTGTAGAGGAAGAATAGACACAGAATCAAGAGAGATAGGAGGAAGGCTTGCTGTTCTAAAAACCTACTCACACTTGAAATGGATTAAATAGGCAACATTATATATGTGTGTGTGTGCATTGCAGAATTTTGTTGTTATTGTGTACAATATATTCCTGATTCTGCTTGTTTTACTCAGCATCAGTTCATGTAAATCTTTCCAGGCCTTTCTAAAATCAGCTTGTTCATTATTTTCTATAGAACAATAATATTCCATTACTTTCCCATACCACAAATCCAGAACAGTTGAATCATTTCACAACTCCATCAACAATGCATTTATATCCCAGCAAAACTCAGGAAGTTTAGAATTGAATTAGGTGTTTTTTTTTGGGAAAAGATAATGAGTTCAGTTTTTGATATATTATTTTTAAAACTGAATTTCAAATGCTTAATAGAAAATTGTCAATATAGGCCTGAAGCTCAAGAAAAGTATAGTTGCATATACAGAATTGGATATATAGAAGTATGAATCATATTCAAGGAGATAATAGGTAAATTCAGAAGAATTGATAGGGAGAGAGGGAAGGAAGGGAAGGACAGAAAACACTCATATAGACATAGGTACAGAAAGAGTCACACAGAAAGAGATAGAAAAAGAGAAAGACTGAGGACAGAAAGTAGGGGAATGCTTAAAGTATATGATCCCAGTGATAGGCTAACAAAGAAGATGGAACAAAAGCAACTAGAAAGATCAGAGAAGGACTAGGAAAGGGCATTGGCACAAAAATCCAGAAAATAGAGAATAATATGGAAGAAAGTGTGATCAACAGTTTTTAATGCATAAAAACATTCAAGATTAATGAAGATTAAATATTAAAAGATTAAATCTTAAAAGAAGATTAAAAAATGTCACTAAGGTGAAAAAATTCTTATAAGACATTTAGCTTGAGGCAATGTTTAGCTTGAGGTTAAATTAGGTGATGGTAGTGGTATAGGAAAATCCATATTTGAAAAAAATAAGAGCAATAACAAGAATCCCAATGAAAACAGAATAATAATAAAGAGATTAGATTAGAGGCAACCAGCTAAATTTTCTCAACATTCTCCTTCAAACAATTTAAAAATGGTACCCCAATTCAAATTTGGAGTGACATAGCCAAGGAAATGTCAAAATGAGACATTTTTCTGGCCTACAAAGGGAAAAAAAAATAGGTCAACAGAAGTTTGTATTAGTGACGAATTGTGAACACATTCTAGTAGCAACAGCAATATCAGTAGATTTGGGAATTCTCAGCGCAGAGATGGTAAGGGTGTTGCACAACCCATCTGAATGTAGGGACTTATTGCTGGCTCTAGGTATAGTTGGCATTAATTGGCAACTGTCTTGCCCTACACAGTTGTAGGGAAGAGATTCCAGAGATTAGTCAGAAGGGAGAAGAGACATGTCACAATTCTGAGGCAAAGCAAATACTAGCTTGTGGAGTCAGGGAAAAAAGAAACTTTTTCTGAATAAAGATCCATTCAGACCAGGAAATCAGTTACCATGCCTTTCCCAAGAAGAACCAAAAATTTAAAAATCGCATTAACTTACTCTGAAAACAACAGCATGAAAAGACCTGAAGCTTGGGACAGTGCTCCTCACCTCTTGGTGAGCAGGATCCAACTTTAGCATAAAGTTCATAGTTAAAAAAAAAAAAAGGCTAGAAAAATGAGCAAGCAATGAAAAGGCAATTTGATTATGTCAAGGTACTATGGTGCCAAGGAAGAAAAAAGACATAACTTCAGAAGAATTCAGTAGTGTGGAAACATGTACAACTAAAGCCTCAAAGAAAAATATCATTTGTATTCAAACTGAAAAGAATTCTTGAGAGTTAAAGAAAGAGTTTAGCATGGTAGAATAAAATTTGAGAAAAGAAATGAAAGTAATGCAAGAAAAATTATGAAATGAAAATGAACAACTCATTAAAAAAATGACACAAAACACTGAAAAAAACTATCATCTTCAAAGACAGACTTGCCCTACTGGTAAAAGAGACACACTAAAATTCACTGAAGAAAAGAACTATTTAAAACAAAAATTGGCCAAATAAAAAAAAATAAGTACAAAAATTCACTAAAGAATAGAATTTCTTAAAATGCAGAATTTGTCACATGCAAAAAGAGATACAAAAACAAAACAAAGAAAATAATTCCCTCAAGGGATAATCTGAAAAACTACATTTTGCTAAAAAGGTACAATAGACAATGATGTCATATTAAAATTCATGGCAAGTTTCACTGATACTAGCCTCATTTCTTAAATATATACTAAGTGTAAACATATGGTTAAAGAATACAAGCAGTGAGTTCTCACAAGAAGAAAGCAATGCCATCTGTTAGAAAAAAAGGGATAAATTACTATTAGAGAAAAGCTAATTAAAACAGCTGTGAGGTAACACCTTATACCTATAAGAAACGACAGATTTTGAAGGGAATGAGGGGAAAAAATAGTTTAACTAATGGGTTGTTGGTGGAGTAGTGAACTGGTTAAGCCATTCTGGAGAACAATTTGGAATGGGCCATGTTGCAAAAGGGCAAAAATCAAACAAATTGTGCATACTCTTTCACCCAGAAATACTACTACCAGATCTATATCCAAAAGAAATTAAAGAAAAGGAAACGACACACACACACACATACACAAACAGAAACACACAAATGTACAAAAATTATAGCAGTTTTTTTTTTTTTTTGTTGTTGACAAAGAATTGGAAATTGAGAGAATGCTCATCAATTGGGGAATGGCTGAGGAAGTTGTGGCATGTGATTATGAGGGGTGATTCTTGTGTAATGGAAAATGATGAGAACTGTTGTTTCGGGAAAAAAAAATTCTAAGACCTATTTGAACTGATTCAAAATTAATTTACAGTTATTAGGAGATCATTATGTAGAGTAACATAAATTTTTTAATGGCCATCAACTGTGAAAGACTTGACTACTTTGATTAATACATTGATCAAAGACAACTTCAAAGGATTCATGATTAAAAAAAAAATGTTATCCACCCCTGGAGAGAAAATTGTTGAACTCTGAGTGCAAATTGAAGTACGGTTTTCTCAGAGTTTTCCTGCTTTTTTTTGGAAATATGACTAATATGAAAATATATTTTGCATGATTTTACATGTTGAATTAATATCATTTTGTTTGTCATCTCATTGTAGGGGAGGTGTTAAAAAGGAGGGAGATAATTTGCAACATAAAATTTTAAAAGAAAATGCTGAAAATAAATTCTTTTTTAAAATTAAAAAAAATTAAATGCACGAACAAAACATTTAAAATAAAGAATGAAAATGCACAAATAGGGCTATTCTATTATCTTATTAAATGTCCTATACACATATTAAACTGAATGTAATGCAATTTTGACATTTCATATTAAAAAAAGGAAATAGATAATATTTCTAAAGACTATGCCAACTAGTATATGTGACTCTTCTTGGGCAAAACAGGACTAAAATGTGAAATGAAACAAAATTTTTAGGCAGAACTTAGAGGCAGAATTTGAGCCAGTATAAAGAAAACATATATATCAAAACTCTCTGTTAGGTATGGTGATATATGCCGATACTCTCTACTACTGGAAAGTCTGAAACTAAGGCTAATGCTGGGGCATTCACTGAGCTGCCATAGGACTAAATCCAAGGGGATCATCTTCACTAAATCTGGCATCAAGATGATGAGGCTCCAATAATGTGGTAATTAGGCTACCTATGAAGAGGCAAATCAGTCTAGATCAAAAATGTGAAAGCTTTCACACCATTCAGTGTCAGGATTGGGCTGCTTTATTTTGAGCTCAATTGAAATAAGGCAACGTAGTCTAATAACAATAATATATAGCAATAATTATGAAGACAATGACAAAAAATAACCATGATGGTAATGGTGATAATGATGATGATAATGATGAAAGTTTCCAACAATTAGAGTTCCGGAGTAGGATGGACTAGATAGAAAAATAGTAGATTCCCCTTTCCTAGAGAGCTTTAAGAGAAGCAGAATGACCAATTGTTGTGGCTCCTATAGAAGGGGTCCCTGTTCAGATGTGAGTTAGATTAGGCAACCAACTACCCAATTATTTTCTAATTTTTAGAGAGCTATAGTTCTGTCTTAAAAGTAAACATGCTGCACATATTTTCCAGTTTAAAAATTTACTTCCCAAACATTGATGTCTAGAACCCCAAATGATATCCCAGAGGTGCTTTCACTGAGATTAGAGCATAGCAGAATAATTATCTATTTTTATTAACTAAACATTTTTAAATGCAGCCTAAGACTGTATTCAACTTTTTCCATCTCTCATATCATATAATTATCATATTGCTATAAGTCATGAAACACTTAAAGATTTAAAAATTAATTATCACCCAGAGGGTTCAGGGTGGAAGTGTGCATACAGGGCTATGGAGAAAAACTGTTAAATATATCAATCAAATAAATGTATGCTAAAACTAAATCATTGATGAAATATATAATATAAAGAAAGATGAATTTATCATGGTGAGAAAAAATAACCCATGTATAGTGGTGTCTTTTACTGATATCTTTACAATATCAAGAGAAATCAAGGAAACATCTTTTTTGTTTTTGTTTTTGTTTTTATTTTTCAAATTGCTAGTATAGTGAATAAGAGGACTGAATCTGGAGTCAGGAAGACCTGAGTTCATATTTAGCTTCAGAAATCTACTACTAGCCAGGCGATTTTGGACAAGTAGATTCAACTCTGTCTGCATCAGTTTCTTCAACTTCAAATGCAAATAACATCTATTTACCAAGGTTGTTATGAGGATTAAATGAAATAATATTTGTAAAATGCTATGCACAATATTTGCAACTTAGTAGATGTTTAATATGTGCTTTTCTCCCTTCCTTTCTTCTTCCTCCAGGACATAGGTGCTCTCAGTTTGCAAATGTGGGAGATCATGAGCAAGAGTCACACAAGATGGGCAGGTATGTGCAAACTTCATTCCATAGCATTAAAAGCAATATCTATATTAATGATATCACAGATTCATTTAGTGCTTAGTATGTTACTTACTGAAATTACACTCTGCTAAGCCCCCAACTAAAATCCCACACTTTATAGGAAGCCTTATCAAACTCTTTTTTTTTATTCTATGCCTGTTATTTCTGTACTTCCATAATTTTCTATCTATCTTGTAGAGATGATGCTTTGTATGTATTTGTTTGCATGTTGTTTCTCCCTTTAGATTGTAAGTTCTTTGAGGAGAGCATGAATTTTCCTTTACCTGTTTAAATTCCAAATAGGCATTTAATTAATATTTATTGATTTATTGTACCCAACAATGTCTCCCTCACTTTGTTAAGTCACAAGCCACTCCCAAAATGTTTTAGATCCCTAAGGAATCTATCTATCATTTTAGCTTTTATACATTAGCCTTTTAAGTGAATGTGTGTGAAATGTCCACCAATAAGCCTTTTGCTTCCCAATTCCCTGTGCTTATTCTTTATCCTATTTTGGAAAATGAGAGTTCAATAGAATGTAGCATATGGTGGAAACAAGGGGGGAAAAGTCATTTTCTTTACAGAAGGCTTAGTGTGAAAATATGTAATTATCAAGAGTCTTTTCTAGTCTTGTAAGATTAGTCAATAAAGCTGCCTCTTGTTGCCAGATGGATGTATCATTTAGCAACCAATGGAATGTATATCACATGCTGTGACCCTTGAAGTTGGAAAATGGCAAATATTTTTATAATGCATGAGCAGAACCTGTGGTTTTAGTTGAAAAAAAACACACATGTATATACCTTTGTATTTATTCAGTTTTAAAATTGTGCTGTTTCTGTTAGAGCAACTAACATATATTCCTCTGAAATATATACCATGTCTTTCTCTGCATATAATACCTTTAAAACAAATATGGGATGGTTGATATAGCTTATGTATCATCCTCACCTTGAAATTAGAAGAAGCATCATTTCTTTAAAAAATGAACATGAAAAATTGTCAAGCAGTTCAGGAACATTTAATAGCAATATATAATGTAAGACTCTAAAGTTCAGAACAGGTTCCTTTTTCATGTGTTCACTTCTGTTAGAAAAGTGCTTTCACCTTTAAATATATGTAAGCAAAGTTTTTTTTTCAGTCTCAGTTAATATAATTTTGATAAATTTTCAATTTTTTCCTCAATTAGTTTTTAAAATTCTCTTCCCCAATTGCTAATTTCTACAAATTATATCCTTAAAATAACTAGTTCAAATATTTTGCATTGACTCCAAACATCAAACTCTCTTTGTTATTCAAAGTATATTTTTTGAGTCCACATTTTTAAACTAAATTCAGTTTTCCAGGGATGATGAAAATAGGAAATGTTCATGAGCATTACTTTCCCTTCAAGAAAATAGTTTCACTTCATTCTGTCTCATCATGTGTTATCAAAACACCCCAAAATATATATCAAAAGGCCCTAAAAGGGTCTGGGCTTGGAAGATTGAAGATTAAATATACTCCCATTGGTACAAAAGAGCTACCTCAGAAATAAATTGGCACCTGACACATATTTACAAATTAGTGTTTTAGATCCATTTGAAAAGTAAAAGAATAAAGGTATTTCTTCCTTACATTCTCTTGTTTTTCTATGTTTTGTGCAAATATTGTATTTTGATGATGATTCATTTTGCTACTTTTATAATTGATTCCATGGCAATTTTGTTAAAAAGAAAAAAAAATACAGCATGAATTGTTAATATAATGTAATTGCAAGGTTCTACTAGGATAGTTCATTGCACAAAATAGACACTTAAATGCTTTTTTCTTGACTTTTCTATATTAATGACCTGTTATTAGAGGTATATGAGTTTTCTCTAAACAAGGCAAAACAAAACAAAAGAGTCTATAGGGGCAAATACAGCACTAGTTTCAGGAGGACCTGAATTCAGATTCAGCTTCAGACACAACACTTAATAACTGGATGACCCTGAGCAAGTCACTTCACTCCAATTAAGTGGAGCTAATTGGAGTTAATTAAGCTTTGCAAAACAAAACAAAAACAAAACAACAAAACCAAAAACAATAGTTTATGATCCAGTACTTACAGCTAAAGAAGCTGCTTTCTACTCAGAAAGGGACAAATATAATTGCCTGCAGTCACACAGTTAAGTAAAAAAGTGTCAGAATTAGAATCTGAACTCAGATATTATACCCTCAAGCCTACACTACAACAGGCTGCCTTTCTAACAAGAGCAGCTTTTTCAGCAATTAGGTTTGTTGTTACTCAAAACAATTGAAGTTTAATGTTTGGAAAGCTCCTCCTGTACTATATCTCCTTCGAATTTCCTAACAACTTTGGAAGTTAGGTTTTATTACCCTTCTTTTACAGATAGGGAAATTGAGTGAGAGGCTAATAACCCATAGATATTTAATATTTTCCTGACTCCAAATCCAAAACTTCATGTTCTATACCATTTTCCTTTTAAGCATTATTTGTTCTATATAAACACAGCAATGATAAACATCCTTCCCACACAAAAGATTTTTTTCTCTAATCTTTCCTCTCCTCTTCCATTTTCTTTTTTTCTGGGAAGCCAGAACAGAGGAATTGTTTTTCTTGAAAAAGTCATATATACCAAATTGGGAAATGAAGATACAAAAAATAGTATATAGTCAGTAAACTTCATTTTTCCTGCTTGGGGGAATAATCACTGAAATTAATTGGAACATGATAGTTGGAATGCTACATCAAAAATCATTATACAATCTCTGTTCAAAAGTCAGCAGTGTTGTCCTGTGTTTAAAAAGAGTAATAACTTTGTTCCCATGGAAAAAATGTGATTAACATTGCTTTGTAGTAGAGTAAATTGATTCTGTCTAATGCTGATATCTATTCAGCTATAAAAATAGACTTGCAATTTTGAAAAACCTGATTTTCACAGAATGCCAATGCTTTGGAAAAACTGTTTCTAGCAGGGTTTTGTCTTCTGTAACCTGTTACGAGTTTGAGGACAGAAGCTGAGTGCAGTATAAAATGATCATTAGTGCCTGTAGAATAGGCAAATGAAAACAATGACCTTGATTCTCAGAGCAAGTGTACAAGGTTCACTGTGCAGAGATATTGGGTAATTAGCTGTGATTTTACTGTTGTTGAAAAGCGTTAATTCTTTAATGAGTTTGGAAGTGCTTTACTGTTTCCTTCTGAATAAAAAAAAAATGCATGCCATTGGGTAATCAAAACTTTTGCTTGGTCCAGTGAAGGAAAAATAAAAGCTATTTAACCAAAATACCCCCTACTCTCCTTTTAAAAATGAATTTCACCGATGCCATTCAGTCTTTATGCAAGGGACTGTCTACCTACATGATTTGGAAGACCCTTCTCACTTTGATAGTGTAAGATTGCAGTGGGAATAGTTCATTTCGAGATTAAACACTATATTAATAAAAGCATTGAGCAGCAAAATCAGCAGAAAATATAATTATGATGAACAGATAATGTCACTAATAAGGAGGGTCAATACTTCTGAGCTTCATACTGCAGATGATATGTTAAGGATTTCTGTTGGTGTAGGAACTCTCTCTCCCAACTATATACCAGCCATAAATACTGATGCTCAGAGGCTCATTATCACACAAGAAAACAAATCTCACAAGAATGAATTGAATGCCGATTTTCTTGATTCCAAATCTATTACTCAGGTCACTATTCCATGTTACCCTTTGACAGAGGTGAGAAATACCTTTTTATAGAAGCAAATGACAAAGAGGACAGCAATCAGTATTCTTGAGTGACAATAGTTTAGATTTTAAAAAGAAATATTCAAAGACATGATTTGATCTGAAATCAGAATATTAGAAACTACCAACTAATATATAATGGAGATGATAAATAATATTGTTAAGATAAAATGAATTCCCCTAAATAAAATTTCAAAAGTGCAATAAAAAAGTAGGTGATAATGGATGTTAAAGAAAAAAATCAAACATTTCAAATATAAAATCTACCATAAAACCTGCCTCCTCCCAAAAAAGCAGCCTTTTAAGCTTTCTCCTCACTGCTTCTATTCCCTCAATATCTTCTAAAATCTACAACTAGAATGTCAAAAAGTATGTATAATATTCAAATAAATCAACCCTGTGAAAACAGGTCATTGACAACTATTAACACATTTTGAAAGAGAAAGTATATTTAATTCAGCAAAACACATTAAAACCAACTTACTCAAAAAGCAAAATTTTAGTATGTAGCAAACAAAATACCCATCTTTAAGGAGATCATAGTGGATAGTAAAATGGCAAAAATACTGTGTGATAAAATGGCAAAAAAAAAATGTGTAGTGACCTCATCTAGATCAAGATTGAAATTTGAATTGCTTATAGGGAAAGCCAGAAGAAACGTTAGAGGACATTTAGTCCAATATTTTCATTTAATAAATGAAGACTGAGGCCCACAATGGTTAAGCAATTTACCAAGGTTCACATAACCAATAACTTCCAGAAGTAGGATTGGAATTTTGGTTTTCCAGACAGCCATTGCTCTAATTATAACTCTTAGGAATGTGGTATCCTTATTTTTAAAATTAGATTAACATTGAACTATCTCCCAAGATTTATGTCCAGTTCAAATGTAAATCAGCTGTAGCTCTTTCTATATTCAGTGACCAAGATACTAGCAAAGGTGAGCATGGCTTTCCCTTAAATTTACTTTAAAAATCTTCATTTTGCTTTCCAGGTATTACAAGATAATATTACATTTTCTTTCAGAGGTGAAAGTACAATGGTTTAATAGAGTAGAAACTCTCCTAGCTTTACCAGTATAGACATCTTATTGTATTCTTTAACTAGCCCTTCTGTTACTTAACCTCCCCCAACCACAGATCCTTCCTTTTTCTTCTACTCCTTTTACCCCCTCTTTTTATCTTATTCCCATTAATCTACATACCTGTCCAATTGCCATAAATCTAAACACCCTTCTATATATATATATATATATATATACATATATACATATATATATATATATAGTTCTCTATGTGACCCATTGCTGAGATGAGTATATATATAGTTCTCTATGTGACCCATTGCTGAGATGAGTAGGTTTTCAGAACTACCAGCTCTTCTCCCCATTCTAATGCTTGTGTCAGTTGTTCATCTGCACCTCATTTGTATAATATAATTATAATTTTTATCTTTTCCTATATAGTTTTGCTTTTTTTTTTTAAGTCAGATCATACTCAGCTCTTCCCATATCTTTCTTTTGAACTACAAAATTTCTGATGGCAATTTTAAATGGATGGTTTACCTTTCCATGTAAAAAAATAAACATTTTGCCTTTGTTGAGTCCTTTGAAATTAATTTTTGATGTTGGTTCTTTTATGTTAATTTTTTATTGAGTTCAGGTTTAGTTGAGATAAAGTCCTGAAAATATGTGAGCCTGCTGAATGCCCATTTTTATGTTCCTTCAATTTTGTGTTAAGTTTTGCTGTATATGATGGTTTTAGCTGCAGGCCTAGTTTTTAGATTGTCAATATATCTTATTACAGGATCTGTGGTCTTTTGTTGTAGTTGTTGATAAGTCCTGTACAATTCTGATTGTAGTTCTAGCATACCTGAATTGTATTTATTTTTATTTATTTATTTAGTAGAATTATCTCTTTGATCTGGGAGTTTCAGGAATTTACCCATAACATTTCTATGTGTTTTCTTTGTAGGATCTTTTTGAGGTGATGATTGGTAGATTTTTTTTCTTTCTACTTTTCCCTCAGGTTTTATCTTTCCAGGACTATTTTCTTTGATTATTTCTTGCACTATGGTGTCAAGGTTCTTTTTTTTGTTGTTGTTGTTTTGTTTGTTTTTGTTTTGGTCACAGGTTTCAGGTAGTATGATAATTCTTATGATTTCTTTTTTTGATCTGCTCTCCAGATCTGTTGTTTTTCTTTTCTTTTCTTTTTATTTTATTAATACTTTTTATTTGCAAAACATTTGTATGGGTAATTCCTCAACATTAACCCTTACAAATCTTTCTGTTACAAATTTTTCCCCCCTACTCCCTACTCCTCCCCTAGATGGTAGGAAATCTATTACATGTTAATTATGTTAGAATACTTAAGAAATTGAATATATATGTATAGTTATTTCCACACATCATTTTTTGTGCAGGAGACATCGTATCTATAAGAAAGAATAATCCGATAAAGGAAATACAATGTAAGCAAACATCAATAGAGAACATGAAAATGTTATGCTGTGGTCCACATTTCACATCCCTCTCTCTGGGTGTATATGTCTCTCTTCACCGAACAATTGGAACTGGTTTGAAGCATTTCATTGTTGAAGAGAATCATGTCCATCAGAACTGATCTTCATATAGTATTGTTGTTGCTGTGAATAATGATCTCCTGGTTCTTCTCACTTCACTCAGCATCAGTTCATTCAAGTCTCTCCAGGTCTCTATGAAATCGTCCTGCTGATCGTTTCTTACACAGCAATAATATTCTATAACATTCATATACCATAATTTATTCAGCCACTCTCCAATTGATGGGCATCCATTCAGTTTCCAGTTTCTAGCCACTACAAAAAGAGCTGCCACAAACATTCTTGTACATGTGGGGCCCTTTCCTTCTTTTATGATTTCTTTGGGATATAAGCCCTATAGAAACACTGCTGGGTCAAAGGGTATGCACTGTTTGATAACTTTTTGAGCATAGCTCCAAATTGCTCTCCAGAATGGTTGGATCCGTTCACAGTTCCACCAACAATGCATCAGTGTCCCAGTCTTCCCACATCCCCTCCAACACTTGTTGTTATCCTTTCCTGTCATTTTAGGCAATCTGACAGGTGTGCAGAGGTACCTCAGAGTTGTCCCAATTTGCATTTCCCTGATCAATAGTGATCTGGAGCACCCTTTCATATGATTATAAATAGTTTTAATTTCATCATCTGAAAATTGTCTGTTCATATCCTTTGACCATTTATCAATTGGAGAATGGCTTGAATTCTTATAAATATGAGACAATTCTCTATATATCTTAGAGATGAGACCTTTATCAGAACTCTTAAATGTAAAGATGATTTCCCAATTTGATGCTGAGAATTTGAGGTCTGATAGGTAAACTATCCTATGTTCCTCTAATTTGGTTATAATATCACTCTTTATATCTAGATCATGAACCCATTTAGATCTTATCTTGGTATGTGGTGTTAAGTGTGGGTCCAGCCCTAATTTCTTCCACACTAGTTTCCAATTTTCCCAGCAGTTTTTGCCAAATAGTGAGTACTTATCCCCAAAGCTGGGGTCTTTGGATTTATCAAACACTAAATTGCTAACATTATGACCTAGATTGTCCTGATATCCTATCCTATGCCACTGATCAACTGCTCTATTTCTCAGCTATTACCAAATGGTTTTGATGACCACTGCTTTATAATACAGTTTTATATCTAGTACAGCAAGGCCACCTTCATCTGCCTTTTTTTTCATTAATCCCCTTGAAATTCTTGACCATTTGTTCTTCCAAATGAACTTTGCTACTATTTTTTCTAGATCTGTAAAATAATTTCTTGGGATTTTGATTGGTATGGCACTAAATAAGTAGATTAGTTTGGGTAGTATTGTCATTTTTATTATATTCGCTTGGCCTACCCATGAGCACTTAATGTTTTTCCAATTGACTAAGTTTGATTTTATTTGTGTGGAAAGTGTTTTGTAGTTTAGTTCGTATAGTTTCTGACTTTTTCTTGGCAGATAGATTCCCAAATATTTTATCCTATCATCCGTTATTTTGAATGGGATTTCTTTTTGTATCTCTTGCTGCTGAACTTTGTTGGTAATATATAAAAATGCTGATGATTTATGTGGATTTATTTTAAATCCTGCAACTTTGCTAAAGTTGTGAATTGTTTCTAGTTGTTCTTTAGTTGAGTCTCTAGGGTTCTCTAAGTATACCATCATGTCATCTGCAAAGAGTGATAATTTGGTTTCTTCATTACCTACTCTAATTCCTTTTATCTCTTTTTCTTCTCTTATTGCCAAAGCTAACTTTTCTAATACAATATTAAATAGTAATGGTGACAGTGGGCAGCCTTGTTTCACTCCTGATCTTATTGGGAATGGTTCTAGTTTGTCTCCATTACATATGATGCTTGCTGATGGTTTTAAGTAGATGCTACTAATCATTTTAAGGAAAAGCCCATTTATTCCTATACTCCCTAGTGTTTTTAATGGGAATGGGTGTTGGATTTTATCAAATGCTTTTTCTGCATCTATGGAGATAATCATATGGTTTCTGTTAGTTTGGTTATTAATATAATTGATTATGCTGATAGGTTTCCTGATATTGAACCAGCCATGCATTCCTGGTATAAATCCTACTTGGTTAAGATGTATTATCCTGGAGATAACTTTCTGTAATCTCGTTGCTAAAATCTTATTTAAAATTTTTGCATCAATATTCATTAGGGAAATGGGTCTATAGTTTTCTTTCTCTGTTTTCACCCTACCTGGTTTAGCTATCAGCACCATATCTTTATCATAGAAGGAATTTGGTAGTATAACTTCTGTCCCTATTTTTTAAAATAGTTTGTATAGTATTGGAAATAATTGTTCTTTGAATGTTTGGTAGAATTCACATGTAAAACCATCTGGCCCTGGAGATTTTTTCTTAGGGAGTTGATTAATAGCTTGTTCTGTTTCTTTTTCTAAAATGGGGCTATTTAAATAATTTATTTCTTCTTCTGTTAACCTGGGCAATCTATATTTTTGTAGATATTCCTCCATTTCATTTAGATTATCAAATTTATTGGCATAAAGTTGGGCAAAGTAACTCCTAATTATTACTCTAATTTCCTCTTCATTGGAGGAAAGTTCTCCCTTATCATTTCTGAGACTAACAATTTGATTTTCCTCTTTCCTTTTTGTGATCAAATTAACTAAAGGCTTATCTATTTTGTTGGTTTTTTTATAAAACCAACTCTTAGTTTTATTTATTAATTCAATAGTTTTCTTATTTTTGATTTTATTAATCTCATCTTTTATTTTCAGAATTTCCAATTTGGTATTTAATTGAGGGTTTTTAATTTGCTCTTTTTCTAGTTTTTTTTAATTGTAACCCTAATTCATTGATCTTCTCTTTCTCTATTTTATGCAAGTAAGCATCTAGAGATATAAAGTTACCCCTTATAACCTCTTTGGCCATATCCCCAAATTTTTGGTATGTTGTCTCATTATTGTCATTCTCATGGATGAAATTATCAATTGTGTCTATAATTTGCTCTTTCACCCATTCATTCTTCAGGATTACATTATTTAATTTCCAATTAACTTTTGGTCTATTTTCTGCTGGCCTTATATTACATGTAAGTTTTATTGCATTTACTATTTCTGCTTTTCTGCATTTGATTTTGAGATTTTTATGCCCTAACACATTTTCAATTTTTGTATAAGTTCCATGAACCCCTGAGAAAAAAGTATACTCCCTTCTATTGCCATTCAATTTCCTCCAGAGATCTGTCATACCTAACTGTTCTAACATTTTGTTTATCTCCCTAACTTCTTTCTTATTTATTTTGTGGTTTGATTTATCTAATTCTGAGAGAGCAAGGTTGAGATCCCCCACTAGTATAGTTGTACTGTCTATTTCTCCTTGCATCTCTGTTAGTTTCTCCTTTAGGAATTTGGATGTTATACCACTTGATGCATATATGTTTAGTATTGATATCGCTTCATTGTCTATGGTACCCTTTAGTAAAATATAGTTTCCTTCCTTATCTCTTTTAATTAGATCTATTTTTGCTTTTACTTGATCTGAGATAAGGATTGCTACCCCTGGTTTTTTTTTTTTTGTTCACTTGAAGCATAAATGATTCTGCTCCAGCCCTTTACCTTCACTCTGTCTGTATCTCTATGTTTTAGATGTGTTTCTTGTAAACAACATATTGTAGGATTCTGGCTTTTAATCCAGTCTGCTATCTGTTTCTGTTTTATGGGAGCGTTCATCCCATTCACATTCACAGTTAAAATGACTATATCTATATTTCCTGCCATCTTATTTACCCAAAGTTATATTTTTCTCTTCCCTTTCCCCTTACTCCCTTCCCCTATCCCCAGTATTTTGTTTTTGATGACCACCTCCCTCTAACAGTCCTCCCCCCTTTAGAG